>CM022949.1:47858463-48300988 GCA_012931725.1 Litsea cubeba | reverse complement strand
TGCAAATAATTTTACTATATAAATGCAATTGAACTCCAGTCTTAGGAATAAATTACAAAGAAGACCCTAAACTTCCTTATGACCAAAAGTAGGCCCCTCCATCTATATCCATAGATTAATTGGATCTGTCTACCAAATTAGATCCATATCTTATTATCCTTGAGACACAATTAATTATAGTGATAATCGATACCTATCCAATTAACTCTTAATTAGGATGGGTGCGCACTTACCAATGATAAATACATTAATTGGCATAAGGGGATAATGAGGATAGATTCCATCTTGACCATTGAATGTTTCCACAACTCTACTATCACGTACTCGTACCACCGAGGTGTTGACCTATAATTGGCCTCACTCATTGGTGACTCAAAGCAAATGAAGAGACAGAAACTTAAGTCCATCAATGTCTCAAGATTATGAGCCTATTGCTAAGGAATTATGAGAGCGGACCTTAAAATAAAGATAGTATTCGTAAGGTGCTTCTCATGGTCCTTCAATACATTCAATGTAACAGCGCTATGATATAGAATCTTACATTCTAAAGATCGAGACAAAACATACTATCTCATAGTGATCAAAATGCTGCAACCTTGTCAGATGAGATGCCCAATCTCATCACTGGTTGTGAAGATATTTAAGTATAAGATTGTTATACATGTCTCCCATATGTGGATCTCATCCATACACATGTATTACATCTAGTATACTTGTGGACACCGGTTCATCTCATGAACTATCATGTCATTCGTATATGTTATGTGCAAATAAGTAATAAAACAAAGTAATAAAACACCATTTATCTCATAAAAGGAAAGCATGATTATATTGATAAGTAAAGAAATAAATCAATTTATTACATCATCTAATGGATTGAGACCATATAATCTAACAATCTCCCACTTGGCTCAATGCCAGTCGGGGTTGCATCTCATGCCCATCCCATCTACTTGTTGCTCAAAGACTTTGGTGGTCAAAGGCTTAGTAAAGCGATCTACAAGATTGTCAGCAGAGGCTATCTTGGCGATTGCAATATCACTTCTCTGCACAATCTCTCTGACCAAGTGATACCTTCTCTGTAGATGGTTTTGACTCTTATGGCTTCTGGGTTCCTTGGACTGTGCACTTCCCCGCTACTGTCACAGTAAATTGGGAGCGGTTGTCACGCCAAAGGTACTAATCTAAGTTTCAGAAGGAATCTTTTGAGCCATACTGCTACCTTAGCTGCTTCAAAAGCCGGGACATATTCTGCATCCGAGGTGTAATCAACGGTACATTCTTGTTTAATACTCCTCCAGCTGATAGCTCCACCGCCAAGAATAAACACATATCCATAAGTTGATTTCCCGAAATCCATATCTGAGATGAAGTTAGAATCTGTGTATCCAACTAGATTCAACTCATCGCTGCCATAAATCAACATGTAATCTCGAGTCCTTTTCAAGTATTTGATAATACATTTTTCTGCAGTCCAATGGTCAGGACGTGGGTTAGACTGATATCTGCTAACTAGGCCCACTGCGTGACATATATCCGATCTAGTACAAAGCATATTATACATGAGGCTGCCAACAGCCGAAGCGTATAGTATTGCTCTCATCTGCTCCTTTTCCTCGGATGTCTTAGGACACTGATCCTTGGAATGGTGCATTCCATGTCTGAAATGTGTGATACCCTTCTTGGAATCCTGCATAGCAAATCGTACCAACACCTTATCTATGTACGCAGCTTGGGATAAGCCTATCATCCCATTTTTTCGGTCACGATGGAGTTTGATCCCTAGGCTAGCTTCTCCCAAGTCTTTCATATCAAAAGTCTTAACTAACCAAACTTTTACTAATGACAACATTCCTATGTCACTCCCTAGGAGAATGATGTCATCGACTTCTAAACCAGAAAAACTACCATGCCTCCTTCACTTTTCATTTACACGCATGACTCGTCCGGATTCTAACAAAACCAAATGACTTAATAGCTATTCAAATCGGATGTTCCAGCTCTGGGATGCATGCTTCAGTCCGTGGATGGACTTCTGTAGTTTGCAAACTCTTTGTTGTTGGTGATTAGCTATAAAATCTCCTGGCTGCATCATATAGATGTCTTCCTCAAGATGGTCGTTGAGAAACGCCGTCTTGACATCCATTTGCCAAATCTCGCAATCGAGATAAGCCGCAATGGATAAGAGTATCCTAATGGACTTAAGCATGGCTACCGGCGAAAATGTTTTCTCATAATCGATACCTTCTTTCTAAGCATATCCTTTCGCAACAAGCCTAGCCTTAAGGGTCTCAACTCTTCTATCTAGTCCTCTCTTTCTCTTGTAGACCCACTTGCACCCAATATGTTTAATATTGGCAGGCAAATCCACAAGTGTCCAGACCTGATTGGAATACATAGACTCCATCTCAGCTTTCATAGCATCTTGCCAACGTCCCGAATCTATGTCATTAATTGAGTCATCATATTTTACAGGGATTTTTTTCGATTTTTTAGGGATTGCCTCGTAAGACGCTCCCAAAAATAAGAACTAGTCAGGGGGCCTGACAACTCTCCCACTACGACGAGGCACTGGTGTAACTATTGGGTCAGGTATAGGCGGATTCTTTTGAAGTTCGGTCATTGTCGGATTTGGAATTGATTTCTCTTGATTTTTTTCCAAGATAACCTTTTTTAAATTTTTTCGGTCAATCATATAATCTTCCTCCAGAAAAATCGCATTGGTGCTGAGAAGCACTTTATGCTCTATGGGATTATAGAATAATCAACCTTTAGTTCCTTTGGAATATCCTATAAAAGTGCATACTTCCGACTTCGATTCCAACTTATCCGTCTTAACCTTCAACACGTGTGCCGAACAATCCCAAATATGAAAATGTTGTAGACTAGGCTTTCGTTCGGCCCACAACTCCCAAAGAGTCTTAGGTACAGACTTAGATTGAACAAGGTTTAGTATGTACATTGCAGTTTCCAAAGCATATCCCTAAAAGAACATACGTAATCATGAGAAACTCAACATGGACCTGATCATATCTAAAAGAGTCTGGTTCATTCTTTCTGCTACTCCGTTCTGTTGAGGCATACCAGAAGCAGACAACTGGGATAGAATCCCATTTTCTGATAAGTATCTCATAAAATCATTGGAGAGATATTCCCCTCCTTGATCTAATTGAAAAGCCTTTATATTTTTACCGAATTGTTTTTCCGCTTCCGCTCAAAACTATTTGAACTTTTCAAAAGCCTCAGACTTGAGGTGCATAAGGTATATGTGTCCATATCTTGGGTAATCATCGGTGAAAGTGATGAAGTACTCATATCCTTATCTCACTTTAACATTTATTGGTCCACACACATCAGTATGCACTAACTCCAATAATTCTTCGGCCCTATTGCCCTTAGATGAAAAGGGGTCTTTTGGTCATTTTGCCTTCCAAACAGGACTAGCAGACAGACATTGGTTCTACCACCAATGAAGGCAAGATACCATCTTTTACTAGCATGTCAATCCTATTTAGGTTTATATGACCTAGCCTCAGGTGCCAAAGTTTTGTTGGATTAGATGAAGGAGACTTTCTCTTTAATGATGGTCTATTATTATTTTCGGTGTCATGTATCTCATACATTATCGGAGTTAACAAATAAGGGTCATTGATTATATTGCCAGAACATATTAAAGTACCATTCCTCTTTTTGACAATTTCAGTACCAAAAGAAATAGAATAACTTCTATTCATCAGACTAGAAACTGAAATTAAATCTCGCCTTAAAGACAGTACAAATAATGTATCTGACAAAATCAACTTATTATTTGAAGATATTAAAGTAACAACTCCCACTGAAACGGCCTCCGCCTTAGCATCAGATCCTAAGTTGACAATGATTTCACCGCCACTAAGCCTCTGGGTTTACTAGAACCCCTGCAACGAATTACAGATGTGATTAGTTGTACCGGAGTTAACACACCAGGATTCTGAAGTAGTAGTTGCAAAAGTAACTTCAGAAATAAGTGACTCAATCACACCTGAAGTCTTTTTCTTAGACAGAAAATCAGGACAATTCCTCTTCTAATATCCTGTCATACCACAGTGGAAACACTTTCCATTTACTCCCGCACCCTTAGCCTTGGCCACACCACCAGTAGTATCATTCTCCACTTTAGGACCCTTGGGGACTTATTTGTTCTTGCCTTTCCGGCCTTTGCCTTTCGGCTTGTACCTGGCAAATGACTTCTCTGTTATCAGGGCAGTTGGCTTTTTCTTCATGATCCCCTCAGTTGCTACCAGCTGGCTAGACAGCTCAGCTAGGGTCAGATTCATTTTGATCATATTATAATTAATCTTAAAATGGTTGAATCTGGCAGTAACTCGAGGATTATGTCAATTTGCGATTCTGCATCAATCGCAGCACCCAGTACATCTAAGTCATTCAATGAGTCCATCATTTTCAGCATGTGGTCATGTACTGGTGTTCCTTCAGCCATCTTGGTGCTTATAAGCGCCCTCATAGCAGGCAGGCCTGCCCTGGTCCGCAAATATCTCATTTAAGTACGATATAGACCTGATAAGAACTTCGTCTTGGAGATGGCTTGCAATTTTTGCTTTTGAAGTTTCTATGTTCAAGAGCAATAACTAAGAACATTATCCACGCAACGGGTGGAATGAACATCTATTGCTAGCCAGGGGCAATCTTCGTCTCTAGACAGAAACATTAACCCTAGTGTATCACATTACTCTCAAGTACGGAATGATGATATTGTTTCTCATGAATTTAAAAGGCGTGAATCAACTTAGTATGAGCTGTAGAATGTTGATATCATTTCTCTTGAGTTAAAATAAAGTCTTTCAATATCAAAGTTACTTGAATGATAATATCTACTAGCAAAAGATAAACCACCAAAGAACTTACTCATCAACAAAAGACATAAACAAACATGACATATTAATCAAATCATAAAGATAAGAAGAAGAAAAACATAGACTAGCAAGAGAGAGGTGAGAGAGTGAGAAGTGCTGGATCGAACTTGTTTGAAAGGTGTGTGTGTGTGAGAGAGAGAGAGAGAGAGAGAGAGAGAGAGTTGGAGTTTGGCGTGAGACAAATAGAGATAAAGGGGGGGGGGGGGGTAGGGAAAGGTAGGAAAGAAAGAGAAGGGAAAATGTCTATGACGGGTATGAAGAATTGGGATGTGGAAAACTTAGATGCGCGGCTGGAGATCTATGCGAGTTCTTGATGGATAAAAGCCTCCACGGGTCTCTTGCATTTGGATGTCAATGCAATAGTGCATGACTTAGGGCTCCCACCGCTCTTCTATACATGATCCGGACAAGTCACGCTTCCTAGATACTATTCCACCAAGAAAACTCACATCCCTTAACCCTAATAAGAATTTCCTACGTTGTGATAAGATCTAGTCTGCTAATCTTGGATTAATACGGATCTCTATCTCATTTACAAAAAATTAAGTCTTTCATTATAGTGGGACTCTCATTCTCTATTGGCAACCGCTTTCTGCTTGATCTAACGTGGGACACGTGGCATGTGAGCCACACAATTCCTTGCAGGGCACTAGATCGGATATGTAGGGGAGAAACAAAAGAGGGGTAGGGAGAAAGAGAAGAGAAAGATACGCACTTGAATGAAGGGTGGGTCAGACCTGTACGGGAGACACTAGCGGAAATAACCCCTGTATGGGAGACACTAGCGGAAGCCAACCCCCCCCCCCCCCCCCCCCCCCCCCCCCCCCCCCCACACACACACACACACACCCCTCGAGAATTTCTGAAAACCTCTTTAGGCTTTAGAGAATTTTATAAATTTTTGCATATGGGCCCCCTGAAAACTTAAAAAATAAAACCTATATCTTTTGAAAACTACATGAATTATTTTACATGTGGCCCTCCCAATATTTTTTCGTAGGTTGGAGGGAGGGGTACAAAGAAGGTATGTGGTAGGTTGATTAAGACTTATTTCTTTTAATTAGTTTGAAGTTATTATTCGGAACTTGTAATTAAGACTTTATGTTTGATGGTTGGTTTTAAGTAAGACCCTTTGATGTTTAACATTAATTATGTGAATCTATTTAGTTAACTCTTTTATTTGTCATGTATTAAGTGTGTGATTAATGAAATTTTTTTACCCATGTTCACATAAGAGTTTATGCTATGGAATTTGAGGCGGTGTGATCTCATGACATGACATTTAGTGCATCCCCAACATTAAAGTTGAAATAATAATAATAATAATTCGAACTCATGATGTCAACTTTTTCTCCCACGAGTACAACTTTAAGGTATAAGAATTAGTGAGATATGCAAATAAGTGGGTTCTATACACAGCGGAGCCAACTGAGGCTATCAACTGTAAGTCACACTCATGCTTCAATGAGGTGAACAAAACTCCATACTGGACACACCTATCAAAAATCTAAACCATTCATATTGAAGGTCATCCCATTCAATGAATAAAGATTTATTATATTGTAAGATTAAGTGTAATACATTTTTAATTATATGGTTAAAGTTTTTATGGGACTAACTCGATCTATTGAGGCAAGCTTTGGGGAAATGTCATGGCAACAAAGGGCTTTTATTTTGAGTGGTTCAAATTAGGGGCGGAACTAGGATATAGGCGTTATGGGGGCCATTGTGAAAAATAAAATTTCTTGGGGGCTTCCGGGATTGGTGGGGGGGAATGGGGTGTTTGCCCGTACCAATCCCCTAGTTCCGCCCCTAGTTCAGATATTCAAAAGGTAGGTCCTTATTTAGAGTTTGACACCTTTCATAGGAAGTGTGAGTGAGAAACTTAAGGGAAATGGACTCTCAACGCTATCTATCCTCTGAACCATCCATGCTAACCACGGCATTCTGGCCCATCAAATGATCACAGCTAACAATTCAACAAAAGTCATTTAATTGAGGGTGGGTCAATTTACATACGATTAATCCAACATGAGTCCTACTTTTATTAAAGTGACAACCAATTTCACGACTAAAACAAGGGCTTTGGATTATTTTTGAGCAAGTTGGATTCATCATAGTGAGCTTAGGATTTCATATTTCAATCGGAACTAACAAGGTTTTGAGAAGTTATGTCATGAAAATTTGGGGAATTAAATTAGGATTTTTCTTAGGATATTGCTGAAAATTTGAAATTAAAAAGTTTTCTAAATGTTTAGTAATGAATCAATAAATATAATACACTTGCAATTTATTTAGTGAGTTTTGACATTTAAGTTCACATTACCGCTGGCTTTTGTTTCTCCATCAAGTATATGTTGAACATAAAAAAAAATAAGAATAGAGACTTTGACAATGTATAACAGAGAAGATGTGCATTTTGTAGGTAATGAACCGACTATTGCACAACACAATAAGGGGCATTACCTAGGTTCGTCGCCTAGTATCAAAGTTGGTGTTCCACAACTGTGACAGCGAGCTACTCGGGAGAAAGGGAAAAGGAAAAAAAAAGGAGGGGCATATTGTAAAAGTAAAACTTCTTTCTCAGTCAAAGGGCCCTTTCCATTTCCTATCCCCAATGTCCCACTTAATTTAAAATCCAAGCCACTTAATATAAGGAGGAATTTACGCGAAAAGACCCCATAGTTGGTCGTACGCAGTAAAGGACCCAGAAAATCGTGGGGGTCCTTTGGGCCCCTTTCGTCTCTCTCTGGTTTTTTTTTTTTTTGGAACGGTCCATATCAACCGTCATTGTCTACTACAGAACCCTAGTCGATCATCTTCTTCATCTCCTTCTCAACCCCAACACCTTCAGATCTCAATTCCTTAACCCTAGTGCCCAAACTCGCTTCCTCCTCGACAATTTTCTTCAAATCCTCAATTTACAACCTAATGCTCCCAACTTAACCAACGAGCTCAGCCTAGGCGCCGATCTTCTGAAAAGATGGAAAGTTCTTGTAGTCGATGGGGACAGCTTTGAAAAGCCACGGCAGTTGTTCGATGAAAAGGTAAAGGCATTCGCCGCCATAGGTGAGGAGGGAGAGGAGGGAGATGGGATGGTGGGCGCTGAGGGCGTTCAGGTCCTAGATGAATTTGCCGAAGCGGAAGGCCTTGCGGGAGAGGCTGACTCTAGATTCGAAGGACTGGAGGCACGGGTGGAGAGGGGAAGTTAGGGGGAAGAGGGGGGAAGAGGAGAGGGCGATCTTCACGGTATAGCGGGAGATCTTGAGGAGCTTATCGACGCCGTCGCGTTTGGCAATGTTAGGACTCATGAAGGGTTAGGAAGTCTTGGTCCTTAACTGGTTTTAGGAGGGGAGTGGAGATGGCTTTGGATTTGGAGTCCATGTGTTTGATGTTTTGTCTCTAAAAGAGAGGGTATGTGGAACGAGGGGGTTTAGAAGTGGATTCTTCCATGTGTTTGATGTTATGAGCGAGAGACGAAAAGAGGGAAGAGGAAGGAGGTCTGGACTAAAATTTGTAGGTGAGAGGGTTGTGACTTGTAGGATTCTTTCAAATTGGAAATGCAGAAATTCATATCATTGTTCTTGATTTTCTCTTGACTTTAGAGACATGGGTTTGTTTTTTCTAGACTTGTAAGATACATTCGAGTTGAAATTCAATGATTCATAACTCTGTTCTTCATTTTCTTTCAATTGCATTGCAGCCAATTTTATTTTTTTTTTTGGTGTTTTTCTTGTTGTCATGTAATAGGCGATCAATAAAGTAAAAATGTGAGAATGTGATAGGCGATCAATGTGAATGTGTTGTCTTGGTCCTTAAACACTCACTGTCCAGTCAAGTTAGGCTTGGCTTGGTCCTGAAATCCCTCAAACTCATTTAAGCTTGGACTTGTTAAGAAACCAATAAAATTATTATATTGGCATGACACCTGTTTCACAGTTTTAATATTGCAACTATTTAGTGCCATACTGCCATTACACTTTACATGCCAAATAAACTATAGATTACTTTTTAAGTTTTAACTGCAAGATAAAATGCAACTTGAGGTCTTCAAAAAATGTTATGTTTCCCACCAGAAACTAAAGGGATCCTTTTTTTTCCCACTCATTTACGTATGTAAATATTGCACATGTGAGATAATCATTTTAATCATGCAAAAAAAGCAGAGACCACATGATCTGCAATAAACCAGAATGAGATGGTACCATAAGGTTAGCGGTCATAGTTTTGAAACTCGGCCAAAATTGAATTACATGCTTCATCCATAGACGTTTTTGTCATAACTGATATAGGTTTCCTTTTTATTAAACCTAAAGCTTAAGTTCGAAAGTGGATCTTACCATCTATCGGTCTATATTTTATTAGCCTAGTAAAATTTATCAAATATAATAAAATTGAGAACAATTTTACAAAAATACAATATATCTAGTTCGTATTTAAAATCTAAACCGTTAATATAAAGCACCTTTTGTAGCATGATAAAATTTGTATCATAGTAAGATTTATTAAGTGTAGCTGATTTTAAAAAAATATATGACGCAAGATTCCTCTTAAAAGACGGAAAACCGTTTCATACGTTGTGATGCTCATAAACCGTTAACAATTGAGGTTTTTCGACTCCAATTTCATTCCAAGGAGTTACAGCCTGACATCCAGCGACGGATCAAGTTGGCTGTAGAGAAGAGAGTAAAAGAGCTTGTTCTTAATTACAAGAAATTCATTCTTTCATAAGGTATGAAGACCAAAAGCATAATTAATCTCAAAACATAGAAAACAAAGCTTGTACAATAATTTTAGAGAAATCCTTAATATAATCAAAGTAAAACCACCCTAATCTAAGCCTAAAATTAGATCAATACATATCAATAGTTCAATGAAACATATATTCAAGTTGAAACTAGACTAAGCAAGCTTCAATCAAGGCCTATTCAGGTAGGAATAGAAAACCTGGAAACTTGTTTATTTTTCTAAAGGTTTTTTTTTCTTAAATGAATATGGAAACTTGATTTGAAATTCATTTGCTAATACAAAAAAACTTTTTAATTAAATATAACTGGAAAAAACAAGCATTTAAAAAAAATTAGGTTACCTAAAACCCAAAAAATGGAAAAACTCAACCTAAACCGCCCAATTTTCAGAGCCCTAAACTCAATGAATCTCCAAATTAAAATTGATAATCCTAAAAATCCCTAATTTCAAAACCCTAAACTCAATAATCCCCAATCTCAAAACCATGAACCGTTAAGACCTTCGAACCCCGCCTAAAATGGGAGGAAAAAAAGAAGAAAAAAATTTTTTAAAAAATCGTGAAAGTGCACATAGTTGTATAAAAGCCAAATGAGGCCACAGCAGAAAGAGGAAGTAAAAAAAAAAAAAAAAAACTCTACATTTTTCACACAAACAGAAGATAATGTGAAGCAAAAAAAAAAAGATCTCATAACACGAAAAAGAGAGATTACCTATACTACTTAGATAAGGAGTTCATTCTCGCCCTTTTCTCCCCATTCTTCCTCCCTTCCTTCTTTCCTTTATACGATGAGGCGAGGGTGGGACTTGATTTTTGGATTTTAGTTTCTAATATTTATGATAACCCCGTGTACCTTTTGCTTATTATTTCAAAAAACCCATTGCGCGGATACCTTGTCGAGGTTGCACAAAGCGATTGATCCACTCACTGAAGATGGGACATTTATTTTGACCAATTAACATATTTAAAATGGTGGGGCCAAGTATTGAACTTCAAGAGTCCGAAGTCCCTTCGATCACACATTCCAATAAGGAAGTTTTTGTTGAAGTGGGGTGGGGGACATAGAATCCTAATTCTTTTACAACCCAGAGTAAAAATTCCCCCTACTAAACTACTCACCTTTATATTCGGTTAGGGCCTCACTTTTTACTGCATCTCATTGAGAAAGAAGAAGAGAACTGCCGGGAGCATCGTAGAACATAAGAATCATAATAAGATGACTCAAATCAAGAACCAAGAAGAAGACCATATCAGCCAACTTCCGGATGCCATCCTCCATCACATCCTTTCCTTGATTCCATTGAAGTGTGCAGTAAGTACCAGCATTCTATCAAAAATATGGAAAGAGCTCTGGAAAACCATGTGGGCCGACACAACTACTTTAGACTTTTGTGGAAAATTTGCCACAAGTGATCAATCCTATCCTGATACCTGTGATATTATAAACCAATTTCTCCAAATCCACAGACGTAGTACTATTGATACTTTTCGTCTCCATCTCGATTGCGTGCCCGACATCCAGCAATGGGTCGAGTTTGCTATTGAAAAGAGAGTCAAAGAGATTGATCTTGATTTCACCAAAAGCATGTATAGGCTAAGAAAATTGCCCCCTTGTCTTTTCTCCTGTGATTCCCTGACCATTTTGAAATTGAGCGACTGCAATCTCAAGCTTCCATTGGTCTTTAGGGGCTTCAGCTCCCTCAGGGTTGTGCATCTTACTAGGGTTGAGATCATTCATTCTTCGCTCGAAAGAATGCTTGTTTATTGCCCCATGCTCGAGGACTTGGCTCTGAAGTCTTGCTCTGATTTCCCGAAGTCTGAAATTTCGGCTGCTGACTTGAAGAATATCAAAAGCTGTACGCTGATTGGTGGATGTAATTATTCTGCTTATGTGGGATCATTTTTGTCCAAACTTGCTCATGTTCAGATTCTCACCATATGCCAGATGATGGTGCATGTAATTTCTCATCCCTGCTCTTATTTATTTATTTTTATTTTTTTCCTGCCAGTTTGCTTGCTTACTCTGTATTGAATTTTGTAGGCCTGTTTGGCTACATAGATTACATAGGAATTCATGGCTAAATGAGCTCCATCAATAACCGCCTGGGTAGGTATTTGGTGAGTTGCAATAGGCGTGGGTTTCCTCCCCACGTCATGTGTTTGAATCCCACCGTACACTTGCTTGGTGCACGTGTGTGTGGGTTTTGTGGGTGCACCTAGGGTAATAGTCTTATCGAGTTAAATACCATAGGAACCCTCGTCATCGAAAACATAAAGAAGCTCCATTGATAAGATTATTGAAGAGATGAGGGGTGAAGGAGATAAGTAAGCAATGTAAATGGGACATTTGAATTACTAAGGTGATGGCTGGGATATTCATTTTCCATCTTCTCTTATTTCTATTTCCACTAAAGGAAAAGTTATTTGACTGATGCTTACTTCTAGCTACTCACCTTTGATCTTCATTTTTAACAACATTGGGCATGAATTCCTTGTATTATATGCAAACAAATAGGACCTTAGCAAAGCAGGGTCTAACGAAATGTGTATTACAGAAATTTAGGGTGATGGTTGGACAATAATTTCCTACTGAATTTGATAGCCCTTTCTCTGTCTTTCCCTCTACTCCTTCAATTTTAGCCCCTTTATACCAAGCCATTGCTTACACTTTGTAGGAATTCGCCTCCAAAGAAATATGCCCTTTTAAGCTTCTTGTGGATAATTTGGTTTCTAGCTTGTTGATATTTTTATATGATTTATTTTGTGTTTCATAGGGGTTTAAGGTACCAGGATATGAAAATGCAACTGGGAATTTGCCAATTACTCTCCCTGATGTGATAGAGCTACAATTGGAAGTTCTCAACATCTATTCTCTGTCCGACATTTATGACTTGCTCACAAATTGGAACTTTCCTTGCCTAGAAAGACTCATGGTTGGTCTACTTTACCTTAAGTAATTTCTACTATCCTGTTTATCAATTAACACTTGTTGCTCTATTGAAATCCGATATGATTATAAATTGACAGGTTAAATGGAGTCCCAATAGTTGTTTATGGTCAGGGCGGGTACAGCCATCAGGATGTTGTTTTCATTCTCTCAAGATGATAGAGATGAATGGGTTTTATGGTGATGACAAGCAAATGCAAATGGTTAAATTTTTCTTAGAGAAGGCTGTCAAATTGGATACCATTGTTTTAGTAACTCCTAAGGAAGGCACAAAGGGATATGTAAGGTACGATGAGGCTTCATTCGGGTTCCTTCATGAACAGCTTCTGCTCATGCCAAAAGCATCAAGAAATGCTCGGGTTGTTGTACAAGAAGACGAAAGAAGATGATGACATATATTGGTTACTTTATAAATTTCGGTTTTCTCTTCAGGAACATGGATGTAATGATACCATAATGGCTTTGCGTATTCGTATAGGATTGTTTTTTTATGAGATATTTCTGTAGGATTTTAGTGTGATCGTTACACTTGTTGTCATGATTGTGCAGTTTATTCATTAAATATAATAAAATTAAATTGTTGACTTTGGTTTAGCTGCAAGTGGGGGGTTAGTACTCAGCACTGCAAAAAACAGTATGCAGGTTAGGTCCTAAGACAATAACAAGCAGGAGAAACCTCTCTCGCAAATACCAACAATTGTTCTCAAAAATAGTTGTTTAATAGATTTTTATTATTAAAATTTTTAATGTATCATGATCAATTTCTTAATCATCGGAATGTAGTAACATGGTGGTTGAATTGACGTTATCATTGGTACAAAGTGGATTGCATGAAATTTGTTGGAAAAATGGTTGAAGAGCACCATTATTTTGGTCAACTTTAAGCCAAAATAAAAGTGGGACTCACTTATCCTTTAGGTTGGAATACATGGGAATGTAATCTACTCCATGAGTAGATTAAGGACATGTACTGAGTTGCTCTAATCCATTAAGGATTGAATGAGAAATTGTCTCCTAACACCACTGTTTGAACATGTTACACATAGAAACAAAAAGAAGTAGTGAACTTGCATCCCACGTTGCTCAGGAGCAAAAGATTCTTTGGATATAAATGTGCTTACCTTGGTAGTATAGGATGAGCCCCAAGGGGCACCCTACTTTTGTGGAAAGAGGGAGGACTAGACCAATGTGGGGCCACCACCACACACGGGCGCCCCGTAGGGATGGCATTTTTAACCCGCCCTGCCCCAACCCGGAGTGCCCGCCCCGTACAGGTTTTCCCCGCCCCAACTTTTAGACGGGGCGGGGACGGGGCAAAAAAACATACCCCGAGAAGAAAGCAAAAAACAAAACCCTAAAATCGTCCCTTACTGATCTCCCATGGCCATTTCAACCCCCTAAAACCCTAGAAATCCCTTTCTAGTTTCCACAAAGAGAGAGAGAGAGAGAGCGAGGCAAAAGCACTTCCCAATCATGTCTTTGAAGAGCATCGTTCAAGATCTTCGAGATGGAATCGGGAGCTTTTCGAGGCGAAGCTTCGATTGGAGAAGAGACAGATGTTCTGCATCTGCTTCGGCACCGTCCATCGATTTCTACAAGGGAGAGTGCGAGGAATAAGAGCAGAGCCGATGGGCCTCCCTCCCGCCGGAACTGCTGCGAGATATGGTGAAGCAAGTGGAAGGAAGTGAGAGCGCGTGGCAAGAGAGGAAGCATGTTGTCACCTGCGCCGCCATCTGCAGGTCGCAGCGACACTTGTGTAAGGAGATTGTTGGGATGCAGTGCCAAGCTCACCTTTCCCTAACCATGGCATCGCGGGGCCCTGCGGGGCATGTCGGGGCGGGGACGGGGTATTTAACATACCCCGAATTGCGGGACGGGGCAGGGACTATGAGGTGCGGGGCGGGGACGGGGCAACCCAATTCCGCCTCCGATCCACCCCGTTGCCATCCCTAATACCCCGCACGGAACCGAGCTTGGGCTTTACGCGCGAGTCGGGTCTGGCTCGACCTACTACCTTCAACTATACAGTCACTGTCCTGAAGAGTCCAGGGGAGAGATTTGTAGTGCTGCTACCTGTGAATTTCTGGGTTTCATAATTTCAACAACAAATATTTTCTACCTTCAAACAGTAAGTCGATTTACATTTCTATATTACATTCTGTAACTCTGTTTAGTTGTTATGGAGGCGTAATTTGTCTTAACTAGCCTTGATAAACTTTCTTATGCGATATTCTGGGTTTCATAACTTCAACAACAGAGTATTATTTTCTGCCTTCAAACAGTAAGTGGTTTACATTTCTAGATTACATTCTGTAACTCTGTTTAGTTGTTGTTTTGTTTCACTGAAGTGCAAACCTATTTCCTAAATATTGAATTATTTCTATATGTACTCGGAACAATAAAAATAACAAGACAAGTCTTAACATTTTCTCCTAAAAGACTAATTTATGAAACCCTAGGTTTGCCACTGTGGACTGTTGACACCAAAAATGTCACTTTGCCTCTTCAAGATCCAAAGAGCTACATGAAATCGCAACCTACCATAAATAGGCAATGATACTTTCAAAAAATCAAATCTTGTCAGAAGCAAATAAAAATTGCAAGATCCATCAAGACAGCCAAAAGAGGAGTACACAAGAAGTTTCGGGCCATTTCAAAATCATTTGGCCTAACTTCGCTTCTCCGACAGCCGAAAACGAGCTCTCGGCGGCAAAAGCATCGGAGACACCAAATCTTCGATCAGAGCCGATGGATGGTCTCAAAATACTTCCAAAAGGCTCCACGTCAAGTTCCGAGTCAAACCGACAACGTTTGACCCTACATCAACCCTCGTATAGCTAAATCAAGCCTCTCGGCGGCGAGAACCACCGAGGCCATTACTCATCAGATAGAGCACATGGACGGCTTCAAAATGCTTATAAAGGGCTACACGTCAAATTTCAGGTCATTTCGACAACATTTGGCCATAGTTTGACGCTCGGAAGCCAAATCAGGCCTCTCGGCGGCAAAGCTCTCTGGGACCATGGTTTCCAAGACAGAGCCTATGGATCATCTTAAAATGACTCCAATAGGTTCCCTGTCAAATTTCAAATCAATCGGACATCGGTTGACCGCACATCAAACCGCGACATCTTCATCGCGACAAAAGCAAGTTTATTGGTGATAGGACCCGAAACGGCTTCAAAACTTAAACAAAAGCCTATGATTGGTCTTGTTTATTGCTCACGAGGCTTCACACCAAATTTCAGGTCATTCTGACATCGTTTGACCCAGTTTCAGCTTCTGACGGAAAATCGGCAGCTCTGCGCGACAAAGTCTTCGGCTTTCTCAGGAAATTGGAAACTTTGCAAAATAAAATGCAAGGATTCTCATCAGGTTTCCTACAGGAAAATCAGGCCAATAAATGGTCAAAATGTCAAGGAAAAATACAGAAGAAAAAAGAATCGAAAAACATCAAAAACGGACACAAAACAGGACAAAAAGGGGGAAAACCCCCCCATGGTCGCAGACCCCTGCGACCCTGGCCCAGGGTCGCCGGGAAAGCCCCGGAAACCCCGGTTTTCGCCGTTTTTTCGCAATTCGAAGCGCCCAGCCTTTGGTACTTTCCAAAATTCATGCTTTTGAGACATCAAATCCTCTGACATCCGTCTAAAACACGGGTCAATCATCAAGAGTATCGAAAACAATATTGATCGCCACCCGGTCAACCAAAAAAAGTGTGCTTTCTACCCGACCGATCGAGAAATCGACAGGACAGATGGCACCGACCTCCTGTTGGCAACAAACACCTGAAATTATATGCTCATCTGATGTCGATCTACATGAAGATCCATCGATGATCATCGACAGAAGAATCCCAAAAGACGCGGCACGGCCCGCGACTCTTCAACTGCTCGGCGACCACTTAATGCGATTAATTGACTAGCTTTATTACAGTCATTAATCCATTTCTTTGGACGGCCCAATCAGAAGCAAGCATTCGGGAGTTACAAGTTAAGAGATTCATGGCATTTAACCCATGAAACTCCTCCCATCATGGCGATTAAAGGCGATTAAATGCCCTCAATCTCCTCCGGCCAATCAGAAGCCAAGAAAAAGGAGTTACAAAATAAAGAATTCAATCTTGTAACTCCTCCCTTTTTGTAGCTTTATGACAATTAAAGCTCATAAACCCTCCTAAATGGCTACCTAAAAGCCTATAAATAGGAGAGCTCTCCAAGAAGAAAGGATCATCAGAAAAAAGCACAAACACATAGACAGACAAAGCGCAGAAATCTAGAGAAGGAAAAGAGAGAAAACTCTGCGGAAATCCTACACCGACCACCGCTACAAGGTGACAAAAGACCCTTGGGGGTACCCCCACCAAGGTCCTTGTCTTCTCCTTCTGCCGCCAATGGCTTAGACATGGCTTTTCAAGCCCGTCTACTCGGGTTTTTATTGGACATAGGACCTTCTTTTGGTCTTTGTTCTCTAAAAACCTGAGGTTATAGCCAAGCCAAGCGAATCAATAGCATCATCTGTTCTCATCTGCATGGATGATGGCGAAGCCCACATATGGCTTGCGACCGTCAATCTAAACGGGTCCCCCACAATCTCCTGAGAAGTTAGATCCTCCTTTTCTTGCTTTTCATTGTAGTTTGTATTTTTTTAAAAGAGACAAAAATCACAACTCTTGTCTTTCATTATTGATAAGGATTGTAAATCGGCTATAAAAGCACAAAATCGGCTATAAACGCCAAAATCGGCTATAAATGCCAGAAAAATCGCCTTTCACGGCAAACCAAGAAAATGTCTCTTTTCTTAAATATATGTGCAATGGAAAACTTGAAAGAAGTTGATTTCCTTTTTACTTGCGAAGGTTGATCTCCGGATCACCACTTACAATTCCAAGTAAAAATAGAAAATCTGGCACACCCACACAAAAAAGTGTTGATGCACGCCCTTGCCCCCCGGTTACGAAAGGGTCGGACCCGACGGACTCCCATGTCCGCCGACCTCGGTAGAACCCGAGCAGGAGCGCGGTCCATCAAGCTGGCACACCCGGTGGGACACGTTTATTTGAGAACACGATGCTAGATATGAAATATTTGCATATCATATATTTTGCTCTATGCTTATATTTCTTTTCTCGATTCCTTGGCTACTTTATAATTGGTGGCCTATGTTGGATTCCGCATCTTAAAAAAAATGAGATGAGATTTTTGTTTGGAAATTTTTAATTCTTTGAATTTATTTCCACTCTTTCTCTTTTAAAAAAAATCAGATTTTTCAGTTTTGGATTCAAAATTGAGAAACCTTGATCCGTTCCAATCGTTCATCGCGCTTGCAGAAATGTTGAGCCTGTTCGACTAAGGTTTTGGGCCATCGTTTCTCTTCGATGAGTTCATTAAAGATTTAAAAAAATATATAAAAAAATATATATAAAAAAAAATCAGATTTTTCAGTTTTGGATTCAAAATTGAGAAACCTTGATCCGTTCCTATCGTTCATCGCGCTTGCAGAAATGTTGAGCCTGTTCGACTAAGGTTTTGGGCCATCGTTTCTCTTCGATGAGTTCATTAAAGATCTAAAAAATATATATAAATATAAAAAAAATAAAAATATATAAAAAAAAATTTTAGATTTCTCATTTTGGATTCAAAATTGAGAAACCTTGATCCGTTCCTATTGTTCATCGCGCTTGCAGAAATGTTGAGCCTATTCGACTAAGGTTTTGGGCCATCGTTTCTCTTCGATGAGTTCATTAAAAATAAAAAAAATATATATATGTATATATATATATATAAAAAAAATAAAAAAAGAAAAGACATAGACCACTAAGGTTAAACCAACTGTGTTCTTTGATCATGGTTGATTCAAAGAAAAGCCTTATCCAGAGTGTGGAGACAGCTTGACTGTTCTAGGCAAGGGTCCTCCAAACGGGTTCATTAAGTAATCCTACCCTTACCTGGGGGCAATTCTATCAATCAATATTTCATAAGACCGGGTTGGAGGCCTATGTGTACTCTCTCGTCTTTTAAATAAATTTTAAAAAAAATAATAATTTTTTTTAAAAAAAATAAAAATTTTAAAATAAAAAATAAAAAATAAAAAAAAATTTTCAAAAAAAAAATCTTAAAAATAAAAATAAAAAATAAAAAAATAAAAAATAAATAAAAAATTTTTTTTTTTAAATAGAAAAAATCTTCAAAATCTTCAAAAAAAAAAAAAAACTTCCGTCATTTGGGTTTAGATTGGAGAAATCTTGGTCTTCTCCTTTCTGAGCACTGGCGCTCGTGGAAATCGCTGAGTCCGTGTTCCGATTGGAGTGCCTTTTGCTCTTTTTGATGAACCCGATATTGGCCTTTCAAAAAAAAAAACTCGTCATTTTTAGATTCAAATTTGAGAAATTATGGTTCATTTCTTTCTGAGCACTGGCGCTCGCGGAAATCGCTGAGCCTGTGTTCAGATCGGAATACCATCTGCTCTCTTTGATGAATCCAATCTTGACCTTTCAAAACAGAGAATCTCATCTCGTATGATGCGGTCTCAAAACATTTGTGTCTAGCGGTACTAGTACGCCCTTTCAGGGTCTACTGTATTGCGACCGGCACATCTGTAACTCCAACTTTATATTCTTCTTACCTCGAGCAAGCTCTGCTTCTCGATAAGTCGAATTTAAGTTCACAATTGCTTCTAGCAGTCACTGGGATGCCCATTCTGGGCTTACCATACCTGCGATCAGAACAATGTACCCTCTATGGCGTTTTGCCTTCTTCATATTGCTTGGGTCATCTTCCTCTAGCAATTTGAAAAGACGAAACCATAGAACTTCCCATTTATGATCATTATATTCTTGTGATTACTAATGGATGCGGTCTTGTTTCAGAAATTTTCGAAAACTAACAATGGCAGCTTCACTAACCATTACTTTCGATGAAAACAAGCACCAACTCATGCTTCAACAGAAGCAAAGCACGCGCACTTACAAGCGCCCCATCAACTGCCGAAGTGTCAACTCCCTCGGCAACTCTCTAAACTCCGGGTCGACCTCGACTCCCCGGAATATCGTCTTTGGGACGCTGGGACCATTCCCACTTCCTGAGGAACAAACTGCTCCCTCCAAGAAGCAGAAAACTCGCCTCTCAATGTGTCACTACCGTGACACCAAAGGCGAACACCAGCAGGCCTGAAGCCCGTGGCAGCCCCACGAAGCCTCGACCTGCAAACAACCAGGTCTATCCCAAGACTTGGTCCCCAAGACCTTCACCAAAGCAAAGAAGGTCCCAAACATCTACTAAGCCAGCATTCCTGGCCCCACTCAAGGAGAACCAGTTCTACCCTCTTGCCTACATGAAAGAGGAGAGACCCATCTCCAACCTGACTCCCAAGTCAACCTAGCATGAGCCGGCTTGTTCCTACAAGCCCAAAATCAAGTCATGCATCACGAGGCCTCTAGAAGCACCTGCTAAGGCCTACAATCTTGCAGTTCGACCCTTCATCTCTACAGGGGCCGAACTCCAAAAATTCAAAGCTTCGCTGCAACAGGCGAAGGACAGGGTTCGCATCCTGTCCTTGCCCAGCTGCAAAGAAGACAGGCTCGGCTGCTGTGCCAGAGGGAGCACATCCTTCATCGTCAAAGCCCAGCCAGAGCTGACCGAAGCTCAAATTGCTCGTCGTATACGCCGCCGCGCGTCATACCGGCAAAAGAGACTAGAGAAGCAAACGACTCAGCCTCCTACACTTCAAGTCTCTCCCAAATGGGTCGAAAAAGAAAGACCCAACCAAGTTGCTGCCGTCCATATGGTTGGAAAAACCAGAAGGTGCCAAAAATCAACAACAAAAATCCATGTCCGACGTCCGATGAGCCGCAGCGTCTCAAGGACAAGAAGACATTCAGAAGAATCCCCTGCTCCTTCAAGCAAAGGACAGCAGAATGATCCTTCCTCAAGCTCTTCTTCAAAAAGAATGAGCCCCAGCTCAGTCACCAGGACAGTTTTCTTCGTTCGAATCACGAAGGATGAATGTCTTGGCTACAAATTCTGAGCCACCACCCCGCAATCCACCTCCAGAAGATGCGATCACCCGCATCCAGCAGTTGAAACAGGGCCAGCAGAGGATTGAAACTCTGATGGAAAACCTTCTCCTCGCCTTCCAAAATCAGGCGAACAATGAACCTCCTCCGAATCATCAAAACGACAAGGTAAATGGAGAAGAAAATGAGTCACGCGCCCTTACCAAAAAGGACGTAGACAGTATCCTCGCCAAAGCAAAAGAAGAGGATATACTCAAGGAGCATGGGATCAAGCCACCATATCCCTTATGGATGGACTCGGTCCCGTTCCCCACTAAATTCAAGCATCCTACTCTCCAAACATATACGGGGAAAGGATCAGCCAGACAGCACGTCATCCACTTCGAGATCCTGACGGGAGCTATCGCGGATCAAGACGCACTCAAGATCCGCCTCTTTGCAAGTACCCTAAAAGGTACGGCCTTCGATTGGTACTCCACTCTGCCGGAGGACTCAATCCAAAACTGGGCCATGCTAGAGACACGCTTCCTGACTCACTTCAAAGGTGAAGATCATCCCGCTACTATGGCTCAGCTGTGCAGCCTAAAACAGGGGGAGAATGAATCAACATATGACTTCATTCACAAGTGGAAAGCAATGGCATACAAATGCTCTGATGTATTGCCACAAGCGTCGCTAGTCGACATTTGCCGAAACAACATGAGTGCCAGAATCCGCTCCATGATCATCGGCAACAAATCAAAAAACCTGGGAGAACTCCTAGAAGCTTCCATGGAAGCTGAAACGGTGATTAAAGACCTCAACAGTCAGAAATCATCAAGAAAAGAGCCAACCGCCATTGCAACCTCTAAACCAAAGAAAAAAGAGGTCCTCAATGTGCAGACCAAGTCAGCTCCTCAGCCACCAAAGAAAGCTGAAAATAAATTTGCTGGTAAGAGACCTGAACTCTCAGATGCCTTCAAAGAATGAGTAGAGAAGAAATACCCGTTTGATGAAGATGTTGATGAAATCTTCGGGGCTCTTGTGGCAAACGGCAAGCTCACCTTGCCTGAACCAAAAAGGCCGGGTGATGTTGGCAAAACCAACGATCCTCGGTACTGTCCATACCACCAGATGATCTCGCATCCTCTCAATCAATGCTTCGTTGTGAGAGACAAAATAAATGAGATTTGGAAAAACGGAGTCATCACCTTTGACAAAAACTATGGGCCTGCCTCCGTCAACATGGTGACATGTGGACAAACATCAAAATCACCGAAGAAGAAGATCACTACTTCCTTCAAGGTGATAAACTCAATCCAAGCGTCCGAGGAACTGGTTCCTTACCCGACACCAGACGGACAACCGATATGGGTACATCCCGATCTCCTGGAAGATGAAAATTGGGAGGTCGTGAAAACAAAGCCTACAGCTCAACAGCGAAGGCAGGCTAGGAAACATCTCCTCAAGCTCAAACGGCAAGAGAAGACCCAGCCAAAACTAGAGGTCAAAGAAAAGGCAGAGGCTTCCTCTACCGCTTCACTGGAGGTAA
This sequence comes from Litsea cubeba, assembly GCA_012931725.1. Classification (NCBI taxonomy): domain Eukaryota; kingdom Viridiplantae; phylum Streptophyta; class Magnoliopsida; order Laurales; family Lauraceae; genus Litsea; species Litsea cubeba. The sequence continues at coordinate 48,278,836 of CM022949.1, read as the reverse complement.
TAAAAACAACCCTTCCAGAGACTTCAAAGGGGGTAAGGAAATTCACTCTCAATGATTTCATGCCACCTCAATTCAAAGAAGGCATGCTGGAGGCATCATACTCTTGCAATTCGGTAGTTGGATTCTCCATTGATGGATACGAATCCAGCGACACCGATGATGGATTCGAATCCAACTACACAGATGAGTGGGAGGAGTCCCTTGAAACAGGAGAATATCTCTCCGATGAAGAATGGGTTCCTGAGTCTCATCTTATGCCAGTAATCTGGTATAACCCCCTACAGCCACAAGGATCCTGGTCTGATGATGAAGAAGACCAAGAAGCTGTACAAGAAAATGCTGCTGACCCAGCACCTCTCATTACTCCAGTGGAAATCAACCATGTTGAGCCACAAAGAGTTGATGAAGAAGAAGATCCGGCTCCCATGCCTGATCTTGAAGAATATGCAAGGATCTTACAGCATCTCGCTCTAGAACAAGAGCAAGACCGCGTCAACGAGCCTCCTCGCAATCCAGAGCCTGAAGTCCCTGAAGACCATCAGGTACATCCTCCCTTAACTCCTGAAAATGGAGAAAATTGCTGGATAGACGATCCTCTTACATCCGAGGATGAGTCTGACTCCGATCAGGCAACGTCTCCCGTCAGAGCTTCCTGTAATGTGATAATTCGGGATTATACCTCTTCCGAAGCATCGTCTAATGAAAGCACTTACACTCCGGCGACGCCTAGCAATGTATCTTCTGAAGCCACCTCGTCTCACGTGACATTCACTGAGATGACACCCTATCAGGTTTCTTCTCCTGAGACTGTGACTTCAAAGTTCACACCCTTCCTGACTGAAAAATTCCCAGCCATTGATGCTTGGGACGATGAATTAGTCAACGAAGAAGAAAGGTTGCTGGATGCTATTCAGGACTTGTTCCCGGAAAATGCTCCATGCAACACGACCACTGAGGATGACAACTCTGCTGCTGATTCATCCTCAGCAAATGTAAAAAGACAGCTGATCTCGGGAGTTGGCATCCTCTTTGTTAGCCCCGACAAATACATGATTCCACACGCTTTCTCGCTACTAGAACCATGCACAAACAATGCAGCTGAATATCAAGCTCTAATCCTAGGATTGGAACTCGCCATCGAATCCGGTATCACCATGCTGGAAGTCTTTGGAGACTCTCAACTGATCGTCAACCAGATGAATCAGAAATTTGAAGTCAGGAAGCCAGATTTACTGCCTTACTACAACAAGGCACAATCACTTCTGCAAAAGTTTGACATCTGTCACATCACCCACATTCGTAGAGGTGAAAATATACGTGCAGATGCCCTAGCTGGACTTGCCGCATCCATGGCAATCCAGGAAGGGGAAAACATGCAAATCACAGTGTGCGAAAGAATAATCCTTCCTCCTCTTAACACACACCAAGCAGTTGCTGAATGCCACCAAGTGGTCGGAAGTCGGATTTCAATCCTTCAAACTTCGATCGGCGACTGGAGGGATCCGTTCATTGATTACATTATGTTCGGAATCCTACCTGAAGATCCAAAAGAACGGGTAAGCACCCAAAGGCGAACCCCAAGCTTTCATTTGGATATTCCTTCAAAAATCCTTTACAGGAAATCCTTCAACGGAGTACTTCTACGCTGCTTGTCACAACAAGAGGCTGGAGAAAACACTCAAAGAAGTTCATGCTGGTCTTTGCGGAGCTCATCAGGCTGGTCCTAAGCTCTATGATCAGATTAAAAGGTTAGGATATTACTGGCCTACCATGGTAGCTGACGCAATGCAATTTGCTAAGCGCTGCCAACAATGCCAAGTTCATGGAGATTACATTCACATGCCTCCAGAATGGCTGCATCCTACAGTGATCTCATGGCCTTTCGAAGCCTGGGGTATGGACATCATAGGTCCTATTTCTCCCCCTTCGAGCAAAGGTCATCGCTTCATCTTCGCCGCTATGGATTATTTCTCCAAGTGGTCAGAAGCATTTGCGTTTAACGAAATGAAGACCTCATCAGTCCTTCAGTTCCTGCGCACCAACATCATTTGTCGTTTCGGCATACCCAAAAGATTCGTCCATGATAACGGACCACAGTTCCGGGATCATCGATTCTACAGGTTCTGCGACAAATACAAAATCCAAAGCTGTCCTTCGACTCCATACAATCCGGCAGCAAACGGGTTAGCAGAAGCTTTCAACAAGACACTCTGCAAAATCCTCAAAAAAAATGGTCTCAAGTCACAAAAGAGACTGGAGCGACAAAATTTCTGAAGCTTTGTGGGCCTATCGAACCACCGTTCGAGGACCAACCCATAGCACACCATTCTCCTTGGTCTATGGATGCGAAGCTGTCGTACCCTTGGAAGTACAAATTCCTTCCTTGAGGGTATCCTTGCAAAATGACATGACTCAAGAAAGCAATGTCAAATTGCGACTCCATGAGCTAGACAATCTCGATGAAAGACAGCTCGAAGCTCAACAAAGCATTGAACTTTACCAAGCACGCATGGCAGGATCTTTCGATAAAAAGGTAAGGCAACGCACCTACAAAAAGAGTGACTTGGTTCTTTGCGGTAAAAAGACCAATGGTCTTCGCTCACAAGTCCAAAGGTAAATTTGAGCCAAAATGGGAGGGACCCTACGTCATCGACAAGGTTTTCTCTAATGGCGCATACGCACTCCTAAACATGGAAGGTGACAGATGTATGCTGCCCATCAACGGCAAGTTCTTAAAGCGGTACTACCCTTGAAGACTTACCCACTAGGTAAGAGCAATGCCTGTATGGCCAAAACCGGTTTCCAGGTACACGCTCGCTAACCCACCCTTTTTTTAGAATTTTCATATCAAATGTTGAAATTTCTAGAAATTTAAAACAATGCTTACTTTAATCGTTTCATTGTTCAAAAAAAAAAATATCCAAGTTTAGGAACCTTTCCCTAACTTGACCAAAATTTTCAACCCTTGAACCCAAAATTCATGGTTTGAAACAAAATCCGGATTCAGGGATTTCCACCCTAGTCCACCCTGGCTTTTACCGCCAAAATGGTTTTAGGTCAAAACTTATGACCCTCGTGTCTTTAAACAAAAAAAAATGGTTTTTCAAAAAACCGCGAGGAAGCGACGCTTAATCGATACTCGCACAAATCGGAAGCATATGAACCATGTTCGACACTTCCAAAATCGCAGGGAAGCGACATTTCGTCGATACTTGCAAAATCCAAAACCATGGAGACGCAACATTCAGTTGATATCCATAACCAAAGGTTCGAGAAAACCACAAATTTTAAAAAATCGTGGGGAAACAACATCAAGTCAGTACCGCAAAAACCAAAATTTTTGAAAAGCAAGGATGCGACATTCCATCGATACTTACACCCAAATCCGCGAGGATGCGACATTCCATCGATACTCGCAATACCGAATGAGCAAGGATGCGACAATTCCATCGATACTTGCAAGAACATTCAGCAGGGAGGGCGACTTTTAGTTGATACTTGCATTTTTGAAAACCAAACCGGCTATAAATGCCATCAAAATAGGCTACAAATGCCACAAACCAGCTATCATGTCACCAAAACAAAACCGGCTATCAATGCCACAAATAAAAAAAAAAAACTTGGATTTCAAAAAAAAAACCGGCTATCAATGCCACCAAAACAAAACAGGCTATCAATGCCACCAAAAACCGGCTATCAATGCCACAAATTCGGCTATCAATGCCACTAAAACTGGCTATAGATGCCACAAAAAAAACTCGGCTATCAATGCCACAAGAAAAGCTGGCTCTCATTCAAAAATTGGCTTCCATGCCACAAACAAAAACATGGCTTCCATGCCAAAACAATCATTTGATAAAAGATTTTCACAAAATGACAACCTTTTGATCAAATCCCATTTAGCAATTACTTTTATCACAAAAAGATTCAAGTGAGCGTAGGGATAACAAAAAAAAAAAAAGGCATCCCATTTAGCAATTACTTTTATCACAAAAAGATTCAAGTAAGCGTAGGGATAACAAAAAAAAGAAAGTGTTCACAAGCACTACAAAAAAAAAGGAGTACAAAAAAAATACATGTGGTACCAAAAAAAAAAAGAAAGTGTTCACAAGCACTACAAAAAAAAAGGGAGTACCAAAAAGAATACATGTGGTACCAAAAAAAAAAAAGTGTTCATAAGCACTACAAAAAGTAAGTACCAAAAAAAAATACAAGTGGTACCAAAAAAGGGAGAAGGATGGTTTCTGTAAAAAAAAAATATATAATACAGGAGCTCAATAAAAAATGGTCTCCAGCCAAGAGTTTCAGCTCCTCAAGCAAACTTTTGGCCTCAGCCGTCAAGAATTTCAGAGCACGATTCTTCAAGAACTTGCCATGAGATGCTGGGGTGGGTTGAAACCCTTCTTTCGCACCAGGAAGATTATCCCGAGCAGTTTGCCATCGGTCGCTATCTTGAGATCTCCTTTCAAGAACTCGATTGGCATCTGCAACCCGGTGAATCAGAGCACTCTCCCTGTCACGAGCCTCTGTTATGGCAGTCCACTTGGCAGCGACTTGTGCCTGAAGATGCTCAAGACGTTTCCTGGCCTCATCGACCTCCCTATCAAGGATGTTAAGGTCATGTGTCAGCCCGATGATGGTTAGCTCTTCTAAGTTCTTCTCTCGGACTGCCTGCTTCCTGCTTTCTTTAGCCTCATCCAGGTTAGACTGAGCCTTATCCGCAGGGTCCAGGAACATCTCCTTGAAGAACTAATCACCAGGAAAACCCATGGTCTCAAACCACCTGTCACCCAGCTCAATGATCCTATCAACGATCGCCCTGGCATCTGTGACATCCAGACCAGCCTCTTCAGCATCACCGAGAATCTCACGCACATGCTGGATCATGCTAAATCCGGCTTCTAAGTGCCCAGAAAAGAGAGTCTCAATCCAAGAGCTCAGAACCCGCACCACCACCTTCTTCACAAAAAGAAGAGATGGCCCAGCTGAAGATTTGCCCCACTCCGTTGGTCGGCCGCTCATGTCATCATCTGCTGGAAGAGTAACAAAAGAACTCTTTCCAGGTTGAAGCTACTCCTGCTCGGGAAGGAATCTCAGCACGAGGAATCTCCTCAACATTGTCAGAGCTGGTCCCAAGAGTCTCTACCTCTGGATCAACCTCTGGCATCCCTTGCTCTGGAAGCGACGGATCCTTCTCTGTCACTTCAAAACCTGCCAAAGAAACACAAAAAGGTATGAATATGATCCTGTTTGAAAATCATTATCAGGGTTATAACTACAAAATACCTTCTTCGACGACTGGCGGAACACTTTCCTCCTCCATGAACTCATTGGAAGCATCATCAACATTTGCGTCCATCGAGGGTTCAAAGTCATCGGAATCCTGTGGCAAGTCAGCTGGCAAGAAATGTGTTAGCAAACCAAGTCACAGACAAAAAAAAAGAAAAAAAAAGCAAAAGAAGTCGTACCAATTGGAGATTCTGGATTCACTCCAGAGTCCCTCGGTTCTTCTTCAGGTGCCTCGACAGGATCCGTCACCACCTCATCGACTGGAACCTCAGGCATCACCAAGTCTTCCTCTGCTAAAAAAAAAAAAAAAAAAAAGAAAAGCAGAAACAAGAAGCAAATCATAACATGGAAAAAAATCCCATGAAAAGAAATGGAAAGAGAAAAAGGAAGAATCATACCTTCACCAACGGTCTCTTCTTCTCGGCTTCTCTTCTCTGGAGGCTCGTCAGCATCCACTAGCACATCCTCATTAATAGTAAGAGGAACTTCCAAGTCAGGAGAGTCCTCATGCTGCCCCTTGCTGCGATGATGACTCCTCCCCCTCTTACCCCGGCGGGCTCGCTTCTTAGAGGAACCTGCCTCGCTGTCAGAGTCAGGTTTCCCACTTGACTCCTCACTGGATGGTCTACTCTTGCCAGTAGACTCCACGGAAGCTTGCCTCTGTGCCGCTTGCATCCAAGCGCCAAGTTCGGCTTCCTCCTGTTCTAGCTGCTCTAAAGCCTCATCAGGTATTTCTCGAACAGCTTCATAACCAATGACGCCCTGGTCACCGAGAAAGCCTATCTTGTGCTTCTCTCCAGAAAGGAAGGCCCAAACTTCCTCTCGCCGGACGGCATCCGACTTTCCAAGGCCCTTTCTAGATGCCAGCTTCACATCAAGCTCCTTCTTGGAAAGCCCCCGATATGCTGAAAAGCTCTCCGCGAACCACTTCGCAAAGCCGGCAGTCCGGGAAGTCAGCAACACAGGATAAGAAATCATGGCTGTAGTATCTTCAGCACTATAGAAAGCCCATGCATTTCTCCCTTCCTGTAAGCCTCCAAAGTGCTTCACCATGCTTGAAGGTGCTCCAACAATGCCTTGAGAAAAGCCCAGCTGCAAAGCAAAGCGAGAGGGTACATACGGCTGGATGTCGACGAAAAGATGTCTACGGTACACCATCGTGCCGACACGTATGCTGAAAAGCCACTCTCTCTCTGCATTCGTCAAGGAATAATGCCTTCCCGACCCCGCCCTGGTAAGTCTCGGGAGGCACCAAAATCAAAAGCTTTCTTCCGCAACTCCGGAGAAAGCTTCACTGAAGACTGCCCCATCTCGACGTCCCTGAACCGTCGGATCCTCATGCGGGCAAACAAAAGTGATTCTGACACGGCTTTGCCCTTAGCCAGTCGAATCATCAGAGGATCATCATCCTGTGCAGCACCCAGCCGGTGGAAGCCAGGATAGTGGTATACATACCACGAATAAAAGATATGGGCTGAAAATATCCTATTCATGGGAAGCCCAAGCCGAACCAAAAAAACAGCAGCCTGCAGTTCGGTACACAGGTAGGAGTAAAGAGCTGGCACCAAAGCAAGCTGCTCTCCAAACGCCATCTGACAAGCCGGAAAAAATACAATGCGGCCTGATGTGCGTTCCATCTCCTCCAGCAAAAATAGCCTCACCAAGCCAATAAGTGAGGTAAACAGCGAGATCTCTCCGCAGTTGCAATGTCAAGACATATGGCGTTTGTATTTGCACAGAAATCTCTCAACTCTTCTTGCATGGCCAAGATCTTCTTTGAACTTGGATCCTGAGCTCCGGCTTCCTGGGTCACGCTATCAGAAGACTCCCTGCTATCAAAAAAGTTGGGGAATGAAGAGCTAGAACTCCTCCAACTGCTGGATCTAACTTTCAAACCCTCCTTCTCCTTCAAAAAATCATAGAAGGCGACGAGCTGAAAGTACAGAAGCCTGAACTCTTCAGACTGCCCCTCGAGGACGCTGTCAATCGGCATAAACTCCTCATAGAGTTTGCCGAGGATGGGCAATCCAGTAATGACGCTCAGCTCCTTCAAAGAAAAACTAATCTCACCATTCGTCACAACGAAGGTATTGGTTTGTGGGATGAATGATTCCAGCATAGCCATGAAGGCCTCGTCGGAAAAGATCACGGTCTCCCTAAAGCCACGGACCGCATCAAAAATCCCGGCTTCCTTCGAAATGGCACTACCAATCAGCAGGACGCGATCAGTCCACGACTTCCACTCGGAGTTAGCATTAAAACGGCCACGAAGTCGAAAAGGCTTGATCCAATTGCTGCCATCACCGCTGAAAATACCAAGGCCCACCGGTCTCAAATCGACCGACGGATAATCAGAGCCCTGGTAGCCGCTGGATGGCATCAAAAGATCCATGTCAACAGGCGACCTCTCCGTATATCCAGGAGAACCGCCAACAAAACCCCGGTCTTGATTACATTTGTCCTTCTCACCCAGCTTGGAGGATCTTCCCTCTTAGGGCACGTGGGGGCAAGGCTCAGAATCGAGACGGTGCGATCAAACGTCGACCGGGTAATAACAGTCTTCTTCCACCATCTGCTGTGAAAGAGAACTGAAAACATCTCCTCTGGTATGTCATGTCATCAGGGACTGCATCACCAAAGAAGAAGGTAGGCTTGGGCAAAATGCTCTGATCTTCCATCACCCATGGACGACTGCTTACCATGATCTTATGAGATTCCTCTCCCTTGAGAGTGATCAGTCGCTGCCTCATCTCATCTCTGTTGAGGGAGTCGCACTCTTCCAGATTTCTCTCAACATACTGGACCTTCTCAAAGGCCTGCTGAACGGCCGGATTAGAAGATCTAGAAGATCGACGAGGTACGCTTGTAGCAGGCTCTTTACCCTTGTTCGTTCTGGAGGAACCACCTGTAAAGGATGGAAAAGAAAAAGATCAAACATCAAAATGACAGAATCTCACTAAAAATCTGGCGAAATTTTGACATGATGACGGGGCAATTCCGAAAAAAAGGGACTATCCCGAAAGAAATAGAAAGCTTGAAGATGGGCTCAACATCGCTGCGAGCTCCGAAACTCCAAACTTTCGAAACCTCAAAGTCTCCACAAAATCAGGAAGGGCTCAACATCGCTGCGAGCTCCAAATTCCAAAATTGCGAAAACTTTCAGGTATGTTATCACATCATGCTACAAATTTAATTTACAATTAAATGCATGCATGAACATCTAGGTTTGCAAAAAAAAAAAAGGGGGCATTATCATGATGAGCAAAAAAAAAGTAACTTTCTCAAAAAAAAAAAGGGGGAAAGAAAACAAAAAAAAGAAAAAAGAAAAGAAACTTTCTCAAAAAAAAAAGGGAAAAGAAAACAAAAAAAAAAGAAAAAAAAAGGGGCTGGCCCACAGGCCACGTGGCCGTACGGCCAGATCCGTACGGATCTGTCCGTACGGCCCACAAACAAAAAAAAAACAAAACGAAAAAAAAGAGAAGAAAAGAAAGCAAAAAAAAAACGTGTGTAAAAAAAAAGAAGCAAACACGTGGAAAAGAAAAAAAAAAGAAGAAAAGAAAAGAAAGAAACAAAAAAAACGAAAGAACTTTTTCTTCCTACAATGGAGTTTTCTTGAAAAGGGGAACTTACTTGAAGCCATTGATGGAGAAGAAGAAGAAAAGTCTTGAAGATCTTGAAGAAGAACAACTCTTGGTCTTGAAGCCCTCTTGAGATTATTGCAAAAGAAAGTAATAAGAGCAAGAGATCCAACCTCCTCCTTGCTTTTATAGAAGAGAGCAAACCAAAGAAGGAAAGAAGAAAGAGATAAGTGTTACTAATTAGTAACCTTACCAAAAGAAAGAGATTAGAAAGATTCTTTCCCAAAAGAAAGATATCTTGAGGAATTCTCTCCCAAAAAGAAATCAATGAGAGATTTTCTCCTAAAAGATAGGATCGATGAAGGATTCTTTCCCAAAAGAAAGATATCTTGAGATATCCTATCCCAAAATAAAGGGAATATGAGAGATTCTCTCCAAGTAAAGATATTCTTAGATATTCTCTATCCAAATGAGATATTTTGGATATTCTTTACAAAAATGACACCATATGAGATCTAAGCCATTTCAAAAGCTTAAGGTCCTAAGGGTTAGCCCATATGAGCCAGGTTTGACCACCTAGGCACTTAAAAAAAAAAAAATTTTGGGCTTTTAGTCAAACAGAAATCCCTCTTACCAAGAGCATACAAAAATGGTTCCATGCCTCTTTTGAGTTGATTGGACCATACAAAGAAAATTCCAAGCCCCATGAGCTTCCAAAAATCAAAACCATCCAGCCTCATCTACCAAATTGAGCCAAAATCTTGAAATTAACATTCCACAAAAATCAAACCAAATCCTGGTCCCCTAACTTGCCACATACAGCTTGTTGGGTCACAAGACCAAAACCAAAAAACCAAAACCTGATCCCCTAACTTGCCAAAAACAGCCTGTTAGGTCACAAGATCAAAACTAAAATTGATCCCCCAACATTCCACATACAGCTTGTTGGGTCATACGATCAAAACCAAACCCGACCCCCTAACCTGCCACATACAGCCTGTTAGGTCACAAGGTCAAAACCCAAATCCACATCCTTGATGTCATCTTCAAAATTTTGCCTCGAGATGGTACGTGATCCCTTTCACTACCATAAAATTCTCCTGGAAGCTCAAAAGGCTACAAATACCAAAAAGAAAGACTGCTCAAAGACTCTTGGTCAAGTTGATGGACCGCGCCCCAATGCTCGAGTTCCTTCCGAGGTCGGCGGACGTGGGAGTCCGTCGGTTCCGACCCTTTCGTAACCGGGGGGCAGGGGCGTGCATCAACATTTCTTTTTTTTGTGGGGGTGTGCCAGATTTTCTATTTTTACTTGGAATTGCAAGTCGTGATCCGGAGATCAACCTTCGCAAGTAAAAAGGAAATCAACTTCTTTCAAGTTTTACATTGCACATATATTTAAGAAAAGAGACATTTTTCTTGGTTTGCCGTGAAAGGCGATTTTTTTGGCATTTATAGCCGATTTTGGCGTTTGTAGCCGATTTTGGCGTTTATAGCCGATTTTTGGCGTTTATAGCCGATTTACAATCCTTATCAATAATGAAAGACAAGAATTGTGATTTTTGTCTCTTTTGAAAAAATACAAACTACAATGAAAAGCAAGAAAATGAGGATCTAACTTCTCAGGAGATTGTGGGGGACCCGTTTAGATTGACGGTCGCAAGCCATATGTGGGCTTCGCCATCATCCATGCAGATGAGAACAGAGGATGCTATTGATTCGCTTGGCTTGGCTATAACCTCGGGTTTTTAGAGGACAAAGACCAAAAGGAGGTCCTATGTCCAATAAAAAGCCGAGTAGACGGGCTGAAAAGCCATATCTAAGCCATTGGAGGCAGGAGGAGAAGGCAAGGACCTTGGGGGGGTACCCCCCAAGGGACTTTTGTCACCTTGTTGCGGTGGCCGGTGTAGAACTTCCGCAGAGTTTTCTCTCTTTTTCCTTTCTCTGGATTTCTGTGCTTCTGTCTGTGTGTTTGTGCTTTTTTCTGATGCTCTGTGACTATCCTTTCTTCTTGGAGAGCTCTCCTATTTATAGGCATTTAGGTAGTCTTTTAGGTGGGTTTATGGGCTTTTATTGTCATTAAGCCGCATAATGGGAGGAGTTACAAAATTGAATTGTTTATTTTGTAACTCCTTTTTCTTGGCTTCTGATTGGCCGGAGGAGATTGAGGGCATTTAATCGCCTTTAATCGCCATGATGGGAGGAGTTTCATGGGTTAAATGCCATGAATCTCTTGACTTGTAACTCCCAAATGCTTGCTTCTGATTGGGCCGTCCAAAGAAATGGATTAATGACTGTAATAAAGTTAGTCAATTAATCGCATTAAGTGGTCGCCGAGCAGCTGAAGAGTCGCGGGCCGTGCCATGTCTTTTGGGATTCTTCTGTCGATGATCATCGATGGATCTTCATGTAGATCGACATCAGATGACCATATAATTTCAGGTGTTTGTTGCCAACAGCGGGTCGGTGCCATCTGTCCTGTCGATTTCTCGATCGGTCGGGTAGGAAAGCACACTTTTTTTTGTTGACCGGGTGGCGATCAATATTGTTTTCGATACTCTTGATGATTGACCCGTGTTTTGGACGGATGTCAGAGGACTTGGTGTCTCAAAAGCATGAATTTTGGAAAGTACCAGAGGCTAGGCTCTTCGAATCGCGAAAAAAACGGCGAAAACCCGGGGTTTCTGGGGCTTTCCCGGCGACCCCGGGTTCCAAGGTCGCCGGCTACCCTGGGGGGGTTTTCCCCCTTTCGTGTCCCGTTGTATGTCCATTTTTGCTGTTTTTCGATTCTTCTTTTTTTTGTACTTTTCCTTAACATTCTGACTATTTATTGGCCTAATTTCTTTGTAGGAAACCTGATGAGAATCCTTGCATTTTATTTTGCAAAGTTTCCAATTTCCTGAGAAAGCCGAAGACTTTGTCGCGCAGAGCTGCCGATTTTCCGTCAGAAGCTGAAACTGGGTCAAACGATGTCGGAATGACCTGAAATTTGGTGTGAAGCCTGCTGAGCAATAAATAAGACCAACCATAGGCTTTTGTTTGAGTTTTGAAGCCGTTTGGGGTCCTATCACCAGAAGACTTGCTTTTTGTCGCGATGAAGATGTCGCGGTTTGATGTGCGGTCAACCGATTTCCGATTGACTTGAAATTTGACAGGGAACCTATTGGAGTCATTTTAAGATGATCCATAGGCTCTGTCTTGGAAACCATGGTCCCGGAGAGCTTTGCCGCCGAGAGGCCTGATTTGGCTTCCGAGCGTCAAACTATGGTCAAATGTTGTGGAAATGACCTGAAATTTGACGTGTAGCCCTTTATAAGCATTTTGAAGCCGTCCATATGCTCTATCTGATGAGTAATGGCCTCGGTGGTTCTCACCGCCGAGAGGCTTGATTTAGCTGTTCGAGGGTTGATGTAGGGTTAAACGTTGTCGGTTTGACTCGGAACTTGACGTGGAGCCTTTTGGAAGTATTTTGAGACTATCCATCGGCCCTGATCGAAGATTTGGTGTCTCCGATGCTTTTGTCGCCGAGAGCTCCTTTTCGGCTGTCTGAGAAGCGAAGTTAGGCCAAATGATTTTGAAATGGCCCGAAACTTCTTGTGTACTCCTCTTTTGGCTGTCTTGAAGAATCTTGCAGTTTTTGTTTGATTCTGACAAGATTTGATTTTTGGAAGCAGCATTGCCTATTTATGGCAGGTTGCGACTTCATGTAGCTTTTTGGATCTTGAAGAGGCAAAGTGACACATTTTTTGGTGTCAACACTCTTGGTCAAGTCACAGGCTCTCCTTCAAAAATCTCTTCGAGGCACATCGACTACAAAAGTTAAGCAACTCGTCGCTGTACCTCGAGGGGGCATTTGTTGACACCAAAAATGTCACTTTGCCTCTTCAAGGTCCAAAGAGCTACATGAAGTCGCAACCTGCCGTAAATAGGCAATGCTACTTTCAAAAAATCAAATCTTGTCAGAATCAAACAAAAACTGCAAGATCCTTCAAGACAGCCAAAAGAGGAGTACACAAGAAGTTTCGGGCCATTTCAAAATCATTTGGCCTAACTTCGCTTCTCCGACAGCCGAAAAGGAGCTCTCGGTGGCAAAAGCATCAGAGACACCAAATCTTTGATCAGAGCCGATGGATGGTCTCAAAATACTTCCAAAAGGCTCCACGTCAAGTTCCGAGTCAAACCGACAATGTTTGACCCTACATCAACCCTCGTACAGCTAAATCAAGCCTCTCGGCGGCGAGAACCGCCGAGGCCATTACTCATCAGATAGAGCACATGGACGGCTTCAAAATGCTTATAAAGGCCTACACGTCAAATTTCAGGTCATTTCGACAACATTTGGCCATAGTTTGATGCTCGGAAGCCAAATCAGGCCTCTCAGCGGCAAAATGACTCTAATAGGTTCCCTGTCAAATTTCAAGTCAATAGGACATCGGTTGACCGCACATCAAACCGCAACATCTTCATCGCGATAAAAGCAAGTTTATTGGTGATAGGACCCGAAACGGCTTCAAAACTTAAACAAAAGCCTATGGTTGGTCTTATTTATTGCTCCCGAGGCTTCACACCAAATTTTAGGTCATTCCGACATCGTTTGACCCAGTTTCAGCTTCTGACGGAAAATCGGCAGCTCTGCGCGACAAAGTCTTCGGCTTTCTCAGGAAATTGGAAACTTTGCAAAATAAAATGCAAGGATTCTCATCAGGTTTCCTACAGGGAAATCAGGCCAATAAATGGTCAAAATGTCAAGGAAAAATACAGAAGAAAAAAGAATCGAAAAACAGCAAAAACGGACACAAAAAGAGACAAAAAGGGGGAAAAACCCCCCAGGGTCGCAGGCCCCTGCGACCCTGGCCCAGGGTCGCCGGCAACCCTGGAGCCCGGGGTCGCCAGGAAAGCCCTGGAAACCCCGGTTTTCGCCGTTTTTTTGCAATTCGAAGCGCCCAGTCTCTGGTACTTTCCAAAATTCATGCTTTTGAGACATCAAATCTTCTGACATCCGTCCAAAACACGGGTCAATCATCAAGAGTATCGAAAACAATATTGATCGCCACCCGGTCAACCAAAAAAAGTGTGGTTTCTACCCGACCGATCGAGAAATCGACAGGACAGATGGCACCGACCTCCTGTTGGCAACAAACACCTGAAATTATATGCTCATCTGTTGTCGATCTACATGAAGATCCATCGATGATCATCGACAGAAGAATCCCAAAAGACGCGGCACGGCCCGCGACTCTTCAACTGCTCGGCGACCACTTAATGCGATTAATTGACTAGCTTTATTACAGTCATTAATCTATTTCTTTGGACGGTCCAATAAGAAGCAAGCATTCGGGAGTTACAAGTTATGAGATTCATGGCATTTAACCCATGAAACTCCTCCATCATGGCGATTAAAGGCGATTAAATGCCCTCAATCTCCTCCGGCCAATCAGAAGCCAAGAAAAAGGAGTTACAAAATAAAGAATTCAATCTTGTAACTCCTCCCTTTTTGTAGCTTTATGACAATTAAAGCTCATAAACCCTCCTAAATGGCTACCTAAAAGCCTATAAATAGGAGAGCTCTCCAAGAAGAAAGGATCATCAGAAAAAAAGCACAAACACATAGACAGACAAAGCGCAGAAATCTAGAGAAGGAAAAGAGAGAAAACTCTGCGGAAATCCTACACCGACCACCGCTACAAGGTGACAAAAGACCCTTGGGGGTACCCCCACCAAGGTCCTTGTCTTCTCCTTCTGCCGCCAATGGCATAGACATGGCTTTTCAAGCCCGTCTACTCGGGTTTTTATTGGACATAGGACCTTCTTTTGGTCTTTGTTCTCTAAAAACCTGAGGTTATAGCCAAGCCAAGCGAATCAATAGCATCATCTGTTCTCATCTGCATGGATGATGGCGAAGCCCACATATGGCTTGCGACCGTCAATTTGAACGGGTCCCCCACAATCTCCTGAGAAGTTAGATCCTCCTTTTCTTGCTTTTCATTGTAGTTTGTATTTTTTTAAAAGAGACAAAAATCACAACTCTTGCCTTTCATTATTGATAAGGATTGTAAATCGGCTATAAACGCCAAAATCGGCTATAAACGCCAAAAATCGGCTATAAACGCCAAAAATCGGCTATAAATGCCAAAAAAATCGCCTTTCACGGCAAACCAAGAAAATGTCTCTTTTCTTAAATATATGTGCAACGGAAAACTTGAAAGAAGTTGATTTCCTTTTTACTTGCAAAGGTTGATCTCCGGATCACCACTTGCAATTCCAAGTAAAAATAGAAAATCTGGCACACCAACACAAAAAAAAAATATTGATGCACGCCCTTGCCCCCCAGTTACGAAAGGGTCGGACCCGACGGACTCCCACGTCCGCCGACCTCGGTAGAACCCGAGCAGGAGCGCGGTCCATCATGGACAGTGCATTTTGTGAAAGGAAATAATAGATAGCAATGTTTGATCGAAGTGACCCTTTGAAGGAATAATCCAAGTACCCACCTTCTCTTAACCAAGACAATAATC
This sequence comes from Litsea cubeba, assembly GCA_012931725.1. Classification (NCBI taxonomy): domain Eukaryota; kingdom Viridiplantae; phylum Streptophyta; class Magnoliopsida; order Laurales; family Lauraceae; genus Litsea; species Litsea cubeba. Next base: position 48,263,457 of record CM022949.1, on the reverse strand, counting down.
TATTATTTTTCATTCAAGAAAAAAGAAAGTTCAGTTTTTTTTTCTCATCAATTGCCATCCTTTTGCTTTAAAGGGTTATTGTATTGAGAAAAAGGGAAAAGAAGAGAAACGAATATTCATGGGCTTAGGGAGCCCCCACATGGGATCTAGAGCTTTCTTGCTAGAGAGCAGAGGATTACAGAGTTGGGAAGTAGAAGACTATTGGAATTCTCAGGAAGAGGAGAATTGATCTAACATGGTTGCTACAAAATAGCTTGGAGATTTTCCCTAAGGAGAAGTAAAAAGTTTCCTGGAGTTGTTGCTGGATGGTAGAGAGGGATCTTCCAGGCTGCAAAGGTGGCTTTGTTCCTTGCCTTCCATAGGGAGTGGATTACATTGGTGAAGATGGTAGCCATGTGTCTGCTGCCAGCCTAATCATTTCCTCTGGAGAGGGCTTCCCAGATAGATGAAGCAGAGAGGTTACATGGAGCTAGAATTTGTGCTGATTGGATGATCCACTTCCAAAGATATTTACTTGCTCGCTGTGGAAGAAGAGGTGGCTTTAGGAGTCTTCTTCTTTCTTCTTGGCAGCAGATGCTGCATCTGGAGGCTAAGGAGTACCCTAGTCTCTTCAAGCGGATTTCAGTCGGAGTTTTGTTATGCATTAGGCACCACCCGAAGCAGCTGACTTTGTGGAGACAAATGCCGTTCCAGATCAAAGAAGGCCAGGCTAGAGTGGTAGCTCTGGATCTTATGAGGTGCCAAGCTGCCTTAAGAAAGAGTTGGCCATCTGGGGAATCTCTCCAGCTAAGAGTATCTTTGGCAGACAGATCTGGGGAGAGGTTGAGAAGGAAGTTAAAAGGTAGTTCCGAGTTTCTAATGGCAAGTTGGGGGGGGGGGGGGGGGTGGACTGGGCTCCTGAGTGAAGAAGGGAAGAATGGCACTGGTCTTGGGGGAATTGGAAGTTGGAGAATCTGTCTGAAAGAGGAAGATTATCTATCCAAGGATCATGCCAAGCATTGATGTCCCGGCCATTGCCTAAGACCCAGGAGCTGCCTTGCTGGATGTGAGGAGCCAGACACCTGATTCTCTTCCATATGCAGGAGCCATATAGAGTGTTTTCTGGACTCCAAATTGGATTGTGCTTGGAGTATCTATTCTTGAACCAGGGTGACCACAAGGATTTTCTAGTTGACGCCTGCCATCCTAGTTTGTTAAAGGAAGCTTCGTTGACTTCAAATGGTCTTCTTATGCCCAGACCACCTTCTGCCTTAGGGAGGGAAATAGTGGCCCAATTGACATAGTTTATTTTGGAAGAAGACACATTTCCCGACCATAAGAATTGTCTCATCAGGCTTTCCAGTCCTTTCCAAGTGGCTGTTGGGAGAGGCAAAGTAGATGCTAGGTGAATAGCCATGCTAGAGAGCACATGTCTGATTAGAATGAGGCCACCTGTAAAGGATAAAAATTTTGCTTTCCAAGCCTGCAACCTTTTGTTGACTGAGTCTATGGGGGGAAGGAAATGAGATCTTTTCGGGGTGCCAAATACAATTGGGATGCCAAGGTATGTTAGCTACACTGTGGTCTCTTGGATTCCTAGAGTTGAACTAATCCTCCTTTTTCTTCTTCTTCCAGGTGACTCTTTTGGAGTTTGGAAAATCGGCTAGAGACTGATCGGTAGATCTGTAAAAGTTTCTGCAAGGCTTGGACACTGTGTCCTTCTCCTTGCATGAAAATGAGGATATCATATGCATAAAGAAGGTGGCATGGAGTGGAGAAGAGAGTGGAGAGGGGTTGGATAATCCCTCTTGTTTGGAAGTTGATGATGTGGAGGCTCAAGAGTTCTTCTGCTATGATGAAAAGCTATGGAGACAAGGGGTTTCCCTGTCTTAGGCCACAGGAGGAGCTAAAGAATCCTTAGCGAAGGCGATTGATGAGGAGTGAGTCCCTTGAGGTACAAACACATTCTTTTATGAGAGAGATCCATGTATTAGATAAGTTAAAGAATTTAAGAGCTGCAAAGAGAAAGGACCAGTTCATTCTGTCAAAAGCTTTGGTTATGTCCAGTTTTAGGCAGAATGCCCCTTTCTTGAGGATTGAGTTGAGCTTTTCATATAGTTCTTGGACCAATGTTGTGTGTTGGTTTGTATTTCTTCCTTTGATGAATGCTGCCTGGTGGGGGAGAGCGGAGATTAGGCAGAATTTTAGAAAGCCTTGAAGCTAGGATTTTTTAAATGATTTTGTATGAGAAGTTTAGTAGGCTAATTGGTCTGTAGTCTGCAAATGCTTCTGGAGATTTATGGGTCTCATCCCGCATAATATGGTTTTATGGACGGTTAGAATATAGATGGTGGACCCCATTCATCTAGGGGTTCCACTTAAATCGGTTAGGTTTGGTCAATTTGTGAGGTCTATGATCATTTGATCTTTATCAAGCAATTCATGGGTCCCAGCCCGTATCATATGGTTTTATAGACGGTTAAAATATAGTTGGTGGACCCCATTCATCTTGGGGGCTCCACTTAAATAGGTTAGGGTTGGTTAATTAGTAAGGTCTATGATCCTTTGATCTTTCTTATTCAATTCATGGGTCCCATCCCGCATAATACGGTTTTATGGACGGTTAGAATAGAGATGGTGGACCCCATTCATCTGGGCGGTTCCACTTAAATAGGTTAGGTTTGGTCAATTTGTGAGGTCTATGATCATTTGATCTTTATCAAGCAATTCATGGGTCTCAGCCCGTATCATATGATTTTATGAATGGTTAGAATATAGTTAGTGGACCTCATTCATCTTGGGGACTCCACTTAAATATGTTAGGCTTGGTCAATTTGTGAGGTCTATGATCATTTGATCTTTATCAATCAATTAATGGGTCCCAGTCCGCATCATATGGTTTTATGGACGGTTAAAATATAGATAGTGGACCCCATTCATCTTGGTGCCACTTAAATAGGTTAGGTATGGTCAATTTGTGAGGTCTATGATCATTTGATCATTTGATCTTTATCAATCAATTCATAGGTCCCAGCCCGCATCATATGGCTTTATGAACGGTTAGAATGGAGATGGTGGACCCTATCCATCCGGGTCCCACTTAAATATATTTGATCAATTTGTTAGTTCTATGATCATTTGATCTTTTTTAATCAATTCATGCCTCACCTAAAGAATAAAACATTTGGAAAAAAAATATAAAGATCAAATTAGCAATAAAAAGACGGACTCACAATTTTGCTAATTAATAAATTTATTAAAAATAATTCATATCAGTCTGTGCATTGGTGGTTTCGTGTATGCATGGGGTTTTGCTAGTAAAATTATACTGGCATGACACATGTTTCACAGTTTTAATATTGCAACCGTTTAGTGCCATACTCCCATTACACTTTACATGCCAAATAAACTATAGATTACTTTTTAAGTCTTAACTGTAAGATAAAATGCAACTTGAGGTCTTCAAAAAATGTTATGTTTCCCACCAGAAATTAAAGGGATCTTTTTTTTTTCCCACTCATTGACGTATGTAAATATTGCACATGTGAAATAATCATTTTAATCATGCAAAAAAACAGAGACCACATGGTCTGCAATAAACCAGAATGAGATGGTACCATAAGGTTAGCAGTCATGGTTTTGAAACTCGGCCAAAATTGAATTACATGCTTCATCCATAGACGTTTTTGTCATAACTGATATAGATTTCCTTTTTATTAAACCTAAAGCTTAAATTCGAAAGTGGATCTTACCATCTATCGGTCTATATTTTATTAGCCTAGTAAAATTTATCAAATATAATAAAATTGAGAACAATTTTACAAAAATACAATATATCTAGTTCGTATTTAAAATCTAAACCGTTCATAAAAAGCACCTTTGTAGCATGATAAAATTTGTATCATAGTAAGACTTATTAAGTGTAGCTGATTTGAAAAAAAATATATATGACGCAAGATTCCTCTTATAAGACGGAAAACCATTTCTTACGTTGTGATGCTCATAAACCTTTAACAATTGAGGTTTTCGACTCCAATTTCATTCCAAGGAGTTACAGCCTGACATCCAGCGATGGATCAAGTTGGCTGTAGAGAAGAGAGTAAAAGAGCTTGTTCTTAATTACAAGAAATTCATTCTTTCATAAGGTATGAAGACTAAAAGCATAATTAATCTCAAAACATAGAAAACAAGCTTACACAATAATTTTGAGTTTTTTTTCCAGAATAGCACCCTCAAGTAAACTAATTCCCATAATAGCACTCATTTGAAAATAATACCCAGAATAGCATCCCGAGCCTATGTGGCATATCCAATCCTAATACATGACTTGGCTTCAGTCAAGACTTAAGTCGGCATTGGGCCGAAAATGTGTTCCGTATTGGGCTGAAAATGGTCCCTGAAGCCCAAGTATTTGAAGAACACACACTCAAACCATTTTCTAGTCAGGTGATGCATGGAGGGCCCAAGTATCATCCAAATACCACCATCGGATGCTATCGATGTATATAGAATTACAATTAGCATGTCGGTATTTAGATCACTAATCGAGTTGGGTCTTGACCCCTCCCATTTGATCGAGGTCTGGTTCTATAATTTGAGTTTGGGTGCATAAACAGATTCGATACCATTGACCCGTGTCACATTTTTATCTGGGTCCAAGTCCGGGCCTGGATTTGAGTAACCTATGAAACAGACCTTTAAAAGGTTTTTTATGAAGCTACTTTTTTTTTTCCTAGAGCCTATTACCCTGCCTCAACTAAAATTTTAATGCACTTTTATGAAATTAGTCTTCCTTTAACCTTTTATTAAATATGGAGATATAGAGTTTCTTAAAAGGATATGTATAAAGCAATGAAATCAAATTTACACAATATTGGATAAATATTCCATTAACATATATATTGTTTAGTCTCTATATTAGATCTTAGGTAAAAATTAATATGCGTAGAGACTTTACTTGAAGGTTGCTATTAGCCATCCTTAGGTAAAATTTTAGTTGAGGCATGGTAACAGGCTCTAGGGGAAAAAAAAGTAGCTTCATAAAAAACCTTTTAAAGGTCTGTTCCATAGGTTACTCAAATCCAGGCCCGGACTTGGACCCAGATAAAAATGTGACACGGGTCAATGGTATCGAATCTGTTTATGCACCCAAACTCAAATTATAGAACCAGACCTCGACCAAATGGGAGGGGTCAAGACCCAACTCGATTAGTGATCTAAATACCGACATGCTAATTGTAATTCTATATACATCGATAGCATCCGGTGGTGGTATTTGGATGATACTTGGGCCCTCCACGCATCACCTGACTAGAAATTGGGTTCGAGTGTGTGTTCTTCAGATACTTGAGCTTCAGGGAACCCATTTTCAGCCCAATACCGAACCCATTTTTGGCCCAATACCGACTTAAGTCTTGACGGAAGCTAAGTCATGTATTAGGATTGGATATGCCACATGGGCTCGGGATGCTATTCTAGGTATTATTTTCAAATGGGTGCTATTATGGGAATTAGTTTACTTAAGGGTGTTATTCTTGAATAAAACTCAATAATTTTTGAGAAACCCATAATATAATCAACGTAAAACCACCCTATTATAAGCCTAAAATGAGATCAATACATATCAATAGTTCAATGAAACATATATTCAAGTTGAAACTAGACTAAGCAAGCTTTAATCAAGGCCTATTCAGGTAGGAATAGAAAACCTGGAAACTTGTTTATTTTTCTAAAGGTTTTTTTTTCCTTAAATGAACATGGAAACTTGATTTGAAATTCATTTACTCTTACTGAAAAACTTTTAAATTCAATATAACTGGAAAAAAAAAACAAACATTTAAAAAAAAAAAAGGTTACCTAAAACCCAAAAAATGGAAAACTCAACCTAAACCCCCCAATTTTCAGAGCCCTAAACTCAAAGAATCTCCAAATTAAAATTGATAATCCTAAAAATCCCTAATTTCAAAACCCTAAACTCAATAATCCCCAATCTCAAAACCATGAACCGTTAAGACCTTCGAACCCCGCCTAAAATGGGAGGAAAAAAAGAAGAAAATTTTTTTAAAAAAAATCGTGAAAGTGCACATAGTTATATAAAAGCCAAATGAGGCCACGGCAGAAAGAGGAAGTGAAAAAAGAAACTCAACATTTTTCACACAAACAGAAAGATAATGTGAAGCAAAAAAAAAAAGATCTCATAACACCAGAAAGAGAGATTACCGATACTACTTAGGTAAGGAGTTCATTCTCGCGCTTTTCTTCCCATTCTTCCTCCCTTCCTTCTTTCCTTTATACCATGAGGCGAGGGTGGGACTTGATTTTTGGATTTTAGTTTTTAATATTTATGATAACCCCGTGTACCTTTTGCTTATTATTTCAAAAAACACATTGCGCGGATACCTTGTCGAGGTTGCACAAAGCGATTGCTCTACTCACTGAAGATGGGACATTTATTTTGACCAATTTACATATTTAAAATGGTGGGGCCAAGTATTGAACTTCAAGAGTCCGAAGTCCCTTCGGTCACACATTCCAATAAGGAAGTTTTTGTTGAAGTGGGGTGGGGGACATAGAATCCTAATTCTTTTACAACCCAGAGTAAGAATTCCCCCTACTAAACTACTCACCTTTATATTCGGTTAGGGCCTCACTTTTTACTGCATCTCATTGAGAAAGAAGAAGAGAACTGCCGGGAGCATCGTAGAACATAAGAATCATAAGAAGATGACTCAAATCAAGAACCAAGAAGAAGACCATATCAGCCAACTTCCGGATGCCATCCTCCATCACATCCTTTCCTTGATTCCATTGAAGTGTGCAGTAAGTACCAGCATTCTATCAAAAATATGGAAAGAGCTCTGGAAAACCATGTGGGCCGACACAACTACTTTAGACTTTTGTGGAAAATTTGCCACAAGTGATCAATCCTATCCTGATACCTGTGATATTATAAACCAATTTCTCCAAATCCACAGACGTAGTACTATTGATACTTTTCGTCTCCATCTCGATTGCGTGCCCGACATCCAGCAATGGGTCGAGTTTGCTATTGAAAAGAGAGTCAAAGAGATTGATCTTGATTTCACCAAAAGCATGTATAGGCTAAGAAAATTGCCCCCTCGTCTCTTCTCCTGTGATTCCCTGACCATTTTGAAATTGAGCGACTGCAATCTCAAGCTTCCATTGGTCTTTAGGGGCTTCAGCTCTCTCAGGGTTGTGCATCTTACTAGGGTTGAGATCATTCATTCTTCGCTCGATAGAATGCTTGTTTATTGCCCCATGCTCGAGGACTTGGCTCTGAAGTCTTGCTCTGATTTCCCGAAGTCTGAAATTTCGGCTGCTGACTTGAAGAATATCAAAAGCTGTACGCTGATTGGTGGATGTAATTATTCTGCTTATGTGGGATCATTTTTGTCCAAACTTGCTCATGTTCAGATTCTCACCATATGCCAGATGATGGTGCATGTAATTTCTCATCCCTGCTCTTATTTATTTATTTTTATTTTTTTCCTGCCAGTTTGCTTGCTTACTCTGTATTGAATTTTGTAGGCCTGTTTGGCTACATAGATTACATAGGAATTCATGGCTAAATGAGCTCCATCAATAACCGCCTGGGTAGGTATTTGGTGAGTTGCAATAGGCGTGGGTTTCCTCCCCACGTCATGTGTTTGAATCCCACCGTACACTTGCTTGGTGCACGTGTGTGTGGGTTTTGTGGGTGCACCTAGGGTAATAGTCTTATCGAGTTAAATACCATAGGAACCCTCGTCATCGAAAACATAAAGAAGCTCCATTGATAAGATTATTGAAGAGATGAGGGGTGAAGGAGATAAGTAAGCAATGTAAATGGGACATTTGAATTACTAAGGTGATGGCTGGGATATTCATTTTCCATCTTCTCTTATTTCTATTTCCACTAAAGGAAAAGTTATTTGATTGATGCTTACTTCTGGCTACTCACCTTTGATCTTCATTTTTAACAACATTGGGCATGAATTCCTTGTATTATATGCAAACAAATAGGACCTTAGTAAAGCAGGGTCTAACGAAATGTGTATTACAGAAATTTAGGGTGATGGTTGGGCAATAATTTCCTACTAAATTTGATAGCCCTTTCTCTGTCTTTCCCTCTACTCCTTCAATTTTAGCCCCTTTTATACCAAGCCATTGCTTAGACTTTGTAGGAATTCGCCTCCAAAGAAATATGCCCTTTTAAGCTTCTTGTGGATAATTTGGTTTCTAGCTTGTTGATATTTTTATATGATTTATTTTGTGTTTCATAGGGGTTTAAGGTACCAGGATATGAAAATGCAACTGGGAATTTGCCAATTACTCTCCCTGATGTGATAGAGCTACAATTGGAAGTTCTCAACATCTATTCTCTGTCCGACATTTATGACTTGCTCACAAATTGGAACTTTCCTTGCCTAGAAAGACTCATGGTTGGTCTACTTTACCTTAAGTAATTTCTACTATCCTGTTTATCAATTAACACTTGTTGCTCTATTGAAATCCGATATGATTATAAATTGACAGGTTAAATGGAGTCCCAATAGTTGTTTATGGTCAGGGCGGGTACAGCCATCAGGATGTTGTTTTCATTCTCTCAAGATGATAGAGATGAATGGGTTTTATGGTGATGACAAGCAAATGCAAATGGTTAAATTTTTCTTAGAGAAGGCTGTCAAATTGGATACCATTGTTTTAGTAACTCCTAAGGAAGGCACAAAGGGATATGTAAGGTACGATGAGGCTTCATTCGGGTTCCTTCATGAACAGCTTCTGCTCATGCCAAAAGCATCAAGAAATGCTCGGGTTGTTGTACAAGAAGACGAAAGAAGATGATGACATATATTGGTTACTTTATAAATTTCGGTTTTCTCTTCAGGAACATGGATGTAATGATACCATAATGGCTTTGCGTATTCGTATAGGATTGTTTTTTTATGAGATATTTCTGTAGGATTTTAGTGTGATCGTTACACTTGTTGTCATGATTGTGCAGTTTATTCATTAAATATAATAAAATTAAATTGTTGACTTTGGTTTAGCTGCAAGTGGGGGGTTAGTACTCAGCACTGCAAAAAACAGTATGCAGGTTAGGTCCTAAGACAATAACAAGCAGGAGAAACCTCTCTCGCAAATACCAACAATTGTTCTCAAACATAGTTGTTTAATAGATTTTTATTATTAAAATTTTTAATGTATCATGATCAATTTCTTAATCATCGGAATGTAGTAACATGGTGGTTGAATTGACGTTATCATTGGTACAAAGTGGATTGCATGCAATTTGTTGGAAAAATGGTTGAAGAGCACCATTATTTTGGTCAATTTTAAGCCAAAATAAAAGTGGGACTCACTTATCCTTTTAGGTTGGAATACATGGGAATGTAATCTACTCCATGAGTAGATTAAGGACATGTACTGAGTTGCTCTAATCCATTAAGGAGTGAATGAGAAATTGTCTCCTAACACCACTGTTTGAACATGTTAAACATAGAAACAAAAAGAAGTAGTGAACTTGCATCCCACGTTGCTCAGGAGCAAAAGATTCTTTGGATATAAATGTGCTTACCTTGGTAGTATAGGATGAGCCCCAAGGGGCACCCTACTTTTGTGGAAAGAGGGAGGACTAGACCAATGTGGGGCCACCACCACACACGGGCGCCCCGTAGGGATGGCATTTTTAACCCGCCCTGCCCCAACCCGGAGTGCCCGCCCCGTACAGGTTTTCCCCGCCCCAACTTTTAGACGGGGCGGGGACGGGGCAAAAAAACATACCCCGAGAAGAAAGCAAAAAACAAAACCCTAAAATCGTCCCCTACTGATCTCCCATGGCCATTTCAACCCCCTAAAACCCTAGAAATCCCTTTCTAGTTTCCACAAAGAGAGAGAGAGAGAGAGAGAGAGAGAGAGAGAGAGAGCGAGGCAAAAGCACTTCCCAATCATGTCTTTGAAGAGCATCGTTCAAGATCTTCGAGATGGAATCGGGAGCTTTTCGAGGCGAAGCTTCGATTGGAGAAGAGACAGATGTTCTGCATCTGCTTCGGCACCGTCCATCGATTTCTACAAGGGAGAGTGCGAGGAATAAGAGCAGAGCCGATGGGCCTCCCTCCCGCCGGAACTGCTGCGAGATATGGTGAAGCAAGTGGAAGGAAGTGAGAGAGCGTGGCAAGAGAGGAAGCATGTTGTCACCTGCACCGCCATCTGCAGGTCGCAGCGACACTTTTGTAAGGAGATTGTTGGGATGTAGTGCCAAGCTCACCTTTCCCTAACCATGGCATCGCAGGGCCCTGCGGGGCATGTCGAGGCGGGGACGGGGTATTTAACATACCCCGAATTACAGGACGGGGCAGGGACTATAAGGTGCTGGGCGGGGACGGGGCAACCCAATTCCGCCTCCGATCGACCCCGTTGCCATCCCTAGTACCCCGCAGGGAACCGAGCTTGGGTTTTACGCGCGAGTCGGGTCTGGCTCGACCTACTACCTTCAACTATACAGTCACTGTCCTGAAGAGTCCAGGGGAGAGATTTGTAGTGCTGCTACCTGTGAATTTCTGGGTTTCATAATTTCAACAACAAATATTTTCTACCTTCAAACAGTAAGTCGATTTACATTTCTATATTACATTCTGTAACTCTGTTTAGTTGTTATGGAGGCGTAATTTGTCTTAACTAGCCTTGATAAACTTTCTTATGCGATATTCTGGGTTTCATAACTTCAACAACAGAGTATTATTTTCTGCCTTCAAACAGTAAGTGGTTTTACATTTCTAGATTACATTCTGTAACTCTGTTTAGTTGTTGTTTTGTTTCACTGAAGTGCAAACCTATTTCCTAAATATTGAATTATTTCTATATGTACTCGGAACAATAAAAATAACAAGACAAGTCTTAACATTTTCTCCTAAAAGACTAATTTATGAAACCCTAGGTTTGCCACTGTGGACAGTGCATTTTGTGAAAGGAAATAATAGATAGCAATGTTTGATCGAAGTGACCCTTTGAAGGAATAATCCAAGTACCCACCTTCTCTTAACCAAGACAATAACCTATTTTTTTTCATTCAAGAAAAAAGAAAGTTCAGTTTTTTTTTTCTCATCAATTGCCATCCTTTTGCTTTAAAGGGTTATTGTATTGAGAAAAAGGGAAAAGAAGAGAAACGAATATTCATGGGCTTAGGGAGCCCCCACATGGGATCTAGAGCTTTCTTGCTAGAGAGCCGAGGATTACAGAGTTGGGAAGTAGAAGACTATTGGAATTCTCAGGAAGAGGAGAATTGATCTAACATGGTTGCTGCAAAATGGCTTGGAGATTTTCCCCAAGGAGAAGTAAAAAGTTTCCTGGAGTTGCTGCTGGATGGTAGAGAGGGATCTTCCAGGCTGCAAAGGTGGCTTTGTTCCTTGCCTTCCATAGGGAGTGGATTACATTGGTGAAGATGGTAGCCATGTGTCTGCTGCCAGCCTAATCATTTCCTCTGGAGAGGGCTTCCCAGATAGATGAGCAGAGAGGTTACATGGTGCTAGAATTTGTGCTGATTGGATGATCCACTTGCCAAAGATATTTTACTTGCTCGCTGTGGAAGAAGAGGTGGCTTAGGAGTCTTCTTCTTCTTCTTGGCAGCAGATGCTGACATCATGGAGGCTAAGGAGTACCCCAGTCTCTTCAAGCGGATTTCAGTCGGAGTTTTATTATGCATTAGGCACCACCCTGAAGTAGCTGACTTTGTGGAGACAAATGCCGTTCCAGATCAAAGAAGGCCAGGCTAGAGTGGTAGCTCTGAATCTTATGAGGTGCCAAGTTGCCTTAAGAAAGAGTTGGCCATCTGGGGAATCTCTCCAACTAAGAGTATCTTTGGCAGACAGATCTGGGGAGAGGTTGAGAAGGAAGTTAAAATGGTAGTTCCGAGTTTCCAATGGCAAGTTGGGGGGGGGGGGATGGACTAGGCTCCTGAGTGAAGAAGGGAAGAATGGCACTGGTCTTGGGGGAATTGGAAGTTGGAGAATCTGTCTGAAAGAGGAAGATTATCTATCCAAGGATCATGCCAAGCATTGATGTCCTGGCCATTGCCTAAGACCCAGGAGCTGCCTTGCTGGATGTGAGGAGCCAGACACCTGATTCTCTTCCATATGCAGGAGCCATATAGAGTGTTTTCTGGACTCCAAATTGGATTGTGCTTGGAGTATCTATTCTTGAACCAGGGTGACCACAAGGATTTTCCAGTTGACGCCTGCCATCCTAGTTTGTTAAAGGAAGCTTCGTTGACTTCAAATGGTCTTTTTATGCCCAGACCACCTTCTGCCTTAGGGAGGGAAATAGTGGCCCAATTGACATAGTTTATTTTGGAAGAAGACGCACTTCCCGACCATAAGAATTGTCTCATCAGGCTTTCCAGTCCTTTCCAAGTGGCTGTTGGGAGAGGCAAAGTAGATGCTAGGTGAATAGCCATGCTAGAGAGCACATGTCTGATTAGAATGAGGCCACCTGTAAAGGATAAAAATTTTGCTTTCCAAGCCTGCAACCTTTTGTTGACTGAGTCTATGGGGGGAAGGAAATGAGATCTTTTCGAGGTGCCAAATACAATTGGGATGCCAAGGTATGTTAGCTACACTGTGGTCTCTTGGATTCCTAGAGTTGAACTAATCCTCCTTTTTCTTCTTCTTCCAGGTGACTCTTTTGGAGTTTGGAAAATCGGCTAGAGACTGATCGGTAGATCTGTAAAAGTTTCTGCAAGGCTTGGACACTGTGTCCTTCTCCTTGCATGAAAATGAGGATATCATTTGCATAAAGAAGGTGGCATGGAGTGGAGAAGACAGTGGAGAGGGGTTGTATAATCCCTCTTGTTTGGAAGTTGATGATGTGGAGGCTCAAGAGTTCTTCTGCTATGATGAAAAGGTATGGAGACAAGGGGTTTCCCTGTCTTAGGCCACAGGAGGAGCTAAAGAATCCTTAGCGAAGGCGATTGATGAGGAGTGAGTCCCTTGAGGTACAAACACATTCTTTTATGAGAGAGATACATGTATTAGATAAGTTAAAGAATTTAAGAGCTGCAAAGAGAAAGGACCGGTTCATTCTGTCAAAAGCTTTGGTTATGTCCAGTTTTAGGCAGAATGCCCCTTTTTTGAGGATTGAGTTGAGCTTTTCATATAGTTCTTGGACCAATGTTGTGTGTTGGTTTGTATTTCTTCCTTTGATGAATGCTGCCGGTGGGGGAGAGCGGAGATTAGGCAGAATTTTAGAAAGCCTTGAAGCTAGGATTTTTTAAATGATTTTGTATGAGAAGTTTAGTAGGCTAATTGGTCTGTAGTCTGCAAATGCTTCTGGAGATTTATGGGTCTCATCCCGCATAATATGGTTTTATGGACGGTTAGAATATAGATGGTGGACCCCATTCATCTAGGGGTTCCACTTAAATCGGTTAGGTTTGGTCAATTTGTGAGGTCTATGATCATTTGATCTTTATCAAGCAATTCATGGGTCCCAGCCCGTATCATATGGTTTTATAGACGGTTAAAATATAGTTGGTGGACCCCATTCATCTTGGGGGCTCCACTTAAATAGGTTAGGGTTGGTTAATTAGTGAGGTCTATGATCCTTTGATCTTTCTTATTCAATTCATGGGTCCCATCCCGCATAATACGGTTTTATGGACGGTTAGAATAGAGATGGTGGACCCCATTCATCTGGGCGGTTCCACTTAAATAGGTTAGGTTTGGTCAATTTGTGAGGTCTATGATCATTTGATCTTTATCAAGCAATTCATGGGTCTCAGCCCGTATCATATGATTTTATGAATGGTTAGAATATAGTTAGTGGACCCCATTCATCTTGGGGGCTCCACTTAAATAGGTTAGGTTTGGTCAATTTGTGAGGTCTATGATCATTTGATCTTTATCAATCAATTAATGGGTCCCAGCCCGCATCATATGGTTTTATGGACGGTTAAAATATAGATAGTGGACCCCATTCATCTTGGTCCCACTTAAATAGGTTAGGTTTGGTCAATTTGTGAGGTCTATGATCATTTGATCATTTGATCTTTATCAATCAATTCATAGGTCCCAGCCCGCATCATATGGCTTTATGAACGGTTAGAATGGAGATGGTGGACCCTATTCATCCGGGTCCCACTTTAATATATTGGGTCAATTTGTTAGTTCTATGATCATTTGATCTTTTTTAATCAATTCATGCCTCACCTAAAGAATAAAATATTTGGAAAAAAAATATAAAGATCAAATTAGCAATAAAAAGAAGGACTTACAATTTTGCTAATTAATAAATTTATTAAAAATAATTCATATCAGTCTGTGCATTGGTGTGTTTCGTGTATGCATGGGGTTTTGCTAGTAAAATTATACTGGCATGACACATGTTTCACAGTTTTAATATTGCAACCGTTTAGTGCCATACTCCCATTACACTTTACATGCCAAATAAACTATAGATTACTTTTTAAGTTTTAACTGCAAGATAAAATGCAACTTGAGGTCTTCAAAAAATGTTATGTTTCCCACCAGAAATTAAAGGGATCTTTTTTTTTCCCACTCATTGACGTATGTAAATATTGCACATGTGAAATAATCATTTTAATCATGCAAAAAAGCAGAGACCACATGGTCCGCAATAAACCAGAATGAGATGGTACCATAAGGTTAGCAGTCATGGTTTTGAAACTCGGCCAAAATTGAATTACATGCTTCATCCATAGACGTTTTTGTCATAACTGATATAGATTTCCTTTTTATTAAACCTAAAGCTTAAATTCGAAAGTGGATCTTACCATCTATCGGTCTATATTTTATTAGCCTAGTAAAATTTATCAAATATAATAAAATTGAGAACAATTTTACAAAAATACAATATATCTAGTTCGTATTTAAAATCTAAACCGTTCATAAAAAGCACCTTTGTAGCATGATAAAATTTGTATCATAGTAAGACTTATTAAGTGTAGCTGATTTGAAAAAATATATATATGATGCAAGATTCCTCTTATAAGACGGAAAACCATTTCTTACGTTGTGATGCTCATAAACCTTTAACAATTGAGGTTTTCGACTCCAATTTCATTCCAAGGAGTTACAGCCCGACATCCAGCGATGGATCAAGTTGGCTGTAGAGAAGAGAGTAAAAGAGCTTGTTCTTAATTACAAGAAATTCATTCTTTCATAAGGTATGAAGACTAAAAGCATAATTAATCTCAAAACATAGAAAACAAGCTTACACAATAATTTTGAGTTTTTTTTCCAGAATAGCACCCTCAAGTAAACTAATTCCCATAATAGCACTCATTTGAAAATAATACCCAGAATAGCATCTCGAGCCTATGTGGCATATCCAATCCTAATACATGACTTAGCTTCAGTCAAGACTTAAGTCGGCATTGGGCCGAAAATGTGTTCCGTATTGGGCTGAAAATGGTCCCTGAAGCCCAAGTATTTGAAGAACACACACTCAAACCATTTTCTAGTCAGGTGATGCATGGAGGGCCCAAGTATCATCCAAATACCACCATCGGATGCTATCGATGTATATAGAATTACAATTAGCATGTCGGTATTTAGATCACTAATCGAGTTGGGTCTTGACCCCTCCCATTTGATCGAGGTCTGGTTCTATAATTTGAGTTTGGGTGCATAAACAGATTCAATACCACTGACCCATGTCACATTTTTATCTGGGTCCAAGTCCGGGCCCTTGATCTGGGTAACCTATGAAACAGACCTTTAAAAGGTTTTTTATGAAGCTACTTTTTTTTTCCTAGAGCCTATTACCCTGCCTCAACTAAAATTTTAATGCACTTTTATGAAATTAGTCTTCCTTTAACCTTTTATTAAATATGGAGATATAGAGTTTCTTAAAAGGATATGTATAAAGCAATGAAATCAAATTTACACAATATTGGATAAATATTCCATTAACATATATATTGTTTAGTCTCTATATTAGATCTTAGTTAAAAATTAATATGCGTAGAGACTTTACTTGAAGGTTGCTATTAGCCATCCTTATGTAAAATTTTAGTTGAGGCATGGTAACAGGCTCTAGGGAAAAAAAAAAGTAGCTTCATAAAAAACCTTTTAAAGGTCTGTTCCATAGGTTACTCAAATCCAGGCCCGGACTTGGACCCAGATAAAAATGTGACATGGGTCAATGGTATCGAATCTGTTTATGCACCCAAACTCAAATTATAGAACCAGACCTCGACCAAATGGGAGGGGTCAAGACCCAACTCGATTAGTGATCTAAATACCGACATGCTAATTGTAATTCTATATACATCGATAGCATCCGGTGGTGGTATTTGGATGATACTTGGGCCCTCCACGCATCACCTGACTAGAAATGGGTTTGAGTGTGTGTTCTTCAGATACTTGGGCTTCAGGGAACCCATTTTCAGCCCAATACCGAACCCATTTTCGGCCCAATACCGACTTAAGTCTTGACGGAAGCCAAGTCATGTATTAGGATTGGATATGCCACATGGGCTCGGGATGCTATTCTAGGTATTATTTTCAAATGGGTGCTATTATGGGAATTAGTTTACTTGAGGGTGTTATTCTTGAATAAAACTCAATAATTTTTGAGAAACCCATAATATAATCAAAGTAAAACCACCCTATTATAAGCCTAAAATGAGATCAATACATATCAATAGTTCAATGAAACATATATTCAAGTTGAAACTAGACTAAGCAAAAGCTTCAATCAAGGCCTATTCAGGTAGGAATAGAAAACCTGGAAACTTGTTTATTTTTCTAAAGGTTTTTTTTTTTCCTTAAATGAACATGGAAACTTGATTTGAAATTCATTTGCTCTTACTGAAAAACTTTTAAATTCAATATAACTGGAAAAAAAACAAGCATTTAAAAAAAAAAAAAAAAGGTTACCTAAAACCCAAAAAATGGAAAACTCAACCTAAACCCCCCAATTTTCAGAGCCCTAAACTCAAAGAATCTCCAAATTAAAATTGATAATCCTAAAAATCCCTAATTTCAAAACCCTAAACTCAATAATCCCCAATCTCAAAACCATGAACCGTTAAGACCTTCGAACCCCGCCTAAAATGGGAGGAAAAAAAGAAGAAAATTTTTTTAAAAAAAATCGTGAAAGTGCACATAGTTATATAAAAGCCAAATGAGGCCACAGCAGAAAGAGGAAGTGAAAAAAAAAAAAAAAAACTCTACATTTTTCACACAAACAGAAAGATAATGTGAAGCAAAAAAAAAAGATCTCATAACACGAAAAAGAGAGATTACCTATACTACTTAGATAAGGAGTTCATTCTCCCCCTTTTCTCCCCATTCTTCCTCCCTTCCTTCTTTCCTTTATACGATGAGGCGAGGGTGGGACTTGATTTTTGGATTTTAGTTTCTAATATTTATGATAACCCCGTGTACCTTTTGCTTATTATTTCAAAAAACCCATTGCGCGGATACCTTGTCGAGGTTGCACAAAGCGATTGATCCACTCACTGAAGATGGGACATTTATTTTGACCAATTAACATATTTAAAATGGTGGGGCCAAGTATTGAACTTCAAGAGTCCGAAGTCCCTTCGATCACACATTCCAATAAGGAAGTTTTTGTTGAAGTGGGGTGGGGGACATAGAATCCTAATTCTTTTACAACCCAGAGTAAGAATTCCCCCTACTAAACTACTCACCTTTATATTCGGTTAGGGCCTCACTTTTTACTGCATCTCATTGAGAAAGAAGAAGAGAACTGCCGGGAGCATCGTAGAACATAAGAATCATAAGAAGATGACTCAAATCAAGAACCAAGAAGAAGACCATATCAGCCAACTTCCGGATGCCATCCTCCATCACATCCTTTCCTTGATTCCATTGAAGTGTGCAGTAAGTACCAGCATTCTATCAAAAATATGGAAAGAGCTCTGGAAAACCATGTGGGCCGACACAACTACTTTAGACTTTTGTGGAAAATTTGCCACAAGTGATCAATCCTATCCTGACACCTGTGATATTATAAACCAATTTCTCCAAATCCACAGACGTAGTACTATTGATACTTTTCGTCTCCATCTCGATTGCGTGCCCGACATCCAGCAATGGGTCGAGTTTGCTATTGAAAAGAGAGTCAAAGAGATTGATCTTGATTTCACCAAAAGCATGTATAGGCTAAGAAAATTGCCCCCTTGTCTCTTCTCCTGTGATTCCCTGACCATTTTGAAATTGAGCGACTGCAATCTCAAGCTTCCATTGGTCTTTAGGGGCTTCAGCTCTCTCAGGGTTGTGCATCTTACTAGGGTTGAGATCATTCATTCTTCGCTCGATAGAATGCTTGTTTATTGCCCCATGCTCGAGGACTTGGCTCTGAAGTCTTGCTCTGATTTCCCGAAGTCTGAAATTTCGGCTGCTGACTTGAAGAATATCAAAAGCTGTACGCTGATTGGTGGATGTAATTTTTCTGCTTATGTGGGATCATTTTTGTCCAAACTTGCTCATGTTCAGATTCTCACCATATGCCAGATGATGGTGCATGTAATTTCTCATCCCTGCTCTTATTTATTTATTTTATTTTTTTTCCCTGCCAGTTTGCTTGCTTACCCTGTATTGAATTTTGTAGGCATGTTTGGTTACATAGATTACGTAGGAATTCATTGCTAAATGAGCTCCATCAATAACTGCCTGGGTGGGTATTTGGTGAGTTGCAATAGGCGTGGGTTTCCTCCCCACGTCATGTGTTTGAATCCCACCGTACACTTGCTTGGTGCACGTGTGTGTGGGTTTTGTGGGTGCACCTAGGGTAATAGTCTTATCGAGTTAAATACCATAGGAACCCTCGTCATCGAAAACATAAAGAAGCTCCATTGATAAGATTATTGAAGAGATGAGGGGTGAAGGAGATAAGTAAGCAATGTAAATGGGACATTTGAATTACTAAGGTGATGGCTGGGATATTCATTTTCCATCTTCTCTTATTTCTATTTCCACTAAAGGAAAAGTTATTTGATTGATGCTTACTTCTGGCTACTCACCTTTGATCTTCATTTTTAACAACATTGGGCATGAATTCCTTGTATTATATGCAAACAAATAGGACCTTAGTAAAGCAGGGTCTAACGAAATGTGTATTACAGAAATTTAGGGTGATGGTTGGGCAATAATTTCCTACTAAATTTGATAGCCCTTTCTCTGTCTTTCCCTCTACTCCTTCAATTTTAGCCCCTTTTATACCAAGCCATTGCTTAGACTTTGTAGGAATTCGCCTCCAAAGAAATATGCCCTTTTAAGCTTCTTGTGGATAATTTGGTTTCTAGCTTGTTGATATTTTTATATGATTTATTTTGTGTTTCATAGGGGTTTAAGGTACCAGGATATGAAAATGCAACTGGGAATTTGCCAATTACTCTCCCTGATGTGATAGAGCTACAATTGGAAGTTCTCAACATCTATTATCTGTCCGACATTTATGACTTGCTCACAAATTGGAACTTTCCTTGCCTAGAAAGACTCATGGTTGGTCTACTTTACCTTAAGTAATTTCTACTATCCTGTTTATCAATTAACACTTGTTGCTCTATTGAAATCCGATATGATTATAAATTGACAGGTTAAATGGAGTCCCAATAGTTGTTTATGGTCAGGGCGGGTACAGCCATCAGGATGTTGTTTTCATTCTCTCAAGATGATAGAGATGAATGGGTTTTATGGTGATGACAAGCAAATGCAAATGGTTAAATTTTTCTTAGAGAAGGCTGTCAAATTGGATACCATTGTTTTAGTAACTCCTAAGGAAGGCACAAAGGGATATGTAAGGTACGATGAGGCTTCATTCGGGTTCCTTCATGAACAGCTTCTGCTCATGCCAAAAGCATCAAGAAATGCTCGGGTTGTTGTACAAGAAGACGAAAGAAGATGATGACATATATTGGTTACTTTATAAATTTCGGTTTTCTCTTCAGGAACATGGATGTAATGATACCATAATGGCTTTGCGTATTTGTATAGGATTGTTTTTTTATGAGATATTTCTGTAGGATTTTAGTGTGATCGTTACACTTGTTGTCATGATTGTGCAGTTTATTCATTAAATATAATAAAATTAAATTGTTGACTTTGGTTTAGCTGCAAGTGGGGGGTTAGTACTCAGCACTGCAAAAAACAGTATGCAGCAGGTTAGGTCCTAAGACAATAACAAGCAGGAGAAACCTCTCTCGCAAATACCAACAATTGTTCTCAAACATAGTTGTTTAATAGATTTTTATTATTAAAATTTTTAATGTATCATGATCAATTTCTTAATCATCGGAATGTAGTAACATGGTGGTTGAATTGACGTTATCATTGGTACAAAGTGGATTGCATGAAATTTGTTGGAAAAAATGGTTGAAGAGCACCATTATTTTGGTCAACTTTAAGCCAAAATTAAAGTGGGACTCACTTATCCTTTTAGGTTGGAATACATGGGAATGTAATCTACTCCATGAGTAGATTAAGGACATGTACTGAGTTGCTCTAATCCATTAAGGAGTGAATGAGAAATTGTCTCCTAACACCACTGTTTGAACATGTTAAACATAGAAACAAAAAGAAGTAGTGAACTTGCATCCCACGTTGCTCAGGAGCAAAAGATTCTTTGGATATAAATGTGCTTACCTTGGTAGTATAGGATGAGCCCCAAGGGGCACCCTACTTTTGTGGAAAGAGGGAGGACTAGACCAATGTGGGGCCACCACCACACACGGGCGCCCCGTAGGGATGGCATTTTTAACAACCCACCGCCCTGCCCCAACCCGGAGTGCCCGCCCCGTACAGGTTTTCCCCCGCCCCAACTTTTACACGGGGCGGGGACGGGGCAAAAAAACATACCCCGAGAAGAAAGCAAAAACAAAACCCTAAAATCATCCCCTACTGATCTCCCATGGCCATTTCAACCCCTAAAACCCTAGAAAATCCCTTTCTAGTTTCACAGAGAGAGAGAGAGAGAGAGAGAGCGAGGCAAAAGCCTTCCCAATCATGTCTTTGAAGAGCATCGTTCAAGATCTTCGAGATGGAATCGGGAGCTTTTCGAGGCGAAGCTTCGATTGGAGAAGAGACAGATGTTCTGCATCTGCTTCGGCACCGTCCATCGATTTCTACAAGGGAGAGTGCGAGGAATAAGAGCAGAGCCGATGGGCCTCCCTCCCGCCGGAACTGCTGCGAGATATGGTGAAGCAAGTGGAAGGAAGTGAGAGCGCGTGGCAAGAGAGGAAGCATGTTGTCACCTGCGCGCCATCTGCAGGTCGCAGCGACACTTGTGTAAGGAGATTGTTGGGATGCAGTGCCAAGCTCACCTTTCCCTAACCATGGCATCGCGGGGCCCCGCGGGCATGTCGAGGCGGGGACGGGGTATTTAACATACCCCGAATTGCAGGACGGGGCAGGGACAATGAGGTGGGGGGCGGGGACGGGGCAACCCAATTCCGCCTCCGATCCACCCCGTTGCCATCCCCCGCACCCCGCACTGAACCGAGCTTGGGCTTTACGCGCGAGTCGGGTCTGGCTCGACCTACTACCTTCAACTATACAGTCACTGTCCTGAAGAGTCCAGGGGAGAGATTTGTAGTGCTGCTACCTGTGAATTTCTAGGTTTCATAACTTCAACAACAAATATTTTCTACATTCAAACAGTAAGTCGATTTACATTTCTATATTACATTCTGTAACTCTGTTTAGTTGTTACGGGGGCGAAATTAGTCTTCACTAGCCTTGATAAACTTTCTTATGCGATATTCTGGGTTTCATAACTTCAACAACAGAGTATTATTTTCTGCCTTCAAACAGTAAGTGGTTTTACATTTCTAGATTACATTCTGTAACTCTGTTTAGTTGTTGTTTTGTTTCACTGAAGTGAAACCTATTTCCTAAATATTGAATTATTTCTATATGTACTCGGAACAATAAAATAACAAGACAAGTCTTAACATTTTCTCCTAAAAGACTAATTTATGAAACCCTAGGTTTGCCACTGTGGCAGTGCATTTTGTGAAAGGAAATAATAGATAGCAATGTTTGATCGAAGTGACCCTTTGAAGGAATAATCCAAGTACCCACCTTCTCTTAACCAAGACAATAACCTATTTTTTTTCATTCAAGAAAAAAGAAAGTTCAGTTTTTTTTTCTCATCAATTGCCATCCTTTTGCTTTAAAGGGTTATTGTATTGAGAAAAAGGGAAAAGAAGAGAAACGAATATTCATGGGCTTAGGGAGCCCCCACATGGGATCTAGAGCTTTCTTGCTAGAGAGCAGAGGATTACAGAGTTGGGAAGTAGAAGACTATTGGAATTCTCAGGAAGAGGAGAATTGATCTAACATGGTTGCTGCAAAATGGCTTGGAGATTTTCCCCAAGGAGAAGTAAAAAGTTTCCTGGAGTTGCTGCTGGATGGTAGAGAGGGATCTTCCAGGCTGCAAAGGTGGCTTTGTTCCTTGCCTTCCATAGGGAGTGGATTACATTGGTGAAGATGGTAGCCATGTGTCTGCTGCCAGCCTAATCATTTCCTCTGGAGAGGGCTTCCCAGATAGATGAAGCAGAGAGGTTACATGGTGCTAGAATTTGTGCTGATTGGATGATCCATTTGCAAAGATATTTTGCTTGCTCGCTGTGGAAGAAGAGGTGGCTTTAGGAGTCGTCTTCTTGGCAGCAGATGCTGCATCTGGAGGCTAAGGAGTACCCGAGTCTCTTCAAGCGGATTTCAGTCGGAGTTTTGTTATGCATTAGGCACCACCCGAAGCAGCTGACTTTGTGGAGACAAATGCCGTTCCAGATCAAAGAAGGCCAGGCTAGAGTGGTAGCTCTGGATCTTATGAGGTGCCAAGCTGCCTTAAGAAAGAGTTGGCCATCTGGGGAATCTCTCCAGCTAAGAGTATCTTTGGCAGACAGATCTGGGGAGAGGTTGAGAAGGAAGTTAAATGGTAGTTCCGAGTTTCCGATGGCAAGTTGGGGGGGATGGGCCAGGCTCCTGGGTGAAGAAGGGAAGAAAGGCACTGGTCTTAGGGGGGGATTTGAAGTTGGAGAATCTGTCTGAAAGAGGGAGATTATCTATCCAAGGATCATGCCAAGCATTGATGTCCTGGCCATTGCCTAAGACCCAGGAGCTGCCTTACTGGATGTGAGGAGCCAGACACCTGATTCTCTTCCATATGCAGGAGCCATATAGAGTGTTTTCTGGACTCCAAATTGGATTGTGCTTGGTGTGAGACCCCACCCCTGGTGGGCCCTCAATGTGAATTTGAATACTATATATTAGCCTAAGTATTTTAATTATATTAATTATGGGGCTTAGTGAGGGTAGTTATGTATTTTCCTAGGGTTAGACTAGTGGTGTAATTAGTAGAGTCAATAGGGTGTCTTTTGTTATTTTTAGAGTTAGGGAGTTTGTTAGAGGCCCTAGCTAGAGTTTTGTATTTACTATAGGGGGTTTGCACCAAAGAATCTTCTAGAAGATCACCTAAAGACCCAAATACCCTCTACCCTAACCCTAATCTTATTCTAACCCCAAGGGCAATTTTGTCCCTAACCCAAAAACCCAACCTATATAAACAAAACCCTCCCCTGCCCTAACAACTACTGTTCATCTCCTTTTCTCTCAAGTTCCAATCTCTTCTCTCTTCTTCTTCCCCAATTCCCTCCAACGAACCCTCATCTCTCTTCCAATCTCTCTCTCTCTCTCTCCCTCGCCCCAGAAATCCTTGACAGAAGGCCAGCCGAGACCAACCTGCACCATAAGAGCTACTGCCGAGACCTTTTCTCTTTTTCCCTGTGGTTTTCTCTCTTTTCCTTCTACCTTCAAATTGATCAAGGCAAGTGCACTGTGCTGGTAGTCTAGATTGCATGTTTCCTTCCTTTGATTTGCAGTATAATTCCAATTTGCAATATATATGTTTAGATCGATCCTTGAGCATGTTTGTTTGGTTCCTTTGGCCATTGATGGATGAGATTACCTCATTTGGATGATCAATGGCCGGTTGGTGATGGGTGGATGATGTAGGAATGATTTAGTTTGCTTATGTAATGGTCTATGGAGAATCCCAGAAGAATTGGGCCACGGGAATGAGTTTCCGGAGATGGAATGTCAAGAACCCATCTCGCAGTATTGAGATCGGAATCGAAGTAGGACCACCCTTGGTAGATCAGGACCCTACGTCTATGTGAGGGGGACCTGTGCGACCATGGGGTGCTACTTGATCTGGATTTTGATCAGAGGTAGACCACCATTCCTGTGCTTAGTGAAGAGCAGTTGTGTCCTGTCGCAGAACTGGGTTCTGTAACAGAACACAACACTGATAGGAGAGATGGACAGAGTCCAGCGATGGCCGAGCTCAGCACTTGCAAAGCCCAGCGATTGCCGAGCTCAGCCTTAGTGCAGCTCAGCAACTGCCGAACTCAGCACTGTAAAGCCCAGCGGTTGCCGAGCTCAGCGTTAGCGCTGCTCAGCAACTGCCGAGCTCAACACCGGCCGAACTCAGCGATGGCTGGATTCAACACTAGCCGAACTCAGAGTTCTGCCGAGCATAATGGTTAGGATGAGATTCGCGTTTAGCCGAGCTAAGTGTCTAGGCCGAGCTCAGTGCTCAAAGCCGAGTTCAGTGTTACGGCCGAACTCAGTGTTATGGCCGAACTCAGTGTTTTACTGAGCTCAGCGCCAGACCGGGTTCTGTGCCAGACCGGACTTCGAGCTTAGCCGAACTCAGTGCTTAACCGAGCTGAGAGCTAAACCAACCTCAATGTCCTGCCAAGCCCAATGCATTTTCCCGAACTCAGCTGGGTGATCCAACTGAGCTA
This sequence comes from Litsea cubeba, assembly GCA_012931725.1. Taxonomy (NCBI): domain Eukaryota; kingdom Viridiplantae; phylum Streptophyta; class Magnoliopsida; order Laurales; family Lauraceae; genus Litsea; species Litsea cubeba. The sequence goes on along the minus strand of CM022949.1, from coordinate 48,238,685 downwards.
GGCCCTTTGCCGAGCTGAGTTGGGTGGCCGAACTGAGTATTCAATTGAGCTCCATTGCTTAGCCGAACTCCGAGATGGATTTCCAAAAAGGCGGGATTCCAACAAAGGAGAATAGAACCTGGGACTTTCCCTTCAGCCAAAATTCTTAGTGTGCACGGCCAACTACCCCCGGCCAGGGAGTTAGCCGAACTCACAGGAAGTCCTGGACAAACAGGCTTTGCCTGTAGGGTGTTTTTCCTTCTCTGATCACAGTGTGCCGAGCTGACCGCCCAGGCCAGGAGACCGGCTGAGCACACTGTGTACAGTGACACTTCCCAGATTCTAAATTCCATTGTTGCAATCATATGTAGAACCCATTGACCATTCAAATAGACTTCCATCACTGTGCCAGCCACGAGTCAATGGTACGGCTCAACCTTGACTCGTGGGGTCCACTAATTAAAGTCCAGGTTATGTAATCTAAGATGATTCGACCTTTATACGTTACCAAATGATGCACATAACTTTTAAGCACCAAACACAATATTCTTTAGCATCTGTGGTTTCACTTAAAGATCGAATTACCTGAGATGGACCTGTATCCGAGAGTGGACCATTTACCTAGGTTGGACTGTTGCTATCCCCCTATGATTCGTGTACTTGGAGATTCATCTCCCTCATACTATGACTATCACTCTATTGTCCTTATTATTGCTCATACCTGTTGATTAAATGGAAAATGGAGGACCTAAACCTAGGAATACGTAGAGGTGACCCGGTAATCTGATTTGGTGGATCATTGACCCGTGTCTGTGGCTAGGCGGGCCCTTTTTATGGCCTAAGTTGGATGTGAATTACCCTAGAATGGAGAGGTTAGATTGTATGGGCTTGTGACCCATTGTGGATGTAAATGGATCATATGTTATTGAACATGGACTTGTATATTATATGGACTGTTGTAGACCAGGCCATGTATTTGGTGGGCCTTGGTATGGACCCAATGATTGGATTTGGACTTGGACTATGATCCATAGGTCGCATTGAGTACTTGGACCTCTTAGGGACTTTTGTTAGGACCTTGTTCACGCAAGGCAAAGCCTAGACAGACACAGACCTTTATTGTTTCCGAGTCGGCATAGACATTCACTCAGTTGATTTAAGCTCAGCCAGTTGGACTGATCATCACTGGTAGGAGCTATTGAGATTTGTTGTGTGGCTATCATGATGAGCACTGTTGGGACGGACGGTGTGATGCCGGTTCCGGTCGTTGTGGATGATGTTGATGATATTTTGCAGGGTTAGTAATCCCTAGCATTAGCTTAGGATCCCTACCGCGACTGTGTTCAGTATGGGAGGGCCGCGGCATAATATCCCGCGGTGACCAGCTTATGTGGATGTGCCATATTGTGTAGGTTATTACTGTTATGCTTATTATGATTCTACATTGTTGCCTTGCACGACTGCATAGCATATGTACCTTTGTTACTCTCTTAACTTTATACATGTCTCTACTCATTTGATGCATACATTCTATATTATCTGCATATTGTGACTTGCCAGATCTTTAGATCTGACCCACTCTTGGTGCTTAGGTCTTGACCCCGAGTTCGAGGGCGATGCGTTCGCACTCGTTGAGGTGCCCGTAGCAGGCGACTACGGATGGGGACCGGCCGACCATGAGGTCGAGCCGGAAGGTGGAGAGCCAACACCAGCTGCAGGGGTTTGAGCGTTCTTTTGTTTAGGGTTTTTGAGAGATTTTTGTTGTGAGACGAGTAGTGATAAAAATATGTAATTAAACTTTGATTTGTTATCACTATACATTTAGGCTGGACTTCAGCCCTTCTACATTTGACATAAATACGATGATACCTTATGCCTCCGCTATCTCTGTATGGCTTCCGCTTATAATACGCTTCCGCAATAATAACTGTTGTTACATTATTGTTCAAAAAGTTTTAAATTGGACCTCACTGCGGACCTACGATCTTGGAAGTTCTCGGATTTTCCGGGAAGTAGCGCGCCAATTTCGGTACTTTGACGATTTTCTCGGTATCCGGAATTGGGGCGTTACACTTGGAGTATCTATTCTTGAACCAGGGTGACCACAATGATTTTTCAGTTGACGCCTGCCATCCTAGTTTGTTAAAGGAAGCTTCGTTGACTTCAGATGGTCTTTTTATGCCCAGACCACCTTCTGCCTTATGGAGGGAAATAGTGGCCCAATTGACATAGTTTATTTTGGAAGAAGACGCATTTCCCGACCATAAGAATTGTCTCATCAGGCTTTCCAGTCCTTTGCAAGTGGCTGTTGGGAAAGGCAAAGTAGATGCTAGGTGAATAGCCATGCTAGAGAGCACATGTCTGATTAGAATGAGGCCACCTGTAAAGGATAAAAATTTTGCTTTCCAAGCCTGCAACCTTTTGTTGACTGAGTCTATGAGGGGAAGGAAATGAGATCTTTTTGGGGTGCCAAATACAATTGGGATGCCAAGGTATGTTAGCTACACTGTGGTCTCTTGGATTCCTAGAGTTGAACTAATCCTCCTTTTTCTTCTTCTTCCACATTTGCCAAATCGTAGGTGACTCTTTTGGAGATTGAGAAATCGGCCAGAGACTGATCGGTAGATCTGTAAAAGTTTCTCCAAGGCTTGGACACTGTGTCCTTCTCCTTGCATGAAAATGAGGATATCATATGCATAAAGAAGGTGGCATGGAGTGGAGAAGACAGTGGAGAGGGGTTGTATAATCCCTCTTGTTTGGAAGTTGTTGATGTGGAGGCCCAATAGTTCTTCTGCTATGATGAAAAGGTATGCCGACAAGGGGTTTTGAAAATGTATGGGGACAAGGGGTTTCCTTGTCTTAGGACACAGGAGGAGCTAAAGAATCCTTAGCGAAGGCGATTGATGAGAAGTGAGTCCCTTGAGGTATAAACACATTCTTTTATGAGAGAGATCCATGTATTAGAGAAGTTAAAGAATTTAAGTGATGGACAGCGCTTCTTCTCGGTTCTACCGAGGTCGGCGGACGTGGGAGTCCGTTTGGGTCCGACCCTTTCGTAACCGGGGGGCAGAGGCGTGCATCAACATTTCTTTTTTGTGAGTGTGCCAGATTTTCTATTTTACTTGGAATTGCAAGTGGTGATCCGGAGATCAACCTTCGCAAGTAAAACGGAAATCAACTTCTTTCAAGTTTTTCATTGCACATATATTTAAGAACAGATACATTTTTCTTGATTTGCCGTGAAAGGTGATTTTTTTGGCATTTTGGTTTGCAAAGTTTCCTAATTTTCCGGGAAAGCCGAAGACTTTGTCGCGCAGAGCTGCCGATTTTCCGTCAGAAGCTGAAACTGGGTCAAACGATGTCGGAATGACCTGAAATTGAAGCCCCCTGAGCAATAAATAAGACCAACCATAGGCTTTTGTTTGAGTTTTGAAGCCGTTTGGGGTCCTATCACCAGTAGACTTATTTTTATCGCGATGAAGATGTCGCGGCTTGGTGTGCGGTCAACCGATGTCCGATTGACTTGAAATTTGACAGGGAACCTATTGGAGTCATTTTAAGATGATCCATAGGCTCTGTCTTGGAAACCATGGTCCCGGGGAGCTTCACCGCCGAGAGGCCTGATTTGGCTTCCGAGCGTCAAAGTCTGGTCAAATGTTGTCGAAATGACCTGAAATTTGACGTGTAGCCCTTTGTAAGCATTTTGAAGCCGTCCATGTGCTCTATCTGATGAGTGATGGACTCGGTGGTTCTCGCCGCCGAGAGGCTTGATTTAGCTGTTCTAGGGTTGATGTAGGGTCAAACGTTGGCGGTTTGACTCGGAACTTGACGTGGAGCCTTTTGGATGTATTTTGAGACCATCCATCGGCTCTGATCGAAGATTTGGTGTCTCTGATGCTTTTGCCGCCGAGAGCTTCTTTTCAGCTGCCGTAGAAGAGATGTTAGGCCAAATGATTTTGAAATGGCCCAAAACTTCTTGTATACTCCTCTTTTGGCTGTCTTGAAGGATCTTGCAGTTTTTGTTTGATTATGACAAGATTTGATTTTTGGAAGTAGCATTGCCTATTTATGGCAGGCTGCGACTTCATGTAGCTTTCTGGATTTTGAAGAGGGAAAGTGACATTTTTGGTGTCAACATTAAGAGCTGCAAAGAGAAAGGACCAGTTCATTTTGTCAAAAGCTTTGGTTATGTCCAGTTTTAGGCAGAAGGCCCCTTTCTTGAGGATTGAGTTGAGCTTTTCATATAGTTCTTGGACCAATGTTGTGTGTTGGTTTGTATTTCTTCCTTTGATGAATGCTACCTGGTGGGGGAGAGATGAGATTAGGAAAAATTTTGGAAAGCCTTGAAGCTAGGATTTTTGAAATGATTTTGTATGAGAAATTTAGTAGGCTAATTGGTCTGTAGTCTACAAATGCTTCTGGAGATTTGGTTTTGGGGATGAGGGCTAGGAAGAAAGCATTTGAGCCTTTGACGGTTCTTTTTTATTGGAAAAAGTGTTGCACTGCTTGAGTGACTGAGTTACCTATGGTACTCCATGTGGAAGTATAGAAAACTCCATTGAAACCATCTGGACCAGGAGAGCTATTTTGCTTCAAGGAGAAGACTGCAGCTTTGATTTATACTGCTGAGGGCATGCGAGGGAGGAGTTATCTGAGGTTGAAACCTTGGGGCTGCCTACTTGGAAAAGCCGGGGACTGGGATGGTAATGGTTGGACTTGAAGAGGTTTGAGTAGTACTCCACTGCTGCTGCCTAGAAGACTACTAGATCTTTTGAAATGCTGCTTGCCATTGAGATGTAGCTGATTTTGTTCAATGAGCTTCTGTCCTTGGCTGATTGATGGAAGAACTTAGTGTTTTGATCTCCTCTTTCAGCCAAGAGATTCTTGATCTCTGTTTCTAGTGGACCTCTTGAGCTTTAAGAGCTTCATGGAGAGCTAATTTGGTTGTCAAGAGATCTTCTCTAAGAGCTTCTGAGGGGGCTGAGTCTAATTGATGATGTCTATGTAGAACATGCGCCTCTGCTTCCTGAATGTTCTGATGAATGAGAGCGAAGGTGGTCCGACTCCATTACTTAAGGGCATGCTTCAAGGATTTGAGCTTTTGAGCTAGGATGAATTGAGGATTGTCATTTAGAGCAGGAATTGTTTCCCAATCGGATTTGACTACAGCTTGGAAGGAAGGGTGTAGTAGCTATTTGTTCTTTTCAAATTTGAATGGGGCTTTGGAGGTTGGGGTTGGTTTGCTATGGACTAGGAGGATTGGATTGTGGTCTAAGGAAATTTTAGCAAGCTGGAGAACTGAGGGGTCCGAGTAGCTGGCCAACCATTGGTGATTTACTAGGGCTCTGTCTAGCCTAGCTGCAACATAAAAGAGGCCCTGTCTGTTGTTGGACTAGATGTACTTATTCTCAGAGAAGTTGATGTCCTGCAGTCCTGCTTGCATTACTACTGTTTGGAAGTCTTTAAGGGAGGAGGGGTTGGTTTGGTGGAGGCTTAGCTTGTCTTCATGGGATAGAATTGCATTGAAGTCTCTTAGGACACACCAAGGCAGGGTAGTTGAAGAGGAGTCAGTTAGCACTTTCCAGAGTTCTCTCCTTTGGGTTGGGTTGTTGGAGCCATAAATCCCTGTAATGAGGGTAGAGAGGCCTGATGTTGGACTGGATAAATGTATTGTAAGAGGTTGGGAGGAGGAATCCGATAGAGAGGTTGTGAGGTGGTGGGAGGATTTGGAGAAGCACCAGAGGTTGGGGTTACCTGTATGAGTTACATTTGAGTGGAAGGTGTCAAAGCCAAAGCTGCTCAGCTTAAGGGAATGAGTGGAGGAAACTAAAGTCATAGGTTCTGAGATGAAGATGATGTCTAGCTAGGGAGTGATTTTGAGCCAGATTTGCCAGCACTCTTTTGGTAGGGGAGTTAGCAATTCCCCTACAGTTCTAGTAGAGAACTTTAATCATGGAGATAGCTTGGAAGGTTTCCTACCTCTAGACCTCCTAGTGATCGGACCTGAAGCTGAAGCCTCAATGACTTTTTTCCCTTTGCCTTGATGAGTGCTTATTGTTGTTCCAGGTAAGTTTTGCTTCACTTCCTTGGCTTGTTTTGGTTTTGAAGCTGAGTGTTGGGCTAGTTGAGGATGAGTACTTGCAGGGGTCTCTTGAAAGAGGTCTGTTGGAAGGTGAATGGGGGTGTTAGCTGGCTTGGGAGATAGACATCTTTAGTTGGTGCCATTGATTCAAGAGTTCCTTGAATATTTTGAAATCATGGAGGAAGCTCCGAGGAGGAGTTTTCTTCTGAGGTTGATTGGAGGTTTCTGCCATATAAGTTGAGATTGAGAGTTAGGTCTACAAAGGAGCAATTCTCTAAAATGGAGAAAGGGTTTGAGGTATCTATGGTTGGAGTTGGAGTTTTGTTTAGGATTTTTTACATTATATCATAGGGAAGGTTATTGATGGAGGGAGTTGAAGCCTTAAGCCTTGACTCAGTGAGGCTTTCTATTTTGTAAGGAGCCCTATTTGACCCTTTTTTGGAAGGACTAGCGGTTGACAGCTGAGGGAGACTTTGGTGGGATTGTTGAATCTTAGAACAAGTTTGGTATTGGCCATTTGTAGAGGGGATGGATGGGGAATGTAGATGGGCTTGGGCAGTGGCGGTCTCTGGGACTATAGCTGAATAAGGAGGATGACTACTAGGATAGCTTGGAGGGAAGGGGGAGAGGGGAGCAGGGATGGGTTGGTATTGACGGCTGAAGAGTTGCTTGTGAGTCTTGGTTGGCGATATTTCTAACAGGGGAGGAGGTGGATGGAGTTGTTAGTGGCTGGATTTGGGTTTTAGGGTCTGGATTAGTTGGGGCTTGGATGGTTGTAATTGCAGAGATCGGGGAAGCTGGTTTTTGGTGGTATGGTTGATTTGAGTAGGGGCAAGTCTGATTTGGGTGACCAACTAACAGGCAGACAGGGCAGGGAGTGTTCTAATACACCACTTCTATTTACAGCTCTTGTGCACCCTGTAGATCCACTAGTATTGATGGGGGTTTGGGCTTAGAGAGGTCAAGGTTGACCAATACCCTTGCAAAGGTAAGACTTCTTTAAGCCATGGTGATGGCATCAAGCTTGAGTGGCTGGCCTATGGAGCTTGCCAAGGATAGGATTATGTTCTGGGCCTCTGGCCCTAGCAGTGGTAGGGAAGTCCTTTGAGTCTGATCCAAACTGGGGCTATGGAGGGCCATTCTGATTCCTTTTGACCTGGAGACCAAGATTGGAGAAGTGATTTTTTTCCTGTCCATCTGTAGATGAGAAAGGCTTAGGATGTGGGTTTTGTCTTCAAGGGAGTTGAATCAGAAAATTAAATGGCCTTTGAGGGTGAGTGAAACCAGACAAGGTCTGGAGAGAGCCTAGAATTTGGTTTTCTCTTCTACCAATTCAAGAGAAAGGCGTTTTCCTACAAATCTGCCAATGACTGCAAAATAGAAAGACTCTTTACTAGAGGATAGCATTGCTTGAGAGATCTTCAGGGCTGGTTTCCTATTTTTCCAGGAGGTAGGAGGGAAGGTTGATGGACGAAAGTGGGGGAAGGGCTTGCAAAGAGGTTTGCAAAGGTTGGAGGAGCAAGAGCTATGGGTTGGTTGGCTTCCAGGGAACAGAGATAACTTTCTGTCTGAGCTACTGGTTGTAAAGGTAGTTGAGAGGGGAGAACTGGTTGAGGATCTGAGGGTTGGCTATGAAGTGGGAGGAAGTGGTGCGCTACAGATATTGATGGAGGGATTGGTGGGTAACTAGGGAGAGGAAGGTAATGGTGAGGTTAGGGAGGAGGAAGAGGGGGTGGACGATGGTTGCCGAACCAGGTCAGGGAAGATGAAGTTTGGACGGGAGAAGCAAGGGGGCATTTTTTAAGCTCCAGACTGATCTAGTCTTCACTGTGCAGCTTTGTTCTACCAACATCTGAATTCGTCAATCAATTGCCATCTATTGAATGATTATGATAATGGAATTAATAAAAATAAATCTTGAAGAAAAAGGAATCCAGTTTTTTGTCCCATACATGAATGATTTAGATTTGTCAATGGACCTTTTTATTCTAATTAGACTGGACTTCCTATTTCCTTCCATTGATAAAATTGTCAGACCCCGACCTAGGTTTAATATGTTTGATTGTCGTTTTAGCCGTGATTAGTCTCTAAGTGAGATTAGATGATGATTAGCTTAGGTTTTAGTTAAATTAGAATTTTGAATAGCTTTGGGGAATTTTGAGAACCATTGAGCTTAGTTTGACTCGGCCCAGGGTGGCCGTGTGATGCGTGCCGTTTGGGGAATTAATCTTTTATTTCGAAAAAATCCAGATTTCGACTTGTTTTGATTTGTCGTTTTCGACTCTACAACTTTGATGTTTGTTCCGTTTGTGTTTGAACATCAGAAATCACGTTTTTCGAGAAAAATGGCAAAACAGACTTTTCACGCCAAATCTGTGCATGAATCTCAATATTTGCAAATCAAAAGGAAAATATATATTTTGGAAACTAGATTTTTCAATGATGATTTTCACTCTTCTTCGTCGATCTCATCCGGGACCCACAAATGATGATTCCAGCCATTTAAAGCTTCGGGGCTTATGGGGCCCACAACCCACTTAAACTCTTTCGTTTGCAACCTTCTTCTCCATTATCTGTTCCTGTCCCAGACCTGAGAGGAAACTACTCCTTCTCCTTCATCCTTCTCTCCTCTGCATGCTTGGGATTTCTTGGCCCAAAGAGAGATTCGGATGCATCATCTTCTTCCTCATCTCTAGAGCTTTCCAAAGATATTGTTTTTGAAGGAATCCTACTGGAACCAACTTCTTCTTCAAGCCTTTGGTGCTGGTTTTTAAACTTACAGGTAAAGCCTTGTTTTCTCCTCTTAGACATGGGTTCTTTAGACCCTTAGGAAGCTTTTTATCATGCATGCAAGGAAGTTCTTGGATAACTCCTTCCCTCTTTCAAAAATATTGGATTTTGAGAAGTGCTTTCATGGGGGTTTTGTAGATTGCAGGTTCTAGCTTTGGAAAGGTGTGTTAGAGGGATTTGTAGTTCTCCACTTAGCCAAGGCAAGTGAATAACCGAAATATGAAATGCATGCTATGAAAAATATGATTCTTCCTAAAAGGATTCTTAGTTAGTAAATCTAATGCCTCTAAATTGGTTATGTAATGATGAATGATTTGATTTTTGAAATGTTTTGAAGTATGGCCTATATCTATGCTTTCTACAAGCTGTCTTTTATAGTCATATGGTCTCCTTGTCAATTCTTCCTAGTCATTGGAATTATATTCCAGAATTCTTACATTTTTGTATTTAGGCAATGTTTTATGAATTTGATGGATGATTGGAATGGGTGTAATATTGGATGGTTGAATGGAGTTGGTTTGAAGCCAAAGGAAACCCAGATGGTGTAGGTATGAAGGTGAAAATAAATGGATGAGAGAGGGGATTCAGAAACATGCAAAAAGGATAGGGTTTTCTTCCACTAGCGAGTTCAGCTTGTAGGCTATCCGCTCGAGCGGACATTGGGTGGCTTGAGCGGACAAGCTACTGTCTGGCAAAGGGGCTGATAGAAGCTCGTTCGCTCTAGCGAGCCTGGACTCCGCTCAAGTAAACAAGCCTCTAGGAGTAGTCCGCTCGAGCGGACCTGGGTTCTGTCCCAGGGTGATTTTCTGCACCCGGTTTGCTCCTGCTTGGGTGTGTAGGTCCTCAATGGATTCATGGAAGCTGGGAATATGAAGTTCTTTTATCTGAAACACTTGTATTATGGGAATCCAAGGGGAAATGAAAAGAAGGTTCGATGATTGAATTACCAGGGAATTTCTACAAGCCTCGATGTACACTTTACATTCTCAATTGTCGAAGATCTTCAGAGGCATCAAATCCTTCGTTCATAGACCGACATTGAGGAACTAATTGTATAACGAGACGACCCTAAGTAGGCCAATCAACTGCTACGCATTACCTCATTCCAAATTAGAAGATTTACACGCTTTCTTATAAATCGATTTGAAATAGCTTTGAGTGGTTCGCCATGTTTGAAAAATATTGGTAAGGCTACTCGTTTAATTCGCTTCGTATTTGTCCGTTCGTGCTTTGTTCAGAGTAGTCCCTTTTATCGATTTAAAATGTAATTCGAAGATTTGGTTTGTATCGATTGGGATTTGGTCAGCACCACTAAGCTTGGGTCGCCTAGTTGAGCTGATCACTCAGCTTGGGATCCTCAACTTTTTCGCTAACTGCAGCTTGGACACTCTGTTTGTTTGTTATCCATTCCGCGGCAGATTTTGATTATTCCGGCCATATCATATGGCAACGGTTATTGATTGTTTCGGCCATTCTATATGGCGACGGTTATTGATTGCTCTTGTTACTTTGGTAATAGGAGAATATAGCTCAATGTGGATTGCCAATGTTTTGTTCGATTCGTATTACTCTTTCAAATGGTCTCATCGTAAATGATTTAATTCGGATCACAATTCCTTCTCCCCTCCCCAGATCAAACGAATCCTCTGGCAAGCAAAGACATATTTGTTTTATTTCTGCCAATAATTTCATTTTCTGCGGAAAATGGGAAGTGCTGATTTTAATCATTTTAGGCACTGGAATGCTTCCTTCTCCCCACCCCAGATCAAACGAATACTCAGGTAAGCAAGGGCATGATTGTTTTTATTTTGATAATGATTTCATTTTAGCCTCGAGTGACATTTACAGGTATAAAGAAAAGCCTAAATGAGCGTTACTTTGGTAATATTTTTTTTCTTTGGCCATAGAAATAGTAAGAAAGAAAGTGAGTGTTAAAAATGGATGATGGAGAAGAAGGTTTCAATTAGGGATGTAAATGGGTCTCCAATTATCCGGAAGTTTCGGCTCGTTAAAAATCGGGTCCGGGCCCTTATTTAAAAACCTTGGTCCGGGCCCGTGGACCAGGGGCGGATCCAGGACTTCTAATCTGGGGGGCCTGCACTTAACTTACACTAAAAAAATAGCAACAATGTCTCACCAAAAACTATAAAAAATTCTTTTATTCATCATGTCCTCTAAAAGGAAACCCTTGTAGTGCAAGCATCCGAATACATTGAATAACATTTCGGAGAAGCAACCGATTATTTGCAATTGCTTCTTTAGAAAGTGTATTGAAAACACTATCTACATGTCGAGAAGGATTCATTAGGTTCTTTAATTTGAAATAAAATTAAACTATTAAAATAAATGCAAAAACATTGATGCTTATTTATAACTTGAAGAATGGGTCGGCACTAGTCAATGGCCCAGGCACGGTTTTTTTCCATGCACCACAACCGGCCAACCTATTTTTCTTTTTCTTTTTTATTTCCCTCAAATTTTGCCAAACAAATATTGAATTGAATGGAAAAAAACATGCCACTCTTCCCTTCCTTGGAAGCCGTCTGAATTCCATTTCTTGATAGCAATACTGCAATAGCCATCCCACTCCAGGCCTTGGTTGGTGCAAATGTCTTCTCATCAATCCAACCCATGAAAAACCTCCCAAAACCTACCTCGCCAAGAAGTCTATCGGGACTAAAGTTCCTGGTCGCCTTCTTCAACTCTGCAAAACTGAAAATCTTTAAAGTGTGAGTAATGGGAAGGATCTGTTCGTTTGGGGAAACCTCATCCAAACGGCTCGAAAATGCAATCCCAGTTCCCGAATGCGTCCCTTTATTGTTGGTGTTCTATGCAATCCCTGCAAATTTAAGATAAGAGAAAAGGAACAAAGGATTTGAAGGAAATCCATTTGAGATTATGCAAACATGGAGAGATCTGTGAATCAAAAAGGGAGAAGAAAACAGAGCAGCACATGAGAAAATAGTCACAGAGAAAAGATTGTATTTGAAAGAAATCACATGTATGCAAAAGGCGAGAGGGATTTCGATAAAAGGACCCAGAAGAAGAAACAGAAATAAAAGATGAATTCTTTCCAGAACCAGGAGAAAGAGAGAGATAGAATACAATAGATATCTTGAATTACTCAAACTATGAACTGAAAAGGCAAGAAAACAACCCCAGCCCACCCCCCCCCCCCCCCCCCCCATCCGCCCTTGCCGTGGACTCAAGACTCGACGTATCACCTCAATTTTCAAAAATCTCTCTTAAATATCATATTTTTTTAATATCATTCTCTACCAAGACACAGACCAGGATCCAGACACGTTCCATATATGGTTCTCGTTCCAATTCCGGAGCCAAGAAACCGGTTTCGAAACGATTTCGGGTCCGGATCCGGTTCCACCTTATTCTTAACGGTTCCGATTTCTGAACCGAAACTGACTCGTTTATGACATTGGTTCCCGAACCGGAACTGACCCGATTACGACCCACCGTACTTTCAATCATTCAATATGTTGAGGGAGATGAAAGATAACGTTAGTCATGCGCAATATATTCTACCATCCGTTTTGGAACATGGCCATGAACCGACCGTGTTGGCATGAAAAACAAAAAACTGGCTCTATTATTTATTTATATAAGCCAACCCTTCTCTTGTATGGTTTCAGGTTATATCTTTCCTGTGCCACATCAGCGAGATATTCAACTGGTTGATTGAGTTTTTATTCGATCTACTTCTTTAGGAATTCTTTTTAAGAGTCCCTTAAAATCTGTTATCTTCTCTAAAATCAAAGCGTCCTCGACATTAGAAAAAAGAAAAAATATGTGAAAAATTAAACTACTTGAAATTTTATAAAATCTAAGTTTTATCATTGGTTTGTGTAAGTTTACTGTTTCTTTAGTTTTTTTATGAACATTAATAGAAATAATATATCTTTGTTCTCTTCGTATCATCTAAATAATTACACAATGAACTTCATATTTAAAAATCTTAAAAGAAAATCTTATTCTTAGACACCTCTTGGAAAGAGGAGGAAAAGACATTCAGATTATTACCAAATTTCTGCCTTAAAATTGTTATAATCTTATTTAATATTATAATTTATTAAATATTATGTTGAGTGTTTAGTTTTAATTAGAGATTCAATTTTAGAATGTATAAAAGTAAGAAAGAAGTAGATAGAGGTCCATGTTTTTTCATCTTTGTGGACGTTTGAAATGACGAGGCTGTTCGTATTATTTGTAAAAAAAATATATATGTAATTTTAGCTTTTAGTTGAGTGTTTAAATAAAATGGTTGGCTACTTCTTTCAATTAACAATCTCATGATCGAATTATTTTCATTATTTTTTCCCTTATCTGACCAAAGGTGTAAAGTTTCATATTTTAGATTTAAATTAATGCATAACATATAATCATTTCTATCTTAGGTTTAGATCAGTTTAGATTGGGAAACTTTTTGTCTAAGTTATATCATTTTTTAGTTTTTAAATAATTTATATCCTACGCACCTTTTGTTATCGATAGATGATATATATATGTTAGCTCTACTTAATTTATTATTTTACAAGATTTATTATTATTAAAACTTTCAGCATAAATCTGTCATGAAGAAATGTTAATGGTTAAAAACTTATCAATTTCATCAATGGATGGGACGAGTTAAGCAAATCCAAAACTAAATTAAGCCCACTATGAACTCTATTCGTGTCAGATTCCAGAAGCCCATACCCCCCCGATTCAGTAACTACCAACCCCATTCAATAATAGTTTTCCATATTTGTGATTTCTTGTAATTTTTCCATCTCAATATTATTTACATAGAAATTTCATATTGCTAAGTTTCTCAAGAAATTTTAAAATTTTGTATAAACTATTCATTTACACTTTTAATTACATATTTTTATAAGAAAGTTTCTTTTTCTTTATCTCGTAATTGCTACACATGACATATCATCCTCTCCACCAGTGCTTATAGCTTCATACATATAATTTTTTTTAAAGTATTTTTATTTAGATTTATATAATATAAACTTCTAATATTAAAATTATTTTTTTATTACTTTCATAAAATCAATTTTCTTAAATGATTTTTTGGTATGACTTTTATTGCCTGTGCTTAGCACGGGGCACTTTCCTAGTCTTATTATGATTGCATAAGAATCTAATTGAAAACTTCTATTTGCCTTTTATATTATTTTTTTTTTATTTCAACTGAGTACCCTAAAAAAATTAGGAAATTTTTCAAATAAGGCCTTAAGTTTTTGCCTTATTCCAAAAAAGAACACAAGTTTCAAAACTTTTCAAATTAGTCCATAAGTTTTCAATTAAGCACATTCGGTCATTTAAAGGAATTTTCTGGCGACTCTTTCTCTCAATATTTTGAAAAGACCCAAATTACCCTTTCCTTAAAGCCATGACATGGTTTCGGCAACCACTAAATGCAGCCGATCCTCTTGGGAACATTAGTTGTCCTTGATCATGGTGAGGATGTTACTGAAGGAAATAAGGGGAATATAGAGGAAGTGAATTAGAGTTTTATTTCAATGAAGGGTAATTTGGGTATTTTATAAAAATAAAAATAAAAAAGTTACTAGAAAATAGATTTAAATGGATGGATGTCCTTAATTGAAAACTTCTTGGAAAACTTTGAAAAGTTTTAAAACTTTATCCTTTTTTTAAATTAGGTAAAAACTTAAAGCCTTTTTTGAAACTTTCCCAAAACATTAAGCGCTAAACATTTTTCTAACATATATTGCCCTTATATGCAGACATGTGTGTATGTGTGTGCATAGGGGCATTGTTTTAAGGGCTTCGAAATTATCTAAATCTTGGCATAAATAAAGTCAATGGGTGCCACATCTGCAAGATTAATCGAAGGGCCTACATAATCTGGATGTGTATTTGGATTTAGGACAGTGATAATTTACAGCGAGGAATAGATTGTGCACGGTTTATATTGATGATGCGGATTGGAAGACCCCAGCCTATCAGATTCGCCTGAAAGTAGGATAGTAGGAGCTCTTTATGATTACCATGCTCTTTGTTATGTATAGGACATTTTGTATGATTTTGGGTTGTAATCAACATCCCTTCGGTTTCATTTCATATGCTCTGATTTTCAGATGCAAGTATAAACTATAGACTGCTAGGGCCGAGTTGAGCATCATTAATTTTATTCCCTAACTTGGTTTCCAGTTACTATAATCATGTCCTGAATATGACGAATGAGATCATCCATGATTTTGAGATAACCTTTCGGTCAGAATGTCCTTGTTGCATCATGATTTATAACCTATACAATCGATAGTTTCAATTTGAAACTTATAAATGTATGTTGTGATCCTAATTTCAATTTGAAACTTATAAATGTATGTTGTGATCCTAACCTTGACTCCATCATTGAGTTGACTCTTACCTAGGGTTAGCATGTTGTTTTGCCTATTTCGAGTGTGGGATGTTAATTGAGCCTTATGAATAATCGATTGGGGTATTTTTTAAGAATTCAGCATAGATAGGAGGGGGGTCTGAATTCTGGGGTGTAGATTCCCTTTAATGAGCGTAAAGCCCCGTGATTAGCCCAAGACCAAAATCGAAGATATGTTAAAATTTAGAGAGCACTTTATGCATTTTTACAGTTCATATGTTGATTCTATATGTTTCAAATTCTAAATTCTAAGTTACTATGGTGCTTATATCATCATGAGGTCGTATAACTTTGGCCCCATATGGTATTTTTAGGTGTTTTGTTCCCCATTCTATACTGAGACCAGGTTATGTTGAGATTGGGTTGTGCTAAAGACTATTCCGCGCATGGTTTAAAACTGCGTTATTGGTCGCGGTATCAGCTGACTCCAAAAATCAATATAACAGTTGCGGTTCACACTCTGTTGAGGACATCTTTGCTGGGAATTTTCTTTTACCTCCAAGAATTCGAAAAATATCCAAAATATTGAAAAATGCTATAAAATAATATTTTCTTCCCATTAGTATACACTATTGATGATGCCAAAATTAGGTTTCGGACACCACCGGTCAAGTAATAAATGCGATAAAAAAATGAGAGAGAGAAAAGGAATTTATAGTGGTTCGGTCTGTGTGACCTACATCCACTTCATAAAGGCAGAGGTTGCCTATTGGTATTTTACTTTTCCAATGAGTAGGGATTACAGGCTAGGAGAATACAAGAGTAGAAAAATGGGAAGATATCAATTGCCCCCTAAGTACTGGTGGGGCTCTTCGATTTATAGTCCTCCCCTAACAGATGGGGACGACTCTTCAGCAACGTTTGCCCTGCTTGAATGGAGCCTTCGAACTGCCCTCGCGCTGGACGAGGCAGGTGAGATATTCTCCGCAGGACCTGGTAAAAGCGGGACTGCTTCCGAAGCGACGTGGCTGCCTTGACTTGGCCAAGTTATGTGGATCTGGACCCGGACCTGAACGGATCAATCGGGCTTCCACTGATTTGGACCTTGGCTCATTGGGCTATTCTGACCTGACTCATCCTTATGGGTTGGGTCATTTGGGCCTGACTCATCATTTGCCCCTCAATGCCCCGTGCCTAAATAATTTTTTGATAGGGGGGCATTGGTAGATTCAGGTCTCTTCTCCCTCCAAAATCTTTTTCCTCTTTTCTGGTTTTAATCATGGTCTGGGCGAGCTTCGGAACCCGGAGAAGCCTGGGCGCCCGGGGAGAGATGGGCGCCCGGGGGAGTGATGGGCGCCCGGGGGAGTGAAGGCCTGGGCGCCCAGGGGAGCCTGGGCGCCCGGGGGAGTGATGGGCGCCCGGGGGAGCCTGGGCACCCGGGGGAGTGATGGGCGCCCGGGGGAGTGAAGGCCTGGGCGCCCCCAGGACTGAGGAGGGAGTCCCCTGGTACGGCAGTACAGTTTCTATTTCAGATCTGTTTTGATATTTTTGTTTCGGGGGTGCTGCCCCCTGGGCCCCCGCGAGCTGACCGGGCAGCTCGACCCCCGCCGGGGGACACCCCCAGACCCCCTCTGTGAAGCGCATGATATATCCCTTAGCATATGTAAATTCCAACTCCGAGTATCTGAACTCTGCCCCTTGGTAACTTCTGATGGGTCATCCCAGAAGAAGAAGATGAGCCCGCAACTTGCTAGAAAGAATGCTCCAGATCCTAGGCTGCAGCAGCGGGCGCTGGCGTAGTCGCTGCAGCGCAGTAAATGAGATTGCTTCTCAGGCTGAGGAGAGGGCTGCCCTAGCTGGAAGGGCTTTCGAGGTTGATATTTCGGCAGCCTGCGAGAGGGCGACCAGGCTTGAGACCGAACTCTTAGCAGCCTAAGAGAGGGCGGCCAAGGCAGACGCTGAGTTTGTGAAGGACCTTGAGAGGGCTTCGCTTAGTGAAGCTGAGCTTCTGAATACCCGCGAGAGGGCTTCGCTCAATGAGGTGAGCTTCTGAAGACCCACGAGAGGGCTTCGCTCAATTGAGGTGAGCTTTTGAAGACCCGCGAGAGGGCTTCGCTCAATGAGGTGAGCTTCTGAAGACCCGCGAGAGGGATTCGCTCAATGAGGCTGAGCTTGTACAGACCCGTGAGAAGGTGATGCTCAGAGAGACCATTGTGGAGACAGTGATTGGGGCGGTACATGAGAGAACTGCTTTCCCAGTTATTGACCTCTGAGGCTTCGTGCCGACTGAGGTGCTTGATGATTGTAGTGGCAGCTCTGATGATGTGGATGATGATGGTGATGCCGAGGACAACTTTGAGAGTGATAAGTGGGCAGGGGACTTTTTTTTTAACAATTTTGTAGCATTGATAAAATTTGTTAATCCATTGTTTAGTGCTAAACAACATTAATCGAAACAAAGTTGAAAAAATCAAGCCCCCAAACCCTCACTACTTTGACTCTCTTACGGTATTACTGGTAATTCCATTTCAACAGTTCCGCGTTCCCTGGCAATGTATTCAACCGCTGCATCGCGAGGAGTGAATGCTTGTCTGTCTCTCTGCAGAGCAGGACCGAGTTGGTCTCTGAATGTAGCCTCTCTGTCCTGCTTCGCTTGTTGCTTGTATCCTTCCTTTCCTCTCTGTCTCGGCCCTTCCCGTTGTCGACTGCTCTGGAGGACTCCCCTCACCTGTCTCTTGTGGTATCTTCAACATTTATATACTTCTGAGCCTCTGCTAGTAGCTCCGGCATGCTTTTTGGCCGGCGTTTCATCACTGAGAAAAGGAATCTCGATGAACGGAGACCTCCGAGGAAGGCTGTCATGGACACCTTGTCATCGGGCTCTTCAATTTGAAGTACCTCCTCGTTAAAACGAGTGAGGTAACTCCTGAGGCTTTCATTTGTATCCTGCTTTATGCTGAGCAGGTGTGTGGCAGGCTTCTAGTGGCGGCGTCCTCCGATGAAATGTGACACGAAGGACTTGCTCAATTCCGCAAAGATGGAGGCTGGGGCGAGATTGGCAAACCACTGCCGGGTGGAACCCTTCAGTGTGGTTGGGAATGCCCTACACATAATCTCGTCAGGGATATTATGCAGCTGCATTTTGGTTTTGTACGTATCCAGATGGTCCAATGGATCCTTTCTTCCATCAAAGGTCTCCATGGACGGCATCTTGAACTTTCGGGGAAGCGGGTAGTTCACCACATCGGGCTTGAACGGTGTGTCCGTTCGCCCGGCTAGGTGATCCATTGTCTCCGGTGCCTTCGCCTTCATGACATTGTAGACTTCTCCCAGCTGGTTCTGCATCTCCTTGATCTTTTCGTCCCAGGGATTGGGAGCTTCCCTGGATGGGTCACGAAAATAACTTCCCTCCTCCATGCTTTGGTTTTCACTCTCCCCTTCTTAGAAATGAGGATCCTCTCCATTAGAAGAAGGAGGAAGAGGTAGAAGTCCTCCAAGCTGGGCTCCACCGGGAACTCCACGAGGGGCGCCCCGGGGAACTCCTTGGGGAACTCCCTGGGCGCCTCCCCGAGGATGGGCGCCCAGATGGGGAGCTCCCTGGGCGCCGCCCGGAGGATGGGCGCCCTGGGGAACTCCCTGGGCGCCGCCCTGAGGATGGGCGCCCAGATGGGGAGCTCCCCGGTGTGGAGCTCTTGGAATTCCATGGCGCGATGCTCCTTGTGGTACTCCTCCAAATTGTGCTCCTCCTTGCCCCGTGAGCATGACTTGTAAGATCTGCTAGTTTTGAACTACCAGCTGTTGCATGGTCTCCAACATCTGCTGAGGAGTGGGAGCAGGAGCATTCGGGGTAGGACTGATTGGTGGAGGGTTACCCTCGCCCTCTCACTGGGGGTTATCCTCCAGTCGGCTTGCTGATCACGTGGTGATCACCATAATTTCTGAAGAAGATGTGTAAAGTGAGAACTTTAGCTTTGTTTTCATCCCCACAGACGGCGCCAAACTGATGATGGCAAAATTGGGTTTCGGACACCACCGGTCAAGTAATAAATGCGATAAAAAAATGAGAGAGAGAAAAGGAATTTATAGTGGTTCGGTCTGTGTGACCTACATCCACTTCATAAAGGCAGAGGTTGCCTATTGGTATTTTACTTTTCCCAATGAGTAGGGATTACAGGCTAGGAGAATACAAGAGTAGAAAAATGGGAAGATATCAATTGCCCCCTAAGTACTGGTGGGGCTCCTCGATTTATAGTCCTCCCCTAACAGATGGGGACGACTCTTCAGCAACGTTTGCCCTGCTTGAATGGAGCCTTCGAACTGCCCTCGTGCTGGACAAGGCAGGTGAGATATTCTCCGCAGGACCTGGTAAAAGCGGGACTGCTTCCGAAGCGACGTGGCTGCCTTGACTTGGCCAAGTTATGTGGATCTGGACCCGGACCTGAACGGATCAATCGGGCTTCCACTGATTTGGACCTTGGCTCATTGGGCTATTTTGACCTGACTCATCCTCATGGGTTGGGTCATTTGGGCCTGACTCATCGACTATAAACCAAAATATCAGTCCCCTAGCAACCTGTATCTTTGTTTAATCTGTAATGATTAAATATGACAAGTTTAATATTTGTGTTTGTCCTTATAATTTATAAATCCATTAATGTAGCCCATATTTTAAATCTAAACCATTCAAAAGAACTATCACCTCTTATATTAGCTTTCTAAAAAGTTTCACTCCAATTGAAGTTAGGCCCACAATTACATCAGTCATGTTACATTATTACAATAATTGATCATTAGCCTATTCATATAGACAACTTCATGATCTAGTCATCTACTAAAGTCACAAAACAAGTTAGATTCCAAAGGGGGCATTTGTTTTAGAGTAGTTTAGATTTCTTAAGTGAACCTTATTAATAAGATACAATAAAAAAAAAAAGCATAAGGATATCTTAGAATCTTTGTAGGGTTCATACTTGATAGTGAGCCCCACTTACAAAAAATTTAAATTGCTAAAAATAATTGTCCTCCTCCTATATGGGTTTTGGCCAAATTCCACTTTAATTGGAGATGTGATATTATTAGATTTATTTATTTTTAATAATTGATCAATTCATCAATCTGACCGTAGCCAATCTATTATTAGAGTGATACTTGTCCAGAACCCATATAAAAGAAGGACAGTTGTTTTGAGAGGCTTTTATTTTTTATAAGTGGGCCTCACTGTGGAGCCATGGATTGGCAAAATTTTTAAGTTACATAAATGTTGTAACTTGTAAGTTATAAATTAAAAAAGAATAAGAGACAAAAGGGGGTTTTTCCTTAATTCCTACCTTTTTTCATCATTATCGAAAGCAAAGGAAAAAAAATGGAAGAGAGGAAAGGGGAATGGAAAGGAAATGGGAAAGGAAGAGGAGGAAGATGGAGGAAAGCGTGTTGTGAACCCGGACACTTGTTGCAACCCCGGCTCCTGACCCCGGCGAATGTAACTCCGGCCTCCCGGTATACTCCCGAATCCCTTGTCTCCTCCTTCCTCCCACCCTATCTCTTTCTTTATCTACTGTTTTTCTTATTCTCTTTTTATCTCCTCAGCCCTCTGTGTCAGAGATTGGAGAAGAAAGGGTGTAAGAGGGCACTGTTCATCGGCCAATATATCGATTTGACCAATATTGTTTGTATATCGGCCGATAAGTATTTTGCCCATTTTTGCCAAAACTGCAACTGACTCCGAGTCTCATTAGATTATCGGTACCGGTATTGGCCGATTTTTAACATCGAGCACCCCCCCCCCCCCCCCCCCCCCCAACCACTTGTAGTAGGAATTACAACCAATGTAAGAATCGTCGTACATGGGACCCACTTTAAGACTTGCAGCAGTGAACCCACTTTTAGGAATTCAAACATGGGCCACCTTTAACGGATTTACAATATGGGTCACCTTTATAGGAATTGGAATAAGGGCCACTATTTTTTATTGGGAACTCGTGACACACCTTTAAGAATTACAAAGTGGGGCCACCATTTGCGATTGTGAACATGGGTTCCGCCTTTAGGAATCTTGGTAATTGGGGGCCATTCTTTAGTAATTATTTTTGCCTAGTCATGTGTTCTACTACAAGAAGTTAGAAATTAATTGATGAGATCACTATTACAATAGAGTAAATGAAAGAATCTATATTCAGAACAATCTATATCTTAAGCACGGCGGCTGTATTTTAGGGAGCTCTTTTTGAGAATCAGTTTTTTAGAAATAGTCCATTGGCGGCCTATCCCCTCATCTCTCTCTCTCTCTCTCTCTCTCTCTCTCTCTCTCTCTAAATCTCAGAGATCTATCTCCAATTACTACTCTCTCTAAATCTCAGAGATCTTTCTCCAATTACTACTATCACAGTCCATATCAAGAATTTGTCTTGGAGATGGCTTGCAGTTTTTGCATTTGAATTTTCTATGTTCAAGAGCAACAACTAATTAAGAACATCGCCCATGCAAAGGGTGGAATGAACAGCTATTTCTAGCCAGGGCAGCCTTCATCTCTACAACGGGAACATTAATGCTAGTGAATCACATTATTCACGGGTCTCGGCTACTATGAGCTACGGAATGTTGGTATCATTTCTCTTGAGTTAAAACATATTCTTTCAATATCAGAGTTACTTAAATGTTAATATCTAGTAGCAAAAGATGAACCACCAAAGAACTTGCTCATCAAAAAATACATAAACAAACATATCATATTAATCAAATCATAATGATAAGAAGAGAAAAACATAGGCCAGGAAGAGAGAGGAGAGAGAGTGAGAAGTAGTGGATTGAACTTGTTCAAAAGGTGAGAGAGAGAGAGAGAGAGAGAGAGAGAGAGTGTTGGAGTTTGGCCTGAGACAAAAACAAAGAGAGGGGAGGGGGAAGGGGAAGGTAGAAAAGAAAGAGAAGGGAACAGATCTATGACGGGTATGAAGGATCGGGATGTAGATTACTCTGATGCGCGACCGGAGATCTATGCAAGTTCTTGACAGATAAAGCCTACACGGATCTCCTGCAATTGGATGACAATGCAATAGTGCACGACTTAGGGCTCCCAACTCTCTTCTTATATTTATATATTTGTGATTAGTTACATAAAGAAAAGATAATTCATTGGGTGAAAAGAAAAAAAATTAATATAAAACTTGATAAGAATAAATTGAACCCATGCTGTCCGGGCCGTATTTTGGAGCAGCATGGGTTCAATGTGTTCTTATATTTATATATTTGTGATTAGTTACATACAGAAGTTTATTTCTCTTATGTGAGGCCCCGCTCCTTGTAGGCCCTCACTTATATTTGAATTGTTCTAATTATATTATATAATATCTACTTATACTAATTAATAGGGGTTAATGAGGGTAATTATACTAAGGCAAAATTAGCGAAAGGTCCCTATAAGTCGATGTTTCCAGCCTCCGGTCCAAAGAAATACTTTTTAAGGCCTATGGTCCATTCAGCTAGACTGTTTGCAGCCATAGGTCCCCGCGCCCACATGTTCTCATTTTTCAAGACTAAATTGCCCTTTAAACCATTTTTAGGCATAAAATTTTGAAATTTAAAATTTAAGATTTTATAATATCCCTCTTCTGCAACGAGTTTGTAGGGTTGGATTGTTCTACTCTCTCTTTTTTCTCTCCCTGCTTCTCTCTTGTTCTCTTTCTCCTCCCCGCTTCCCGTCTCTCTGCTCCCTCTTCCTCTCCTTCTCCGCCATCTCTCACTCCCCCTCTTGCCAGAGATCTTGGTGCAGTGGGCTACACACTACACAAACCGGTATCAAAGATATTTGGCGTGATCGTCGGAGATCCGACGGATCGGATCTTCAAAGGGTCAGAGAAGGGGTGATCGGATCTGACGTGTACATCAGCAAGTATCTGCTTGCTCGCGGTTCTGCGCGTCAATAGAAAAAGAAGAAATAGAGGATCGAAACTCTTGATTCATCCCCAATCTCAATCAGCGTGGCCCCCTCTTGCTCGCGGTTCTGCGCATCAATAGAAGAAAAAGAAAAGGATGATCGGAACTCTTGATTCATCCCCAATCCCGATCCACGTGGCCCCCTCTTTCTCCCCACAATCCTTGTCCACACAGGCTGTCCGATGCTAACATGTGCCCATGGTGAAGGTAAGAATGTAGTCGCCACTGCCATATCCTTTGGCAAAGATGAAGAAAAAGGAAGATGATGGAGTACATGGACGAGAAATAAGGGGCCATGTTGTTACAGAATGATGGGTGTAGGTGGAAGGTGGGATGGGTAGTTCGGTGGTTTGAGGGTGTATGGGAAAGGGTAGCCATCACCTGCTACAGAAGTTGGAGTTGTAGTCTTATAGAGGTTCGGTTACAGAATGGGTGTAGAATGGGTGTAGGTGGAAGATGGGATGGGTAGTTCGGTGGTTGGAGTTGTAGTTTTGTAGAGGTTCTGTTACAGAATGGGTGTATATGGAAGACGGGATGGGTAGTTTGGTGGTTTGGGGGTGCATGGGAAAGGGTAGCCATCACCTATGTTACAGAAGTTGGAGTTCTGTTAATTGTGCACCTTACCCCTTTTGTCGGAGGATACGGAGACGGTGACAGGGATTAGTTGCAGGCTTTATTGTGAGGGGAATTTATTTGATTCTTTGTAAAATTTATAGAAGGTAGACGGAACGTATATATGAGATTGTATGAAATTTATCTGACTTTTGAGTTTTTTTTTAAGAAATTTATCTGAATTTTTGTCAAATTTATCCGAGTTTTTTTCAAAAATACTTGAGTTTTTAGAAATTTTATTTGTATTTTTTGAACTATATCTAAGTTTTTGTCACATTTATCTGAGTTTTGTTCAAATTTATCTGTTTTCTGTCATATTTATCTAAGTGTTGTTCAAATTTATCTGTTTTCTGTCATATTTATCTGAGTGTTATTCAAATTTACCTGTTTTCTGTCATATTTCTTTGTGTTTTTGGTAAATTTATCTGAGTTTTTTTTTTAATTTATCTGAGTTTTTTAGCAAATTTATTTACATTTTTTGAAATTTATATACGTTTTTTAAATTTATTTGCATCTTTTGAAATTTATGTGTATCATTTCAGATTTATTGCATTTTTTTTAAATTATTGCATTTTTTAAAATTTATTTTCGTTATTTTAAATTATTTGTATATTTTTTTAAATTTTCTTTGGATCTTTTGAGATTTATTTGAGTCTTTTGAAATTTATTTATATTTTTTGAAATTTATTTGGATATTTTGAAACTTATTTGCATCTTTTTAAATTTATTTGCGTTATTTGATTATATATTATTTTTTTAACTTATTACATTTTTCGAGATTAATTTATTTTTTTAAATTTAGTTTCTTTATTTTGAAATTTCTTTATGTGTTTTTAGAATTTATTTGAAAATCTAGGGATTCCATTAATCGTGGGCAATTAAATGTTAGTTGGCCATTATTAATGGGATATCCCACCAATCATGGGTTATGATTTAAAGAAAGGGTAAACTAGACATTTCAGGTATGAGAAAGTGTGGGAGGGACCTTTGACTCTATGACTTTTTTTGTGGATCTAAGGCCATAGAGTGAAATGTTCAGGGACCTGTCTCGAATGCCCATTATACTAATATAACCTCTAATTAATAGGGTATTAAATGTTTAAGGGAAGTACTAGCAAGTGTCAAAATTTCAGATTTTTCTGAACGAGACACATGGCCGGACTGGCTTTTGTCTTATAATGTAGATAGATAGATTATATATTTGTGATTGGTTACATAAAGAAATTTATTTCCCTTATTTAAAGAGAATTCACGATTATATATTTGTGATTAGTTACATAAAGAAATTTATTTTCTTTATTTAAAGAGAATTCATTGGGTGAAAAGAAAAAAATTAATATGAAACTTGATAAGAACAAATTGAACCCATGCTGCCCGGGCCGTATTTTGGAACAGTATGGGTTCAATGTTCTTATATTTATATATTTGTGATTAGTTAAATAAAGAAATTTATTTCCCTTATGTGAGGCCCCACCCCTTGTGGACCCTCACTTATATTTGAATTGTTCTAATTATATTATATAATATCTACTTATACTAATTAATAGGGGTTAGTGGGGTGGTTATACTAATATAATCCCTAATTAATAGGGTATTAAATGTTTAAGGGAAGTACTGCCAAGTATCAAAATTTTAGATTTTTCTGAATGAGACACATGGCAGGACTGGTTTATGTCCTATAATATAGATAGATATGCAACCAGCAGGTTCTATACAGAGCGGAGCCAAGTGAGGCTATCAACTCTAAGTCACACTGATGCTTCAATGAAGTGAGCAAAACTCCAAACTGGACCTACCAATCGAAAATCTGAACCGTTCATATTGAAGGTCATTATCCCCTTTAATGGAGAAGTGTGATTCATTCTCAATTATATGCTCAAAGTATTCGTGGGACCAACTCTCATTGAAGTAAGCTTTGGAGAAATGCCATGGCAACGAAGGGTGTTTATTTTATGTGGTTCAAATTAGAGGCAGAACCAGGATATAGGCCTTATGGGGACCATTGTGAAAGAAAATTTGTGGGGGGATAGGGGGAAATATCCCTGGTTCAGATATTCAAAAGGTAGGCCCTTCTATAGAGTTTGACACCTTTCATAAGAAGTGTTAGTGAGAAACTTAAGACAAATGGACTCCAATGTGCATTATCATACATATCATTTACATCTTCATTTATCCCCATATATCATGAGTTAGCGAATGGCTCTTAATGCTATTTATCCTCTCAAATATCCATGCCAACCACGGCATTGTGGCCCAAATGATCACAGCTAACCAATCAACAAAAGTCATTTAATTGAGGGTGGATCAATTCACATATGATTAAAATCTAAACTGTTCATACAAAGCACCTTTTATAGCATGATAAAATTTGCATCATAGTAAGATATATTTAGAGCACATTTGGTAACGGGAGAGAAATCCTCTCTTCGGAGGAATATTTGGTTCCGCGGAATTAGACTTTCTTCTTTGGAGATTTATGAGGAAGAGGATTCATCGCATTCCACGTTTGGCGAGCACAGAGGAATCGATGATGATTCCTTCGGATCCACATTTGGTAAAGGAGAGGAATCTACAAAAGAAAAAAAAATCCAAATTTCTCCATCTCAAATCCATTTAAATAACCCAAAAATAATTCCATATCCTCTAATTCATTCTTAAAAAAACCATTTTGTAAATATAAAAAATTTATGAAAATTTTATTTTAACATAGTCTCCCCTTACCGGGAGAGCATTTTTTTGACCTATTTAGGTACCTACAAAATAAAACATTATATAATCTCTTCATATAGCAACAATCATTTTTTCCATGATCTTTAATAAATCAACTCCCACAATGCCAATGGACATTATAAACGACAGCCCTAAACCGTAATGGTCATCTTAAAAAATACGTCGTCGTATATGTTAAGAAAAAGCATCATTTATCTGAAAAATAGCCATCATTTTTTTTAATCCAAAGGAAACTTAAAAACAAAAGATGTAAAGCTTTCGGCCAAAGAACCTCAAACACACACAATAGCACAAAATATTAAGTTGTTTACCCAAAAAGAGATACAAAAAACACGAGACAGTCGAGTGATGGAGCATTGCACTTGACTCTTATTACTCAATAAAACTCAGCTTTTATTCAAAACAAATGCCTCAATCCAATCAATAGGAAAAAGATGTGGCTTCCTTAGCCCAATCCAATCAATTAGGAACAATTATATTTTTATTTGGAATTATTTATATCAGCTCCAAATCTTAGAAATATTTAAAGAAGATTGTTAAAAAAAAGATGCTATTAATCATCCATACATCTTCATATTACATCCTCATAATGGTAGATTTTATTTATCACAATCATCAATTTACATCAATAATCCCAAATTAATGTTTTGGCTTAAGGGTAACTTTTATTAAATAGAAGAGGATTCATTACAAAATGAACCCAACACTATAAAATATTTGGTACAAAGTGAACATAACCCTACAAAAAGTACAAATATAAAACATCACTCCATTCATGGAGAAATCCAAAGTGTGGCTGAAGTTGCATATAGTCTGCTCAGCTCCATGCTGCAAAAGTTGCTATAGCAATCCTATCCTAAAAATAAAAAGGTAGAATGTCGATAAATACATCATTTGACTTCCTTGAAAAATTTTTATAAAAAAAATGTCAATCAAATTAAAGAGCTTTAAGAAGTATTGATTAGGACTGGATTCATTACAAACCTGAAGAGTCTTGATTACATTGCTAGCCCCAAACACCTTGTAAGGTTTTTTTTTTTTTTCTAAAGGTTTTTTTTTTTTTGTAAGGTTTTGAGAGTTGGCATAATTCATGGGATTGGACAAAACTTGGGTTTGATCTTTGTAATTTTCATTTTTCTAAAATGATGAACTGTAAGAATTCTCATAATTTGAAGATTTCCATTGAACATTCGAATTGAGGACTCCATGAGAAGTTTCTCCAAGCCAAAAACCAAAGGCGACCAGAGTTCGAACGTTCAAGCCCAGAGTATTCTAACCCAAAGTCCAGAGACGAGCAGAATTCGACCTCTCAATGGAAGAGTTCGAACGTTCAAGCCCAGAGTATTCCAAGCCAAAGTCTAGAAACGAGCAGAGTTCAAACGTTGATTGCCAGAGTTTTCCAAGCCATTTTCCCGAGAGCCCAAGAGTTCAAACTCACAAGATCAAAGTTCGAATATTGCCTGTCAACAGTTTCTAGGCCATTTTCCAGAGAGCACAAGTGTTCAAACTCTCAATTCAAGAGTTCGAACTTTCACTGTTAGCAGTTCGCAGGCCAATTTTCAGAAAGCATAAGATTGAACTCTTCATTAAAGAGTTCGAACGTTCGTAACAGATTTCCAATTTTTATGAAAACCCCAGTGGTTCTACTATATAAGGGCTATTATATTTTGCCCTAATTGCCTATCTCAGAGATTTGAAGAGCTGCAGCTGACTTAGAGAGATCCATTCATCCTCTAAAGAAATTCACTCTTCATGGTTTGAGAATTCCATCTCTCGAGCTCATTTTCATTCCTTGTATTGTTGCCTTCTCGAAATTGCTTCGAAGTAGAAGACAGAGAGTTAAGCACCGGTGAAGATGAATGGCGAGGGACCTGAATGAGGTTCTATAGTCCTTAGGTTGTTGTTCAACTGTGAAGGGGCTGTAAGTTCTCTTGTAATCTTTGAATTGTTAGTGTTTGATCTCTTTACTGGACAGAGTTCCAGGACCCGTGGTTTTTTTCAGGTTTGGGTCTTGCCACGTATATCGTTGTCTCTTTTGTTGTGATTGATTGTTGATTTTCTTGGTGTGGTTTGTATTGTTTGAATTTCATAGCAGAGATGTGATATGGGACCTTAAACCCTAGAATTTGGGGTTTTCAAACCTTCATTTTCTTTCTTAAATAATGAATATGGAAACTTGATTTGAAACTCATTTGCTCTTACAAAAAAAAACCTTTTTAATTCAATATAACTAGAAAAATAAGCATTTAAGAAAATTTGGATTGCCTAAACCCCAAAAAATGAAAAAAAGAACCCAATCTAAACCACCCAATTTTTAGAGCCCTAAACCCAAAAAATCTCCAAATTAAAACTGATGATCCTAAAAATCCCTAGTTTCAATACCCTATACTCAATAATTCTCAATCTCAAAACCATGAACCCTTAAGACATTCGAACCCAACCTAAAATGGGAGGAAAAAAGGCAAAAGAAAATAATGAAAAAATATCGTGAAAGTAGACAGAGTTAAATAGGTGCCAAATGAGGCCTCAGTAGAAAGAGGATGTGAAAAATAAACCACAAACAATTAAAAAAAATATACATTTTCCACCACACAAATAGAGAGAGCGTGAAGAAAAAGAAAACCCAGATCTCACAACACGAGAAAGAGAGAGAGAGAGAGAGTACATATACTGCTTAGATAAGGAGTTCATTATTGCATGCGTTCTTCTTCTTCTTCTTCTTCCTCCCTTCCTCCTTTGCGTAGATAAGATGAGGTGAGGGCGGGACTTGATTTTTTGGATTTTAGTTTTTTATATTTATGAAAACCCCCTATACCTTTTGCTTATTATTTCCAAAAACCTAGTGATTTATAAAGCTCTGACACAGAAACCTAGGTCAAAGTGAGGGGAAGGAAGTCGTTGGTTTGGAATGGATTTATAAATAAGAAAATTAATCCGATGGCTCAATACAAAAGTTCTAGTCAAGAAATGTATTTTCAATGCCTGTGCATGATTAAATTATCACTGGCCCGCCCACCTTAGCATAATATTGACCCCTTTGGCCCAGGTGCACACGTGAGGATGCCCAGCGTGGTTACCCATTAATGAAGATCTCATTTTGGCATTAGCTGAATGCTACATGGAGGGGTATGAACAAAGGAAGAAGAAGAAGAAGTTGCTGTGTAGTTTGTCCAGCCCTCTTGGGCCAGTTCCAGGGATGTTTCCACCTTACTCCAGCCCATTTATCTATTTTCATGTCTTTTGAGTTACCATGAGCCCATCTAACTAATGGGTCTTTTAGTCTTTTATTCATGATCTTTTTGACAGCCAGGATTAGCTTTGGGGTTGGGTTTCAATGGCTCAAATGTATCCTTTAGGGATGTATTTTGGCTGAGAAATATCAAAAAGGTGGGGGCCTTTTCTGGGAGTTCAAAAAACAGGTCATTTGGAAGTACTGACCCTGAAGCAGTCCTTCTCATGTTTCCGAACTGCAACTGTTGGACAGCAGTTGATTTCAGTTTCCCTTTTGCTCCTCATTTTGTTGTAGTTTCTTGCATGTTTGGATGTATTGGATTTGTTATTGGGTAACTGTGACGTTTTGACTATTTATATATATATAAATTATTTATTTTATTATTATTATATAATTGATTGTATATTAATTAAATACGCGATTACTCTAAGTGAGGACCACGTTAGGCTTAGGTTTGGTAAGTTAGGCTTGTTGGATAGGTGTCCTAACCCATAGTTAACCCAGGCCCAATTTAGTGGGTATAATTCTTTTCTAATCCAAACTCTTATCTTTTTAGAAAACAAACTCTATTATTTTTAGACTTTAAGTCAGATTACAATTTCTATTCCTATTTCCTATTTATACACCACACTATTTTATTTTCACACACACATTCTCTCTCTTCCAGTTTTTCTCTGGGATAGCACCTTGGGCTTTGGCAATAGAGATTCTAGACCGTCTCCATCAACCGCTAATCTCAGGCAAGTGCTTAACCATAATTTGTAAATTTAATACTTGTGTTATTCCTTGATTTGCGTATTGATGCATGTAGAAACCCCTTTCATGCCCTTTTCATATGATAATGTTACTATGTTATTTTGACCCATGATGTAATCGGAGACTGTGATTTCATCGATTTTTCTTATTTTAGTATCACCGTTGCAGTGTTTTTACAAATTGTTGTTGACCACCGCCCACCCTCTTTGGATTTCAAAACCCCTTTCTAATCATCCAAGATTTTGTAAATTGTATGTTAATGTAGATAGGTGGGCTGGGATTGGAAGTACTACAATCCCATAGAAAATCAATGGAGTAGCAGATCTAGAATAGGTCCCGGACACAGACAGTTTGGGAGTTATCCCGTGTTTTGGAATGTGGGGCCCAGGTGGGCCATCCAATGGTAAATCTGGTCCGTGGATCCGAAGGAGGACTCACGGGCGACCCTAGAGACTCTGGACCCATGAGGAGTGGGTCCCATTCGGCTGTCATCTAGTCCCTTATATTTGCCGGGGCGTGAGTCACTAATATGGTATTTTGGGGATGTGACAGTTGGTATCAGAGGCAGCACGTTTCTCGGAACTTAAAACTGGATAGAAACAATTAGGACATGGTGAGAATTTCGATCTCGTTAGACAGGCTTTACATGCTAACGGTAAAGTCTATAGTGTTGTTTGTTAGATTATTATTAGGAATCAACTACTAACACTCTTTTGCAGGAAATAGCACACCAAGAAGCTCAATCGCAAAATAATAATGGAAGTGGGTCAAACTCTAATGACGAACATTTCAATCGACTCTTGGAAGCCTTTATGCAGTCGCAGACTGACCAGAGAAAAAGAAAAACGAGCCACTGAAAGAGCACAAGCTGATCAAAACCGAGCAGGATTTCAAGCCCAAATTCTGGAATTGACAAGTCGGGCAGCTCAGCCAGTGCAAGTAGTTATGCCTCCTAAAGAAGTGGATCCAAATTACCTTTATTAAAAATTTAGGAAGAGGTTTCCTCCAGAATTTCACGGCTCAGAAGACCCCATGGTAGCAGACGATTTCATAGAACAGCTTGAACAAATATTCGCAGTTTTCCGTTGCACCCAGAAGCAAAAAGTTAGTCTGTCAGCTTACATGTTTCGAGGAATAGCCCTCCAGTGGTGGAATTCGGTTAAAGCAGTAATCCAAGCAGACACCGTGACAGAAGACGATGCATGGAAAACGTTCACTGAAGAATATATGGATAAGTTTATTCCTAAGTATATCAAAGATCAGTGGAAAAAGGATTTCCAGAATCTGAAAGAAGGTGATATGTCAGTGCAACAGTATGAACAACAGTTTATCAGGTTGGCTAAATATGCTCCTACGCTCATTACTCCGAAAGAAGAAAAGATCAGGCGTTTTCTAGATGGCCTTTCAGCTGACATCTACATGATGATCGGGGATAACCCACTATTTCAAGATGTTAAGAGTGCATATTGGGCGGAGTGTGCGCTAAAGAGAGCTATGGAATGACAGGCTAAAATGCAGCAACATCAGATAAGGCAGTCGGCAAGTCAGGACAATCAGAATAACTCGAAGAGGCAGAAATGTCATACTCAACCCCTAGTCAATCAGGATCAACAGTGTGAGCGATGTGGTAGGAGGAATCACACAACAGAGCAATGTTACAGAGAGACTAGAGCATGTCTTCACTGTGGGCAGCTTGGACATAGAGTCCGAGATTGTCCTAGAAAGGGCGGTCAGACGGTGACATCTCAGGCAACAGGGTCTCATGCGCCTTCACAACAGCAGTGGAGGACAACACCTTAGTAGGGACAACATTAAATAGGTCAGCAGTTTCCTTAGGCGCCGCAGCAGCAACAGCAGCAATTTAGGGCACCTCAGAATCAACAGTTTAGGGGACAAGCTCCACAACAGCAGAGGCAAGTTCAGGGTCAGCAGAGGCAGCAACAAGGGGGTCAACAAAGGCCACTTGGGCCAGCACAAGGACAACAGAACCAACCCCAGCAAGGCAGGGTGTACGTTTTTACTCATGAGAATGCAGATGGTTCAGCAGGTGTCGTGGAATGTACCTTTTAACCTCAGTGAAGAAGCAGCACCTGCCTCTCCTTCCAGAGTCATGCTAGTCACTTGGAGGACCAAATGTCCTAAGGGGGAGAGAATGTGACGTTTTGATTATTTAATATATATATTATTTATTTTATTATTATTATAATATAATTGATTGTATATTAATTAAATACTTGATTAGTCTAAGTGGGGACCATGTTAGGCTTAGGTTTGGTGAGTTATGCTTGTTGGATAGGTGTCCTAACTCATAGTTAACCCAGGCCCAATTTAGTGGTATAATTCTTTTCTAATTCAAACTCTTATCTTGTTAAAAAACAAACTCTATTATTTTTAGACTTTAAGTCAGATTACAATTCCTATTCCTATTTTCTATTTATACACCACACTCTTTTATTTTCACACACAATTCTCTCTCTTCCAATTTTTCTCTGGGGTAGCACCTTGGGCTTCAACAATAGAGATTCTAGACCGTCTCCATCAACCGCTAATCTCAGGCAAGTACCTAACCATAATTTATAGATTTAATGCTTGTGTTTCTCGTTGATTCAAATGTGGATGCATGTAGAAACCCCTTTCATGCCCTTTTAAGGTTTGATTTTCTTTATTTTTGTGATGAGACCTTGCATATATGGCCACCATCTATTGATTCTAAATTTTAGAGCGTGAGTCACTGATATGGTATTTTCATCGCATTTAATTGAGGCCCACTATCACAACACCCTAGCCGTGCCAGCGTGAAGCCCCTCTTGTTGCAGAATGTGAACAGCTTGTGAGGTGTTTCTTTTTTTCTTATTTATTATTTATATGGTGGGACCCATTATTTGATCCGATCAGAGATCAGGTCCATTCTTGTGGCTGTACTTGTCTGGGCGACACTACTGATGTAGTTGATCTAAGGGTAGGGCCCACTATCCTAGCATCATGCTACGTGAGGCGTGAGGCAATGTTTAAAAAAAAAAGGGGTTCTGTGTGGATGTGGTTTTCAAGTTAGATATGAATTCGAAATAGTGTTGTGTGTGGGTGTTTGACTGGTCACTGTTTTGAAAAAGTGGGAAGGCCCTTGTGACATCACATAGTGTCATGTGGGGTTAGTATTAAGACCATGCTTTTCAAAAAAACTAGGAAAAGAGCCCTGCTTGTTTCATAAACTTAAATTAGACCTTTGGCTTAATTTGAATTTGGAAAATGTTATAGGTGGAATTCTCAGGTTTTCTAAAATTATAAACTAAGATTGTTATTTCTTATTATTATTTATAAATTAAATATTAAATAATTTCTTTGATTTTAATGGGTCAAAACTATATGTTTATATATACTTTATTAATTAGATCTTTGGACTGAGTAAATATCGTCCGGACAAACAGTATCTTACTAACGTTAGGGGTGTACATCGGGTCGGGTCCCGGGTTATCGGGCCGGGTTTGACCCTACCTGGTAATTTTATAAACACAAGAAGCCCGCCCAAATGCCCGGTAAACTATATCCGGGTTCGGGTTACCGGGTCAACGGGTCGGGTTACCGGGTCACCCGGTTAATTATAAAGTTTAAAATATTTTTTTTTAGAACAACTAAAAGTTTCAATAATTGAGATAAAAAAAATAATATAAATATATATATAGTAAACATACAGTAGATATAAATTAATATATATGTATTTAATGTTTATTTGTATATATTTGTATATACATAAACATATATATGTATAACCGGGTTATCGGGTCACCCTCCCGATTAACCACACTTTCTTAATCCGGAACCCGTCCGGATAAGGACTTATCGGGCCGGGTTAGACCCGACCCGGTAAAAGACCCTATGTCACTCGCCCGATTAGGTCCAGGTCGGACCGAGTCGGGCCGGGTTTTGAAACCCAGTGTGCACCCCTAACTAACGTGGGGTTTAGTGCCTCATATGACATCGGGGAAATCCTAGTGGATTCAAGCTCAACCCATCTTTATTGGAAAACCCTTAATTAGGTCTATGCACCATTAATTGAGAAGGGATGTGTTGATCTTTTATCTATTTAAAGGTTCCTGTGGTTGTTGGGTATGAGACCTTATGTTTGGCCTTAGGATTGGCTTGTGAATTATCCTTTGACCTTCGGGTTTGCATACATGATCGAGATTGATGTTGGTCTATTAGCTGCATACCTTACATTGATTGGATATGGACCGTGATGTGACTCGGCAATCAATTGAGATATTGTAGAGGTTTAATTGAATGATTTGATTTGGTATTCGATTGTGGATTATTGTGCAGCCAGCCCTTTACTTTGACCTAGGTTTCTGTGTCAGAGCTTTATAAATCACTAGGTTTATTTTATTATGATATATATATGTACAACGATTGGGTCATAATTAAATGATTGCAGTTGTAATTGGACGGCTGATCACCGATGTGTGCGGACACTGTAATATGCGAATCGATTGACCGGTATTCCGGATTATTGATCGGTCTATGACCACAGACATGATTGAGATAGTTAGGGCTGACCACCCAAAGCAGTGGCATTGCTTCTGTGTGATTATTGTATACTCTATTGTGTAGATTGGATTTAGGATATTCGTTCTTTTCGTTATTGTCACATTGTTATTCTCTTATGGTCATTATATGTTATTACTTCACTTTGTTACTTGTGTTTTATTTATGAATTATGCATTCGTGCTTGCTGTTTACTTTGTTTATTGGTGCATAGGTCCAATCCCTACCCTACCATGGAAACGGTGGAGGGTCAAACATTTCAAGCGTTTGAACTAGATGATGAACCCGAGTGGAGAGCCGATGATGGCCACAGAGCCGTCTGAGTCCCGCACGGGAGTGACTTTCATCATAGAGACTATTTTAGTAGCAAAACTATTCATAATGAACCTAATTTATTTACTTATTTTGTTTAAATTGTTTTGGAAACTTTAACCTTAAATATTCAACTAGTTATGTGTTGGTTTGATTTTTAATATTGATACAATTGATTTAATACTTTCGTAATATTTATTATGACTCACCATGTTTCGAAATTTTGAGGGTCCATATTTGGGAGCTTGTGTTGCATTAAACACAGGAAATTGAATGTTTATTTTTTATTTTTCACGTTATCCCTTGTTGACCTCCTTGTTGTTGTCTCTGCTGACCCTGAGCTTGCCTCTGCTGTTGTGGAGCTTGTCCCCTAAACTGTTGATTCCGAGGAGCCCGAAATTGCTGCTGTTGCTGTTGCTGTTGCTGTTGCGGCGCCTGAGGAAACTGCTGACCTGTTTGATGTTGTCCCTGCAAAGGTGCTGTCCTCCACTGCTGCTGTGAAGGCACATGAGGCCCTGTTGCCTGAGATATCACCGTCTGACCACCTTTTCTAGGACATGTCCAAGCTACCCACAGTGAAGACATGCTCCAGTCTCTCTGTAACACTGCTCTGTTGTGTGATTCCTCCTACCACATCGCTCACACTGTTGATCCTGACTTACTAGGGTTTGAGTATGAGATTTCTACCTCTTCGAGTTACTCTGACTTCCTGATTTACCGACTGCCTTATCTGATGTTGCTGCATTTTAGCCTGTCATTCCATAGCTCTCTTCTTTAGAACACCCTCCGCCCAATATGCACTCTTAACAGCATCTTGAAATAGTGGGCGCTGATTATCCTCCGATCATCATGTAATATCAGCTGAAAGGCCATCGAGAAAACGCCTGATCCTTTTTCTTCCGGGGTAATGAGTGTAGAAGCATATTTTAGCCACACTGAATAAACTGTGTGTTCATACTGTTGCACTGATATATCACCTTGTTTCAAATTCTGGAAATCCTTCTTCCACTGATCCTTGACATACTTAGGAATGAACTTATCCATAAATTCTTCAGTGAACGTCTTCCATGCATCTTTTTCTGTCACGATGTCTGCTTGGATTACTGCTTTAACCGAATTCCACCACTGGAGTGCTATTCCTCGAAATATGTAAGCTGACAGACTAATTTTATGCTTCTGTGTGCATCTAAAAACCGCAAATATCTGCTCAAGCTGTTCTATGAAATCATATGCTACCATGTGGTCTTCTAAACCATGAAATTCTAGAGGAAACGTCTTCCTAAATTTCTCGTATAGATCATTCGGATCCACTAGGCATAACTACTTGCACCGGCTAAGCTACCCGATTTGTTAATTCTAGAATTTGGGCTTGAAATCATGCCCTATCTTGATCAGCCTGAGCTCTTTCTGCAGCTCGTTCTTCTTTTTCTTGCTCCCTCTGTTCAATCTGGTCAGCCTGCGACTGCATAAAGGCGTCCAAGAGTCGATTGAAACGATCGTCATTAGAGCTCGACCCACTTCCATTATTATCTTGCGATTGAGTTTCATGGTGTGCCATTTTCTACAAAAGAGTGTTAGTAGTTTATTCCTAACAATAATTTAACAAACAACCCTATAGACTTTACCATTAGTATATAAAGCCTGTCTAACGAGATCGAAATCCTCACCACGTCCTAATTGTTTCTATTCAGTTTTAAGTTCCAAGAAACGTACTGGCTCTGATACTAACTGTGATCACGTCCCCAAAATACAACCAGGGGAAAACGTGAAAAATAAGAATAAATATTCAATTTCCTATGTTTAATGCAACACAAGCTCCCAAGTATGGACCCATAAAAATTCGAAACATGGTGAATCATAATAAAACATTTGCGAAAGCATTAAATCAATGGGTATCAATATTTAAAATCAAATCAACACATAACTAACTGAATATTTAAGGTTAAAGTTTCCAAAATAACCTAAATAAAACAACTAAATAAAATTTGGTTCATTATGAATAATTTGCTAGTAAAACGTTTCTCTATGATGGAAGTTACTCCCGTGCGGACTCAGATGGCTCTGTGGCCATCATCACCTCTCCACTCAGGTTCATCAATTGGCTCAAACGCTTGAAACGTTTGACCCTCCACCGTCTCCTTGGTAGGGTAGGGATTCGTACCTATGCACCAATAAACAAAGTAAACAGCAAGCACGAAAGCATAATTCATAAATAAAACACAAGACCAATGTGAGTAATGACAGGTAATGATCATAAGAGAATAACAATGTGACAATGACGAAAAGAACGTATAACCTAAATCCAATCTACACAATAGAGTAATACAATAATCACACAGAAGCAATGCCATCTGCTTTGGGTGGTCAGCCCTAACTATCTCAATCACGTCGGTGGTCATAGACCGATCAATAATCTGGAATACCGGTCAATCAATTTAGATATTACAGTGTCCGCACACATTGGTGAACAACCGTCCAGTTACAACTGCAGTCGTTCAATTATAACCCAATCGCTGTGCATATATATATCATAATAAATAAACCTAGTGATTTGTAAAGCTCTGACACAAAACCTAGGTCAAAGTGAAAGGCTGGCTTGCACAATAATCTACAATTGAATACCAATCAAATCATTCAATTAAACATATACAATATCTTAATTGATTACAGAGCCACATCACGGTCCATATCCAATCAACATAGGGTATGCAACTAATAAACCAACATCAATCTCATTCATGTATGCAAAACCCGAATGTCAAAGGATAATCACAAGCCAATCCTAAAGGTCAAACATAAGGTCTCATGCTCAACAACCACAGGAATCTCTAAATAGATAAAAGATCAACACATCCCTTCTCAATCAATGGTGCATAGACCCAATTCAGGGTTTTCCAATAAAGATGGGTTGAGCTCGAATCCACTAGAATTTTCCGAGGTCATACGAAGCACTAAACCCCACGTTAGTAATATACCGTATGCCCGGACGGTATTTACTTGGTCCAAAGATCCAATTAATAAAGTATAAACATATAGTTTTAACCCATTAAAACCAAATATATTATTTAATATTTAATTTATAAATAATAATAAGAAATAACAATCTTAGTTAATAATTTTAGAAAACCCGAGGATTCAATCTATAACATTTTCCAAATTCAATTCTTTATAAAATAGGCCAAAGGGTCTAATTTGGGTTCATTAAAATTACCAAGGCCCTTTTTCTAATTCTCAAAAAGTCATGGGGCAAGTTAATAAATAACCTACCCAAACACTATGTGCTGTCACCTGGGTCTTCACCCTTTTTAAAAACGTGGCCAATCAAACACCCACCACAACCTTCTTTTTTTTCAATTCATGTCCATGTTTTAAACCGCCCATATAGAACCTGTCCCAGAAACGATGGAGTCTGAGGTGCTTGAATAGTGGGCCCCACCCCAAGATTAACCACAACTTCATATCGCCCAGCCCTGCATGGCTAGCGGAGCGGCCCAGATCTGTGATCAAGTCTTCCCACGGACCCCACATCATGATTAAGTGAAAGAAAATACCATATCAATGACTCACGCCCTGGCAATTATAAGGGTCTGGATGACAGCCGGATGGGACCCACTCCTCATGGGTCCAGAGTCTCTAGGGTCGCTCGTGGGTCCTCCTTCGGATCCACGGACCAGATTTACCATTGGATGGCCCACCTGGGCCCCACATTCCAAAACACGGGATAACTCCCAAACTGTCTGTATCCGAGACCTATTCTAGATCTGCTACTCCATTGATTTTCTATGGGATTGTAGTAATTCCAATCCCAGCCCACCTATCTACATTAACACACAATTTACAAAATCTTTGATGATTAAAAAGGGGTTTTGAAATCCAAAGAGGGTGGGCGGTGGTCAACAACAATTTGTAAAAACACTGCAACGGAGATACTAAAATAAGAAAAATTGATGAAATCACAGTCTCCGATTACATCATCGGTCAAAATAACATATTAACAATATCATATGCAACGGCATCAAAGGGTTTCTACATGCATCAATACGGAAATTAAGGAATAACACAATTATTAAATTTAAAAATTATGGTTAAGCACTTGCCCTGAGAGTAGCGGTTGATGGAGACGGTCTAGAATCTCTATTGCCAAAGCCCAAGGTGCTATCCCAGAGAAAAATTGGAAGAGAGAGAATTGTGTGTGAAAATAAAATAGTGTGGTGTATAACTAGAAAAATAGGAATAGGGAATTGTAATATGACTTAAGTCTAAAAATAATAGAGTTTGTTTTTCTAAAAGATATGAATTTGGATTAGAAAAGAAGTATACCCACTAAATTGGGCCTGGGTTTAACTATAGGTTAGGACACCTATCCAACAAGCCTAACTCACCAAACCTAAGCCTAACATGGTCCCACTTAGACTAATCGCGTATTTAACTAAAATACAATCAATTACATAATAATAATAATAAAATAAATTATTTATATATATAAATAGTCAAAACGTCACAGTACCAATAGCCCCATGACCCTCTGCTTCAGCCACGATGGTGTTCTGAATCACTAGCTGCCTGCAAATTTCAGGCATTATAACACAGCTGAACACCCATTTCTGCTACTTGCAGAGTCCCTATAGGTTGTGACTGCAACCAGTAGTGCACCACCTATCCTGGTAATGCTCCCCACCCAAGCTCGATTAACTTCGGAGTTCTTATAGGTTCTGGAACCGCATGGCTTTAAAATGCGTCATTTTAAGTTAATACGGATTTTGACTTATAAGCGTAGAGTCAAGACTTAGATATTTTTGATATAGGGACTTGGACAGAGTCTCACAATGCTAATCAAAGCAATCTACCTTTACCCTTGCGCACTCCCCTATTTTGGCTCACAGGATCACTTGACCTAATCTTGCCTCAAGGAATCATCGAGAGTATTGATTTTTCAAAAACTTATGCTCCTGCTACCTGATCTGACACAACTAGAAATGCTTAGTCACAGCTGCTCATCACAAGTGGAGCGTTTTCCAATTTGATGTTAAATCTACATTTTTAAATGGTTTTTTGGATGAGAAAGTATATGTGCAGCAACTATAGGATTATGATATTGTTGGTGAGGAAAAGAAGGTCTATAGGCTATCGGAAGTTCTTTTTGGTCTCAATTCTCAAACAAGCCCCAATGACTTGGTAAGATATGATTGATGGGCACTTCACTTATAATGGGTTTCAAAAAAGTGCAAGTGAGCCAACCTTGCATATCAAATCAAGAGCCACAGATAAGGTACTCATTGTTTGTTTGTATGTTGATGATTTGATATATATATATATATATATATGGGAAATAGTGTATCATTGATGGATGAGTTCAAGGAAAGTATGATTAAAGAATTTGAAATGACTGGTCTTGGAAAGATGGGTTATTTTCTTAGATTAGAAGTGAAGCAATTTGATAAAGGAATTTTTATCTCACAAGAAGAATATGTTACCAATCTTCTTGAAAAATCCAAAATGTCAAATTGCAATGCAGTGAGAACTCCAATGAATATAACTCAAGATTCATTATCAATGATGGGCAGAAAAGGATGACTTTCATGTTTATGAAAGTTTGGTTGAAGCTTGTTGTATCTCACACACAAGGCCTCACTTCATGTAAGCAACAAGTTTGTTATTAAGGTTAATTCAAAGCCCAAGCAGGATTCACTCTGGGGCTGCCAAAAGGGTGTT
Source organism: Litsea cubeba (assembly GCA_012931725.1). Taxonomy (NCBI): domain Eukaryota; kingdom Viridiplantae; phylum Streptophyta; class Magnoliopsida; order Laurales; family Lauraceae; genus Litsea; species Litsea cubeba. The sequence goes on along the minus strand of CM022949.1, from coordinate 48,197,663 downwards.
AAGATACCTAAAGGGAACTAGATCCTATGGTATTTGATACATTAATGCTAACAATTTTGAATTATGCGTTTTTTCTAAAAGCGGTTAGGCAGGTTCTATTGATTGATCACAAAATATAGTTGTCAAGTTCGTTTCGGACCCATTTCAGTTTAGCTCCAAAGTGAAGCATTTCATCCGATTACATTTTGGCTTTCTAATTCGATAACTCGTAAGAATTGTATACCACACACTAGAAAATATAGAATTTCTCACTCTACTAAGCATCACAAATATAGTTTTTAAAAGATAAATTTCAAACGCATCCCCCTCACAAATAACACAATAAAAAAAAAATGGCAGTTAACTATGCATCGTGTCTTCATCATAATCATCTTCATTAGCTCGCAATTCTTCTCCAGTGGGGCCACCTATTTCATCACCCCATCGAAATCAAGGATACACCCTTACACTTATGTTGGTTGCTCATAGTCATCCAATTATTACATCATTCATGGTTAAAGAGTGGTGCTTCTTCATCAGTCCAACCAGCCAAAATATTAATACTTTCCAAACTAATAGGGTCCGAGGCAACATTTCCGGTTCTTTTTAGCATGTCCCTACAATATACAAAAGTTAAATTTTACTATATATGATTAATGACTATATGCTAATTAAGAATTACGTAAAATTAACATTTAAATATATACCTTTCATGAAGCTTCAGATTATAATGCACAAAGACTAATCGTTCGGCCTAATGATGTTTCATTGTTCAAGCCTATCTTAGGGAAATGAATGTTTTCAAAGATGCTCCAATTTCTTTTTAAAACCACTATAACTGTAGTACTAACTCAATATTCGAGTTGCTAATTTCTGCAACTCAGGGCTACGAGTCCCAATAGAACCCACCATTTATTTATTAAGAATTTAAATGAAATATAAAATTATTTTTCTGAAATACAGTCATATAATTATTTAATGAAAATTGAAGACTTTTGGTTACCTGGAGAAATCTATCTCGATTTCTCTGCAAAACCGAAGTCAAATGGCTATCTTTATCATCGTCACATTATTTGAAAATCATGTCTTGAGTATCAGAAACATGAACTAACTTATCTATAACATTATTCAGAATGACAGAATGACAACTTCTCCATGCTTAGAAAATGTATGGCTAAAGAAAAATGTCGCATTCAAGTTGTGTGCTGCAGCGTGTAGTGCACTATGGAGTTGATTGTTCCACCCGTGATCGATAATCTTCCATTACAGCTTGTATTCCTTCTTATTATTTAACCTCTTTTGAATGACTTTCTTTATTGAATCCATTGCTTCATACACATAACCCATTGCAGGCATATCTTTAATATCAACTAGACGAAGAAATACCATCAAAGATTCACCAGCTTTCAATATATGCTCAATATTCCTCCAAAATGTATTATCAAGTATTATATCAGTGATCCCCAATCCACCAGGGGTGCTTGAAACAGTAGATTCAACCCAAGCAGTACTCGTAAATATTTGCATAAGTTCTTTTTTTTAATTTAAAAAGGCATTGCAAACTAATAAAATTAATAATGAATCTTGTGATGGTTAGTCGAATTAATTCTCTCTCATATGTATATTCTCGTCTCATTAAATTTAGTACTGATAAATGATTGTAAATGAACTTTGTCACACTTTCCTTACCATCTCAATTGTGTATGCATTGACAGGAAATAAGACAAACTTTGTCATATCCTTTAACATCAGATCTATACAATGAGCAGCACAAGCTGTTCCATAAAAAGTTTTATATTTTTCGGCCACTCTTTCTACTACTGCTTTTAAGTGACTTAGTTGTCAGTGATAAATTGGACAATATTTTCAAGCCCAATAAGTAAAGTATTTTTCATCAAAGACTTTATATAGTGCATATACATTTTTCATAAATGCACTTGTTATCAACTGACTTAAAAATATTACCCCTTTTAGGCAAAACAAAAGAAACTTTATAATGTTTGTTGCCTTTCATTTGTCTACCCATTAGCCATGCAGAGCACCTAGTTTCACTACAACATGTCTTATAATACTCCATGAAATCTTAGCTTTTATTATAGTCTTCCTTAAAGTCTATCCACAAAGGTCATGATATGATGACATCTTGTAACCTAGCCCTATTGAGCTGATTGCATAACCCATGCATCAGTTGAAAAAAATTTGAATTTGCTGCGCATTAAATGTTATGTTTGCATCAAGCCACCACCAGCCAATAGCCGAATCTCAGATACATCTTTTTTTTCCTTTGTTCCTAATGCTGATTTAATGCCTTGTTGAGATCCAAGCATCATTCATGGGAGTATTTGACATACCTCTTCTTTTATTTTGTGTAGATGTTTGAGGGACCTTTTCTTTATCCTTCCTACTTATTAGGGCGGGGGTAGTTGCATTTGTGAATATTGTTATTTCTTCTACCTCAACATCATCTTCATTTGTATCACCCACTGGAGTTCCATATAGACTTCCAATTGCCTCGTTTAATTATCTTTTCTTTATTCTATCCCTTTTAGCGAAGGTCTTTCCATTTTCCATTTAAACATCACGTGACACTATTTTACATGGTGCAATATCTCCTGTCACCCCCAAGGTGTTCTTTAAGTCGGGTGAGAAATTACATGTTTATTGTTGCCTGGATCCATGTAACCATGAGCCTATGCGGGACCAATATCGAATCTAACAGCCATAGTAACAGATGGTATAGATGCACTTCTTTCACTCATTTTAAAATCAATAATCAATTGTCTATAATTTTTTATACAAGTTCATGTCCTTCGATGTCAAAATTAGGAGGAACTACAAGCAAAAAAAAAAAAAAGGAGTAATCATGCATCCTAGCCCATAAATTCATCAAAATGGTCCACTTATGCAATCCATACCACTCAAAGTAAAGATCCGTCCACTAATTCAGTTTTGAACCAAATCACTCTAATAGAAATAGAGAGTGAAATTACTTTTTATAGAGTGACCAATTTGACCGAGGATTTAGGACCGTTTAAGGAATTCTAGATGTTGGGGTTTGGGGGACATGATGTAGCATTTGTAAATCCCATGTTTCTTGCCTAACATCCAGGAATTTCAGCCACATGAAAGGTCTCATATGACCTTTGAAAATTCAGAAAATTCCACCTCTTTATATTTTAATGGAGTTTGGATGCTCAAGTCCAAGGGAGCATCCAGGAATTCCACTGGGAATTCAGGAAGTCTCCAAACAGGAATTCCTTGAATTCTATAAAAGAAATAGGCCCTTAAGTCCGACTATAGGATATTTCTTATTCTCTCACAACAACAGTGTGGCTTATTGAGAAAAGATGTGAAAAAAAAAAATGGTGGGTGGGGACCTTAATGATTAACGAAAATGGTCTCATTCAATGCTTAATCATTCAATGCTTAATAAGTCACAGTTGGATTCACTTGAATAATGGAAAGCATGGCATCTCAACCAATCTTGGAGACTTTCGGGCTTGTTTCTTTACCGAAATTCTTAAGAAGAATTTGCTATGCAAAGGTTTTTGGACATGATGTGACATATTGTCCCTGGACATTTGAAACGGTGTTTCTTTAACCGGAATTCCTAAATTCCAGCCTTTTAAAATGTCTCAAATAACTTTTGAATTTCTGGAATTCCATCCTCAATGCATTTGGTTGGGATTTCAAATGCTGCACCAAAGAGAAGGGATTTGGAATTCCACCTCAAGGGCCGGGAATTGCTTTTAGAGAATTTGAAATTTCTCATACATGAATTTTGAGGAATTCTGGTAAAGAAATATGCCTGGTGGATTCGACTAATGAAGATACAATTGGGCCAATATGTGCTGGTGAAGCCCATCCAACACATGGTCGCTCCCAATGATTTTCATTCTACCATATTTTATTCGTTAGATGGGTTCTCAAACGTTTCGTTTATTTGGTAGGTTCACAATGTTTTCGTCACTGGGTGAGCCCCACTGTGCATAACCTTCATTAGATGGTTTTCATACTTCTCACCATAAGATGGTACAATACTGCCACTGATGAGTAAGCTCCATTTCTATCTTTTGCAGCCACCTCTATTATCTTTCATTAAATAAAGACCCACCATAATGCAGCATCATCATCATGGTGGCTACTAGTAAATGGTGACTTTTGCAAAATGTGTATGGATATCATCATCATGAAAAGCTTGTTTCTATTATGTTGGATCAGCTATGTGAATTATGTTTACTATTTTATTTTTTTGTTGGTCAAAGCCTTACATAGATTGCATTTCATCCTATACATCCTTACTACTCTCATTTATGTCATCTTCAGCCAATCTCTTTTCCTAGAGGGGTCAATTACATAGGGTCATTGTTTGACATGTGCCAAATATACCCAACAACTCGAGCTAATGTCTTGAAAGAAGTGTTGATCCTAGATGGGTGTCGAAAACCGAACTCGCCAGGAACCTTTTATGCGTTCCGGTGAGAAATAGATCATTCGAACTCAATGCAAATGCTCTCAGATCTACTTGATATCAACCAAGGGTTCTCATCTCTTGGATGGGAACCCTAAGAGTTACAACTAGTATGAACACTACCCTGCCTGGATCCCACATCTCTTGACGAGCATGGAAATTTTTCCAAACTGGGAATCTGAACCTGATCCAAACTTTACCACCAAGTTTGATGCTTGTCTTACTCGACCATATCAAGACTTATTAAGAGTTCATCCACGGCACACCGCCGGGCTTGATCTGGCATGAGGCCCATGGTAGTCAAGCCACACAGTTTTCCTAACATATCTCTTGATTTTTCATCTATTTATGTTACTCCTAAACGTAGCCAAATACACTCACTTCTGAGGTTATCTTTCTTAGTTCTACAACACATCCATCTCAACATTCTCATATTTCTTGCACACATTTTTTGATGTGATGTATCCTAATTAGCTAATATTATACTCTGATTGTCCGGTCGTTATCTTATAAAAAGATTTTCTTCAATCTTATTGGTGTGCACTGATTCAAAGCACTTCAAAAGTAAACCTCCATTTACTCTAACCATCTAGCGCTTATATTATATTTGGCAGCCTATTTAAATTCCCTTCCTTACTAATTATAGAGTCAATGTATGAGAAAGACTCTATGTATCTCTTGAGCTTCAGCTCTCCGTGCTCACAAGAGGTGCCCATGAGGTGCGCAAGGCAAGGGTAGCCCATTATAAGTAACGTCCTCGTGGACCATTCATACTCCAACCTTAAGCCTTACCAATCATGGCGGAGGTGGTGGATCGAAAAATCTAAATTTGACCCACCTATGTATAAATTTCAAGTTCATGACATCATCCTAACCTCTTATTTCATGATCCTAAAATTTTAATGAGTATCAAGAAACGAGATGCAAACCCAAAACTAGGAGTGTAAAAGAAAACCAAAAAATTGTCGGACCGAGCCGAACCGAACCAAACCGAACCGCGGTTAATAACCGTATTTCATGGTTCCGTTACAGTTACGGTTATTGAAATCAAAAAACCGTGCTTCACGGCAATAATCGTGCTTCACGGTTCGGTTACGGTTTTTATCTTGACTCACGGTTATTAACCGAACCGAACCGTTAACCATGGTTCAGTTAACCGTGTCCCCAAAACACACGGTTAACCGAACCGTTTCACTAATAAGAAAAAAAACCTAAGGGCCTGAATGAAAATTACTTCTTTTTTTTACAGTAATATATTATGCCATTCTTCAACTTTTTTTTTTTTTGGTTTCACATTAAATTTGATTGGTAAATGAAAAAATGTTCACAAATTTTTTTTAAGTGACAATTAACCGTAACCGAACCATTAACCGCGGTTCGGTTACGATTACGGCTTTTAAAAAAAAAAAACCGTAAAACACAGTTCAGTTAATGGTTTTTCTAAAACTCACTATTAACCGAACCGTTACAACACTACCCAAAACCACCCTGCCCCCTGGGCAAATTCATGAACCTCGAATAAAGCATCACTTTTGTTGATTTTAAACTTTAATCCAACGATCCATCCAAACCCAAAACCACCCCCGGCCCTCAGTGCAAATGGGACCGATTGTTGCATTGAAATAAAAATGATCTAACTTAAAACTAGACACAGATAGGTTCCATCTGATCACATGGACAAGATGAGTCGCTTTGGTATTTAATTCATGACCTAATAATGCTATGGCACACTATCCATGTGTTCACAATTCACCATTCACTAGGACCCACATACGATTGAGTTGTATTTTCTACATTATTATGATTGCATAAGAATCCAATTTGAGACTTTTCTTTGCCTTTATAATCTTTTATATCAACTGACTACTGATTAAAAGTATAATATAAAAATTAGTTATCTTAATACCACATCTGCAAGATCAATTTAAGGGCGGGGTGGGTACCACATCTGCAAGATCAATTGAAGGGCCTTCAAATTTTGGATGAGTATCAAATTTAGGAGAATGTTGATTCATGGGGAGGAATAGATTGTGCATCATATACATTGATCATAGATACCGTCTGACTCCACAGTTTTGTTGAGAACCCCAAAGTTGTCCAATCGTGAATGGCCGCCAAATATAGTGTGATAAATTGGGAACCTTTAAAAGTCGAAAGAGTGACTAGTTCTAGTTGGGCTGGTGAAAATACGAAGGCAGGCCCGAGACTTTTCCTAGGGTGAGAATGGTTGGGACGGGGTGTCCTGAAAGTTTTTCCTTTTTAACTGCATATTCTATATTTGTCAAGTATTTTACTGTGGTCTACAGAAAAAGGAAAAAAAAAAAAAAAAAAGGAAAAAACTTCATAATTGTGTTTTGAGGGTTTTTTTTTATTATAAAACACACCTAAGGTTTTTAAGATTCATAATTAAGCCCACGTGGTTTCGGTATTTAGTGAGGTTTAATACATTTCATGTCCTTAAAAGTCGGTTGCAAGTACCATCATAAGTTTTTAGACTGAAATGACGCTTTTGCTCATCTCTTTATCCCTGTATGCATAATTTCATAAGCTTGTTGTGTTTTTCTAAAACTTGGAACATTAACCATTAGTGGAGTACAGTTAGTGGGAGAGAACAAACGTACATAAATCCATTTTTATTAATAAAAAGCCTATTTCATTAAAGCCAAATCAGCCGTAGTGACATTGAACATCTTTACTTTTAATTGATTATAATTGACCCAATCAATGCAACTCACCATTGGATTAATGAAAGCTTCAAAAATATATGATTGTGCTTCATGTGCATGAGTTATTGAGAGAGAGACCATTGCGACTTAAGTTAAAATAATGGTATCTTATAAATAATTACATGCTCATTTTTATTTAATGTAGGGATGGCAATGGATCAGATTTAAATGGGGACCCACCCCGACCCACTCTTATTAAGAGCAGGTTTGATAGTGTGTTTGCAGAGTTTGGGTTTAGTGTGTTTGCAGAGTTTGGGTTGGGTGTGGTTTTCCATATACCAACTTGAGACGAATTCGAATTTTTGGTGCATCTAGCTTACCAGCCCCGCCCTGTATGTCTTTCACTTTATGTATATTACTAATCTAGGTAAATGATAATAAGGAGTGACAATTTCCTAGACCGGACCCGTGAGTAGCGGATTTGATATGACAATCATAAAACCAGTCATGCGTCGGCGCAGGTATGGTGCATTCCAAAAGCAATCAAGTTGGTCCCGGTTCTGCCTAAACCTGAACCGCCTCGCCCTATTGCCATCCCTAGCTTAATCCAAGCAAAACTATTTTATAAAAGTTCAATACCAACTACATCGTGGTTGTCAATCTTATTAGGATTACATATTTTAGAGACATGAAAGGTATTAAAATAAAAATATAGGAAAACCACATGAGACTCTTTATTATTGAGGGTACCGACCAAAAAAAAAAATCTTTTGTTTTCTCATAATTATTAAAATATCTCGAAGGATCAAAGCGTTCACTTATGATGGAATGATTTCTGATAGAACGGTTTCAGCTCTTTCCGTCGGGCTGCTATGGCTACCAACCATATTCCAAGCTTCCACCATACACCAGACAAGGAGAGGGTGATAAGGACTGTCTGCCCTTCAGACAAAATAAAATATAAACCTTGACCACCCCATCCTTGCTAAGGAAGATCCATCAACCATAAAATGAATTATATGCAAAGCCTCCCACATGAGAGAGAGAGAGAGAGAGAGAGAGAGAGAGAGAGAAATGAGGAGAAGCCATGGCCAAGACGGAATCAGCCAACTTCCAGATGCCATTCTTCATTGCATCCTTTCCATGATGCCAATGAAATATGCTATAAGAACTAGCACTCTATCAAAGAGATGGAAGGATCTGTGGAGATTCGTTTGGGCATACCATAGAGTCCTAGACTTCGGTGAGGAATTCACGGCAGCTCAAACGCCTTTAGAAGCCACAGTTACCATCAACAGAATTCTAAAGCTGCACGAGAGTAAGAACATCGACCTTTTTCGGCTCTTCATTTATCCTGCAGATTACTATCTATCCGACATTCAAAGATGGGTCAAATTTGCAGTGGAAAGGAGAGTTAAAGAGCTTGATCTTGGCTTTCCACATTGGTATTTTCCCCTTCTCAGAATGCCTGGCAAAGCGCGATATACAAAACCATTTAAACTGCCCCCTTGTCTCTTCATGTGTGATTCCCTAACCCATATGAAATTGGTAAGCTGCAACTTCAATCTTCCATCAGGTTTTAATGGCTTCAGTTCCCTCAAGGCACTCTCTCTTAATGATGTTGAAATTTCTTCTGACATGCTTCAAACTATGCTTCTTAGCTGCCCCGCCCTTGAAACTTTGACTCTGTTTAAATGCTTCTGTGGGTCATTGAAGGCCTCTGCTCCAGATCTGAAGCTTACAAAGTTGACAGTAGCCTATTGTTTCAGAGTTGAGATTGAGCTTTTTGCTCCAAATCTCCTTTCATTTCACTTCAACGATGAATTCTTATCATACTCACTCAAGAATCTATCGTCTTTGGAGGATGCAATTATTACGACAGTGGGCCTCAACTATAATTTTTACAGTTATAATCGGACAATGATTTTGTCTAAGATAGCTCATGTTAAGATACTTACCAATGCGACATCATTCTTCAAGTAAGCTTCCATCTCTGTTCCTTTCAAACACCTAGCATAGCTGAAAATTTGGTATTAGACATGATGCTAATAAATGTGTTCTTATGTTTCCTAGCATGTTTTCGAAGTAGTCTCTGAAGGCGACATTGGAGACTTACCTATCATCTTTCCCAATCTGATTGAGCTGCAGCTGATAATGAGAGTGTTGGACAACTCCAATCTCGCAGCCCTATATGCCTTGTTCAGAAATTGTCCCTTGCCCTGTCTGGAGAAACTCTTCATAGATGTTTGTCTGCATGAACCTGAATAAATTTCACAGTTCTTCAACAAACTTCAAGTTCTTTGAATCTAATATGATCTCAAACTTGCAGCTTCAAACCGATCCCAATAATGCTCCACCAGAACACTTGGAAGAACCAATCCAAGAGCCTGCAGCTGCAGATTGTGTTTTTTATCATCTCAAGACAATAAAGCTCAACAGCTTTTGCGGGTGCGAGAATCAGATGTAGTTGGTGAAATTTCTCTTGGAGAAGGCTATTGTACTAAAATCCTTGGTTTTAGTGGAGCCTAAGAATGGGATCAAAGACAGTGCAGGGAAGGATCTAGCAACTGATGCAAAATCCAATGAGACACAAATAAGGTTACTCGGTGAACTACTTATGCTCTTGCTGAAGGCATCAGCATATGTGCAAATCGAATTATGCAAATATTTAGAAGATGATAACAGTTTATGCCCATCGCATATAGAAGTTCACAATTGGATAAACATGTAGAGTCTTGTTTTCTTGAATATGTAACTTTAGAATATATATTCTCTATCTATTCAACCAGATTATAAAAATGGTTTGTAGACTTTTATCTCTTTATCTTCCAAACATTTTAAGTGTCCCAATAAAAAAATAAAGTTAAGACAGTAACATGGAAACATAAAAATCCCACTTCCAATAAGATGATTAAAATATGCATATAGTTCATTTCTCCTCAAGGAATATTACAGAGTAAAACCTTACCCTCCCTACATTTTTTCACTTGTCCAAGTGTCACCAACATCAGTACAATCTCTCTGTTAGATTTGTATTATTCTTACCCTGTAGCGAAGAAGATTACTACAATCCATTGGTTAAATCACTCCAACCTCAAAACATTTCAGGCCAGTCACATGGGCATCCTATGCATTTATTCTAACAGTCTACCTTGACAAGAAACAGGCCCTTCATGTACAGATTTTACAGGCCAGTTTCAGAACCTCTAGGTCCATGTCCAACAAAGTCACCTATTTTTAGTCATTTCGGGAGGAGACTCGGGCTAGTTTGGCACTTTACTAACAGAGTAAAAGTCAAGTAAAGCCTCCATTTTTCAGACAAGATGTTACATCAAAAGCACTTTAAATCAAAACTCCCTCCATCTTTTTCAAAAAGAAGTCAAAAAGCAACCACCTTTATCTACTAAAATACAAAAATACTCAACTTTCCCATACAAAAAGTTAGAAAGATTCCATAACAAATAACTAAAAATAAAATACCATCATAACCCACTTATATTATATTCTTTCCTCAAAATCAACTTTACTTCAATTGACTCTATTAGTAAAGTTGCCAAACTGGCCCGTGTAAGGATTCATGGGCACATCACACATTTGTGAGATCTTGACCTTGATAAGTTGGCTCTACCAAGCTTTCCACAAATCAAAGGCCTTCATGGTATGAACAGAATATGCGGAGGAAAACCAAGGGTCTCAATGAGGGAAGCCTGGGTTTGCGGTCCCAACTCACGACCTAAGCAGGACACAAGATGAACTCAGATTGGTAACCTGTCAAGCGAAAGCACTTGCTAAAGGCTTGGATTGATTTTCATAATTATAGATACACTAGAAGAAAATTAAAATTGGCATTTATCCATTGAAGTGGATGATCCTGACATCCTCCCACATCCAAGTGTTCCAGCTATAATGGAAATTATCATTTTTCTACAAAGCAATTGAGTCCATCAACTTAAGAAACATCAAATATCCTTAACAAAATTCTCTTTTCAAAAACTGTCCAACATAGTTAAGCTCGTTTCCTTACATATGCACATGGACAAGAGGTATTAAGAAATTGTGCGAATAGAAAGCTAATTAAACAAGAAACTCCCTGAGACAATCTAGTGCTTGTCCTTGGTGATATCTTTTTCTGGTACCTTTGATTCCAGTTCCTTGGGTATTACTTTCTCAGTTGCCCTGGAAGAAGGATAACACCACCAATGAAATAATCAAGATATTGAGAAGGTTCATGAGAAACAATTTATATAACCAAATCAGAATAGAAACGTCCATCCTAGGCATATTACATAAAAGTATCCATTGGGCCCGGAGAGTTGTATAGTTGTTCCCACCATAAACACATGCACGCTAGGAGTTTTTCTATATAAATATCCCCTTTGCAAGAGGTGTGTAAATGTGAGGGCCGCAGTTGGATTTTCCCACACAGTTGTCTACTATTCAAATATTTATGCATTTGTTGTCGTCATTCATTGTTGACATCTATGATGCCTAGATACAGCATGGACTAGGCAAAAAACATGCCATGGCTAGTGTGAGGACACAAATTTTCATATATGACTGAATTGTTGGATCCAACATGATACAAATACGAGCATATTTTAAGGTCCAGGTGGCAGGTATTATAGGTTGTCATCATCTTCCACTCATTAATTTTTCCGATGTCCTTTAATAAAGATATCTAGAATGACAATGTTATGTGTACCTGCCTAAGACATATGTCCGAGTCCTAAACATTTTTGTAGGATGAAAATTAATTCCAGTCACCTGATTTACTTCTGGATAAATTATGGTCATTTCATGGTGGAATTACTTCCTATTTTTAGGAAGGTAAAGGACAATAACGTATCATACAAATCAAAAGTAGATTACTACACAACAGCATGCTATTCAGACATGTTAGAGCAGCGAAGTCAACCAATGAAACTGAAAGTATCCCTCGGACATCAAATTCACATCAGTCTTCCTTAAACATCATCAATGTAGTCATGAAAAACAAAATCTATCGTCACTTAAGTACTTGAGGTATCTCCAGCATGTAGAGAAAAAAAACTACAGTTTTCCACCTTTTCATCCCAAGTTAAAATCCATAATAATCGAGCTGAAAGTGTGTGTTACTTTAGTTTGAGTCTAAAGAGTGTCTAAATGAAGCTTGCAATTTACAAACTATACCAAGAACCAAAAGATTGCAGTTACAACCAAATAGATAAACTGGTCAGGCACAATCAAGATTTTGAATGGTCATTGACAAGATAAAATAAAACATATTGCAGTCTCTTACTTAGAAGCTGAAGCAGATTCCTCCTCCAGCCAGTGTCTTATTTGACGGACATTACGTCTGAAAATAGACGCAGATTGCTTCACATCACTGCGAAGTAGGAGAACAACAGCACTTACACCAGCTACGGTGAGGATGAAATTTGTCAAAGCCATTGCTGTAAGACCTCAATCTCTTCAACTTTTTTCTTGCCAATAACAGAGCTTCGTTGTAGATAGTTTCCAAATTTTCTAGTATTGAAACTGAAGAAATAGAAATGCAGTTGAAAAAGAAGTTTGATAAGTACTACAACTATTTTAGTGTGTGCGCGCGCGTGCAGTGCACACGTGCGTGAGGATTGCAGTTGAGAGCAAACTGCAGTAAATGGAGGCATTGTTCAACAGTGCACAGTTCAGATGTTGTTCCATACAGATGGCCCAATGGACCTTGATCTTTATCAATAGCGAGCCACATTACTAATAGACTATATTTTATGCTAAATGAATGACCCGTTTATTTAGCCACGTAACAGGCAAAAAAAAGTTTATGTTAAAATTTGTGAAATTAAACATGGTCAGCTGGTATTGGAGTTTTTGAAAGTAGTGGGGAGATTTTGATTGCCTTTTCTCTAAGTTTGATTGGTGGTCCTCAGTCCTCACACATGTAGTGATTGTCTATTGGAGAAAGAGGGGATGATCCAAGGAAGATGCTAGCTTCTGTTTGTAAAAGTGAACCTTCAAGATTGAAGCAGAGAGTACTGAAGGAAAGTCAAGAGGGAACAGAAAATTACAAACCCTCCCTTGCTCGGTTAACTGCAGCGAGGGACAATCAGCAGCACAGGGAGAGAAGCAGTTGAATATGGTTAAAAACATGTTCCTGTCAACGAGGAAAACAAGCATTTCCTAATGAAGTTTTTTGTCACAATCACAATAGGCCTTCTTAAGAGGGGAAGGGGATTACAAACGGATTAATAGTCAAGGAAGTTATCCATGGTACCAAAGTTGAAATTTCCATTTTGAAAGAAGTTAGATCACGACAAGGAGATGACATGGCAGTGTGATCCATATGGCCAAGGTGCACAATGAAGTGCATGGCTATGGAATTGATTAATCGTTTGAAGTGTCTTCTGATCATATGGAATGCCAAGAAGCTTGACAAGGTAGATTCATAAAGTGGGAATTCCCGATTTCTGGTGCGTCTGGCACTGCCTAGTGGGTGTAGATGGATCCTCACCGGAGACTCTTCCATAAGGAGAGAGTTCCACAAAGAGCAAGATTCAGTTAGTGATAAATGGAAAGTTAGCAGTGGCTTCAAGGGAACTTCCATGTATTTTGATTCCCTAGTGAGAGATTGGGAAGTACCCACTGATAGGCGCCATGTAAGATTTCTCTAACTGGATTAATCAACAAGTTATAGTTGACTTTCTTCTATCGGTGTCCAATTCACATGGGGGAATCATCAAGATTACCTATCTATGTCAAAGCTTGATAGGTTCTCAGCCAATAAGGACTGGATCAACATCAATACGAGGGTCTTTTTGTGAGCCATTCCCAGGCTTGTCATAGACCAATGCCCCCTTATGTTGGAATCCTTGGCAGAAAATTGGAGCCCCACCCCTATAAACTTACTTAGTTGACTGTCAAGGTAAGGGGTTCAAAGTTGATTAAATTGCTCCTTCCCCAACAACTTTATATTTCTTCTTTGCAACTGATAATGTGGCTTTTTATAATATTCATTGTAGTTCTATTTTCTTGCAAACACTTGCTCAAGATATAAGCATTTATCCAACTTTATGTAACATTAATAGAAGTTTTTTCTACAAGATTTAGTATTTGTTTACGTTAGAAAAGTAGTATTGTGAGTAATAGAAGGAAAACTTTCTATACTCTTTTAGTTTTCAAACGGTTTTGTTTTTCATACAATTCCTTCCATTTCTTGGCAAAAGAAAATTTTACTACAGTGATGATTATATTTGATTAGGTTGTCTATTTTCCTTCAATTGAACCATGCCAATAGTAACTGATTAGGCCATGTCTCTAATCCTCCCTTTCAGACCTAGCGGACCCAGGATTTTCATTTGACCGGGGCGGAAATGGTCAAAGATAAAGTAAATTAAAATGACTTTCAACCGGTCCATATCCAAAGAAGAAGAAGAAGAAGATGCAATGTTTGGGGCCTAAATAATTAAAATGACTTTCAATCAATCTATATCCGAGCTTCAGCAAGTGGATGGGGAAAATCATCATCTAAAAAATAACCGCACTCATCCATACAACGGTGTATAATCATGACTCTGAGGTTTCCAAAAGTAAGTATTTTTCTTTAACATTTCAAAAAAATTGGAGAACAGAGTATTCAAACCTCTAAAACCAACATTGCATTCTTACAAATTACCAAGTTATATAATTTCAATATCAATAGTGTTTCCATATCATAAGGTCTCTCTCTACAATGAGAGAGAGAAGAGCACTGTGCTTTCTTCGATGACTCATCCCTAATGGACAATGGCATAAATAACGTGACACCACCACCATGGAATGTGGGATTGAAGGAAACTCTAGACTCTAGTTCTTTCAAAATGCTCATCCAATCTCACCATACTAAGGAATTCCAATCCCACACATTCAACAACATTGCTCAATTGCTCAATCAACAACCCGAAGCCCTTTTTACAAAAAAAAAAAAAGCCCAGGCTTCGCCTATCTCCAGTCTCCCACTCCATCCACGGCCAGCCAGTGTCTCCCTCACTTGGAGTCCATGACCGACGGAAAAAAAGCTAAGATTCTTAAATCAGAACAGAAATGCATACTCACACAATTCCAAACATACAACCACAAAACCTCAAAAGCAAATAACGAAGAAAAGTAAATAAAACAGAACATAATCAAACAAAAACTGATCAGATCAAGAACTATAAAGATCATTACTGATGAAAAATTATTATTATTGATAGGTCACCAATCATTGGAAAGATTACCACTTCCTGTTTTTTTCTCAAATAACACCTAATTTGTAAATAAATTTTTAAACTACAACACCCAAATCGCGAATCCTCAAGAAATTAGCACATCAATTGACAACCAAGCTACAACAATAATAAAGAAACTCTAAAGAAGTAATACACATTATCATATAAAAATTAGTACCCCTTTTTTCTTTCCTTTAAGCTCCAGACAGTTCCTTCATCATACGAATCCAAATGAGAGACATGTATTTATAAATGAACATTATCAGCATAATCATAAACATCATATTAAGAGCCAAGAATAAAAATTCCAAAAAGAAAAAGGAGAAGAAAAAGAAAAAGGAGAAGAAAAAGAAAAAGGAGAAGAAGAAATAAGTAGTTAAGGCTTAAACATTGATCAAGACAATTAGAGAAGACTTGCTCACGACAATCAAAAAAATAAATAAATAACAACAAAATAAACAGTGATCAAGTCCTCATGGTTCAAAATCCAACCCCATAACTGCCCCATGTCTCAATCTTTCTCTTGCATCTCTTCTCATAAGTGGGCCTTCCAGGGGAAAATTCCATCCACAAAACCTAACTTAGAAATATCCAAACCATGCCCCAAATTGCACATGAAAAACAGTTAATTGGCAATTTGACACTGATCCAATCATTGAGTTTGAGGCCTAAAATGCAAGGTTAACTTGGCCTGACTAGAGTTATATTTTGGCCACCCAAATTTGCATTACAATTTACAACTGTGTTCATTAAGGAAACAATCATCAGTCTAGAATCTAGATTAAAGTCTATTTAAAATAGATATCCATCACTGCACATGAACCCTGAATCTAGTTATCCTAACAAAGAAGGCTAGATTAAAGCCTATTTAAAACAGATATCCATCACTTCTCATGAACCCTGAATCTAGTTATCCTAACAAAGAAGGTTCTCGACTCTGGACCGTCCGAAAGGATTGATCATGTCACAAAATCCACACGACCCAAAATCAAGTAATGTAACAAAGAAAGCCATAAACAAATAAAAAAAAAAAACCCTGAATCAACGCAACCCTAACCCTAACCATTAAATAGAAATCAAACATACAGAACCCTAACCTTTTTGTGTAGTGCCTAAAATGAATCAAATCATAGAAGATAGTGGGAGGGGAAGAGAGAGGCGACAGAGAAGTAGAGACGCAGAGAGGGAGAGAGAATCGACAGAATCGACAGAGAGATTTACCTGAAGGTAGTTCAAGGAAGAAGGGTTTTTTTTTTTTTTTTTTTTCCGCTTAAGTGGAAAGGAGGAAGCCCAAGCATAAAAATCAAATTTATCATACTTCATGTTCATTTTTATTCTCTATTCTTATTTCTTTAAAAACTAATTTTACATTTCATGATGTTTCCCCAATAAATATAATATCCCAAGAAAACACCCACTTATCACCGAAACCCTAATACTAAAACACCCCAACAGAACATGTGAGTTACATTGTAACACTGGGCGGTAGAAATCACGTAAATATATATTTTTTCTTTTTCGGATAATGCAGGTTTTTTCAGTCTTTTGGGCCAAAATGATTCTTATGGATTGGAAAGAGAAAATCGGATAAAATTCTCGTATGGTCCAGTGTGGTAATGCAGTTTCGAATCCACAACCTCCAGGTACAAACCATGATCCAAATCATAGTCCTACGCCAACTAAGCTATCCTAGGAATAATGTAATCTTGAATAAGCCGATAATGAAATGAGTTTCACCATTCATGATGGCTTCCATAGGGATCACAAAATTCCGAGAAATTCTTCAAAATCAAGGTATCCTAATAATACAACATATGCCCCTCTAAACAATCCTTATGAAATTGGGGCTTCATTCATTAAACATGAGCCTGCATACTATAACTATAGTTATAGTTATCCCCCTTTATTACTATGAACCCACAAAGGTATTTTCATGAATCAACATAAGGACACTGCATGCGATTGACTGTTACAAACGGTTATATAATAAATCAGTGAGAGAAAGAGGGGCACATACCTTTGAAAGGGCGATGGTCCGATGCAAACGGTCGGTGATGGTGAATGGCAGAGACAAAGGAGTATAACATGCTAAAAAAAGGGCTTGTATTTATTCGGGCCGGGTTCGTCTTTTGGGGCCTGCAGGTTTAAGTCCCTGTCCTAAACCCGAATACTAATTGGGTTTAGATATTGTGTTCAGATTAGACGTCGTGCAGATCCGATGACGATTTGTACTGATCCAACCATCTTTTACCATTGAATAAGTGACAATAAGAAGAAAATATAAATTTACAAGACTTTTAAGGCCCAGGAGGTGGGTTACTGTAATTAGAGTGCTACTGGCAACAAAGGGCATTGCCCAAAAAAACAGTAAAATGATATTTAAATTTAGTCATTACTTTGAAATATTATTAAGGGGATTTAACGGCATAAACCCTCCTATACAGTCTATTGTTGCAATTGACCCCACTAAAAAACATCAAACAGATTGGGCCCTGAATCCACGTTTCTCTTTTTTTTTTTTTGTCTTTTAGTGCTATAGTCGATATCGACTATCCCTGCTACTAAAGACCGAAACCCCTCTCTCAAGAGGAATAGTCTTCGGGTTCCTCTCTCAAGAACTTGGTGGCGCATTCGACGGCAACGGAGGAGTAGGCCCTTCTCATGGAATCGTGGGTTTCGGTCCCGGACATGTGGTGGATCTCTTCAATGATTTCTACGGTTTTTAAGGATGGATTTGGAGATGGAGGCCTTGGAGAGGGGGGAGGAGATTCTTCGGAGGATGATTGTTTTCTTGAGGAGGAGATCGGAGTCTGATTGAGGGAGGAGTGAGATGAAAGTGCATGGAATCCAGTCGTCGATTGATTGGCGGAGAAGGATTTCGATGATCCATGAGGAGATGTTGATATCCATTTGGATTAAGAAGAAGAATAAGAAGGGATTTGCAACAAAGCTAACTTGGGATTCGATTCCGCCGTCGTCGTCTCTTCTGTAATTGATGATAAGGCATTGGTGGAGCTGTAATTGATGATAAGGCATTGGTGGAGGCGATGGGGGTTGTTGGACTGAGAACCCAAGAAGGGGTGGGTCTGGGAGAATGGGTTGAAAGGGAAAATGGGGTTTTGGGGAAGGAGAGATTGGAATTGGAGAAATGGGTTTTGGGTGTGGAAGAAAGAGGAAGGTGGGCAAGGGTTTTGCATTTGGAAGTGAGGGTCTCCATCGTGGCAGCCATCTGCATCTTCATCTCCCTCACGCTCATCACCATCTCATGGGGATGATGCAGATCCAGTGGGTGTATGCTGGGAGGAAGGAAGGAAGGAGGAGAAAAGATAAGGGAAAGAAAAAACATGGAGAAGGAGAAGGTGATGGTGCAATGCGAGGAAGAGGAGGGGGTGCTCTTACCTAGTTCTGGATGATGGTGTGAAGGAAAAGGTGATGGAGGCGCTGGAGAAGGTGATGCACTCGACGCCTGTGGCGTTGGAGAGGGTGAGATACAGGCGCTGCGGAGGTGTTCGATGAAATGACGAAGAGAAATGAGAATGAAATTTCATGCTTATTTCTCTTATTTTTCTCATGGGTGTGGGGTTTGTTATTCATTGATTTTGCTCACTAGGAGATATTGAAGGAGAGGAATTAGAGAACATGGGTGGGGTTTTCATTCATTGATTTTTGTAATTTTCAAACAGATCCCATGTATATATTTTTTGAAATGTAAGTTCAAGACACAATGAGCTTGTAATGTTGTGAATGGTTTCCCCTTATTTGAGATGTTTGAAATGTGTTTGAGGTGTTTGAAATGTGTTTGAGATGTCCGAACTCTTGAGCTTTTGAAATGTCTAAGTGAAGGGCTAAAACCTTCCCCTCAAAAACTCTCTACTATGACGTCCAAAGATGAAATTGGTATTGGTTGAATCGATGGAAGCATTTTTTGGAAGGGGGATGCAAGAGTTAATGCGAACTCCTCGTCTGGACAATGTAATCTCCACATAGAAGAGATTTTTTGGAAGGGGAATGCAAGAGTCAATGCGAACTCCTCGTCTGGACAATGTAATCTCCACATAAAAGAGATTTTTTGGAAGGGGGATGCACGTGTTAATGTCATCATGTCCATTTTGATTGGTGTTAATTTTTGGAGCTAATGTGATTGATAGAATATGTAACCATGATGAGCTTGCACATTTTGTTGAAGCAGTTTTTGGAAGGGCACAAGTGCTAAACATACTTTTCCCTTTTGTAAGGATCGCCCTTTCTTGGAGTTATATATTGTTGAGAACTTATCTATGATAATAAAATGGTTGTTTGTATTGTCCCGTTATTGATGTTTTTTTATTTTTTTCACTTTTATTATTGAAAATGATTAGCCAACCTCATCTAGAGCTACACTTAGTAAGTTATAGTATTATAACATAGTCGATATCGACTATGACTGTGTTTTTTATGTTTCAGCTAAATAGTCGATATCGACTATGACTGTGTTTTTTTATGTTTCAGCTAAAAAGTCGATATCGACTATGACAATAGTCGATATCGACTATGACTGTGTTTTTTTATGTTTCAGCTAACTAGTCGATATCGACTATGACAATAGTCGATATCGACTATGACTGTGTTTTTTAGGTTTCAGCTAAATAGTCGATATCGACTATGACTGTATTTTTTAGGTTTCAGCTAAATAGTCGATATCAACTATTGGTCATTTTAAACAAACTACACAATGGTACATTTCATTGTACTAAACATTGTTCTAAATATATTGGTACATTTCAATCACACATTCAATCCACAACCATTCAATTTCAAACAACGGTACATGAAGTTCCACAACATAAATCCAACTGCCCAAAACCATAAAAGTTCCACAACCATTGCGCACAAGTTCCACAATTTCAATTACGAAGTAAAGAAAGGAAGTATCTATGTTTGGCCTCTCCGTCTATTGCCCAAAAAACGTTCCCAAAACTTCTATTAACCAGCTAAGAAAATTACACAGGGCGCGTGTATATGTCTCGACATGTTGTTTTTTATGAGACTTGTTTTCCTTTTGTTTCCTCCTCCACCATATCTTCATCTTTTCCTCTCTTCCAGTGGAAATTTGGTTGCCCGCTTGCTCTGGTCCCATCACACCTGCTGCAACTTCTCCTACACCACTTCCTCTTTCTCCACACTCCACTGATCATGGCACCTTGCCTATTACTAGTGTTTCATCCACTACTCATCACTCCCCCAGTCAAGGCACCTTGCATGTCACTCCCCTAGTCAAGGCACCTTGGTGTTTACATCAATTAGATGTCACTAATGCGTTCTTGCATGGTCTGCTCAATAGATCTCCCTCTGGTCTTTTTCTTTCTCAGACTAAAAATGCAAGAGATCTATTATAGAAAGCTTCTATGCTTGACTCAAAACCCATTGGTTCTCCTTCTCTATCCAAGCCTTCTTCTTCCACTACTACTACTATGCCAGATCCTTATGTTTACAGGAGTCTTGCTGGTTCACTGCAATAATTGTCCTTTACCAGACCTGATCTTGCTTTTGCAATTAATCAACTCTGCCAGCATATGCATCAGCCTTCCACATCAAACTTTACTACTCTCAAAAGAGTTCTTTGTTACATCAAAGGTACTCTTGGATTTGGCATTCACCTTACAAAGGGCTCTCTTTGTTTACAAGCCTTCTCCGACGCTGATTGGGCCAGTGATCAGTCTGATCGTCGCTCTACATCTGGTTTTTGTGTCTTCTTAGGGAATTCACATGTTTCATGGAGTGCTAAGAAGCAGCCTACGGTAGCTCACTCTTCAACTGAAGCTGAATACTAGGGTCTTGCACATACATCTGCTGAATTGAGTTGGTTTCGAATGTTATTAAAAGATCTATGTATCTTTCTTCCTTCTTGTCCACTGATCTGGTGTGATAGTGTCTCTGCATTATCCCTAGCTTCTAATCCTGTTTTCCATGCTAGAACCAAGCATATAGAGGTGGATTATCACTTTGTTAGGGAGAAAGTTCTTCGCAAGGATCTCTCTGTGCAGTATGTTTCATCGAATGATAATGTTGCTGACATTTTCACAAAGGGGTCCTCGTCGTTTTACATATCTTCAAGGCAAGCTTAAAGTGGTCACTAGCCCCTTCAGCTTGAGGCGGCCTATTAGCAAAACTCAATCATCTTGACCTGGGTGTAACCTGACTTATATTCATTCACATAACCCATCATAATTGATGTCCAGGACACTAAGTCTTTATTTATTATTCTGTTGAACACCTCCTTTGCATTATCAATTTTGCTGCACTTCACATACATGTTTAGAATCTGATTTACAACTTCAACAATCAATGTGGGGAGCATCGCATTTCATATACATGTCGATGAGGCTTGTCTCAAGAATTTCATCATCATGGTCATAGCCTCTTCGAATTGCATGCGCATGACTGGATTTACCTTCTAGTAGTGCTTCTAACTGTGACGCCGCTTGGAGCAAGCTCACCAGAGTCACCTGATTAGGATCAACACCATCTTTTTGCATGTCACACGCAATTCCAAAAGCCTCCATAGCACGACCATCTGATAATTGTGAATAGCTAGCAACCATGGATGTATAAGCAACAACATCCCTATCAGTCATTTCATCAAACACACGCTGTGCATCCTCAATGCAGACCGCACATTTGGAGTACAACCCCACAAGAGATGAACCCACGAACCGATCAACATTTAGCATTAGCTTGACATAATCCCCATGAATTGCTCTTCCAAATTCCACACTCTGGAGTTCAATACAGCTCTTTAGAGCAAAGTTAATTGCCGAATTGTCTACTCCAATTCCTCGCTTTTTCAAAGTCGAATAAAGCCGTAGAACCTCACAGAAATATCCAGCTCTAAAAGATGCGATAATGGCCGAATTCCAAAGGGAGAGATCCCGGTTGATAATTTTATCAAACACCCATTTTGTATCTGCTAAGCTACCAAAGCTGGCATCGCACACCCACCTGCATACCCCACCGAGATGGCTCTCCTCCTTTTCCTTTATTTCTTTCTTTCTTCCTTCTCCCTCTCCGCCTTTTCTTCTCCTTTCTCCCTGCACCGCCCTTTGCCACCCACTGCACACGTCCTTTATTTCTTTCTTCCTTCTCCCTCTCTTTCCTTTTTTTTTCTCTTTCTTTCCTCCTATTTTTTTCTCTTTTCCCCCTCCTTCACTGCTGCACTCCACCCTCACAACCCCTGCACACACCTCCTCTTTCCTTCTTCCTTTTTCTTAAGCCTGTTTGGATAGGCAAAAAATAGAGTAGAGTGAAGTTAAATGAGCCATAACAGTCTAAAATTTCAACTTTGCCCCGTTTGGATGAGTTTGACCCAATAGATGAAGTAATGTTGTGAGCCACATGTACTCCATTTCACTTCAACTCTAAATACTTCTATTTCCTTGAGTAAAAGTGAATTTTACTCCAAACCTTAACTTCAAAATAAGCATCCAAATGGAGTGAAGTGAAGTACTCTACTTTAATTTCAACCTACTTCTCTTCACTCCACTTCACATGTGAAATCCACTTCATTTCACTCCACTCCTCATTTATCCAAACAGGCCCTAAGGATTGTTGTGAGATTGAGATCGGTTGCAGAGAACAAGAGAGATTGTGATTTGAGATCAGTTGCAAAGAGCAAGAGAGAATAAGAGAGAGAGGAAGAGATGAAAGGGAAAGGGAAAAAGGGGAAAACGAGAAAGAAGACGAATGGGGAATAAAGGGGATACATATGGATAGTCGATATCGACTATTGCGCTAAAAGACAAAAAAAAGGGGAAAACGTGGATTTAGGGCTCAATCAGTGTGATCTTTTTTACTGGGGCTAATTATAATAATACCCTGTTTACGAGGGTTTTTCCCGTTAAATCCCCTATAAAATATTTGTACTTTGGTCACCAAATGGAGATATCCATGCTTATATGATGATCATTCTGGAAATTCTTTCTATTAAGATATGTAAAAACGGAGTTTTCAAAAAGTGGACAAAATCACCGGAATCCATTCTCTCAACTGAACATTGTTCCAACTGCTCCTTTTTCTCTAAGACGAAGAAGACGAAGAAGGAGAAGAAAAAACGAAAAAAAAAAGAAGAAGAGGCAAACACCTTCTTCTGCGATCAGAGTAGAATAAATGTTCAGACCGCCTTCTTCCACTCTCATCGCCTCCCTTCTCCCCTACACTCGACTCTCAACCAGACGCATCGCAGGTGGAGAAGCAGAAGCAGCTCAAACTCCATACACTGAAATCGCCAGGAAGATCTCCGAATCGATTCGATCCAAACCCAGATGGGAAAACACTCTCATCTCCGACTTCCCTTCTCTCAATCTCTCTGACCCCAACTTCATACAAACGATCCTAATTCACCTTCAATACAACCCCCTCTTCGCATCCCGTTTCTTGAATTGGATCATCTCATCTCAGAAGCCCTCGTCTCTTCCTTCCCAATCTTACAACACCCTTTTTGACGCTATGTTGAAGGCTAAGGCGTGGAAAGCCGCAGCGACCATCATGTGTTCGACGAAATGCCAACTCGAACCCGCTTCTTGGGAGGCCTACATTTGTGGTCTCTGCAAAGAGGGGGAGATTGAGGAGGCCCTTAGAGCATTTTCCGAGTTCACTCAGCTCGGGTTTCTCCCTACTCTTCCCGTTTGGAACTCGGTTCTTTCGGGGTCTCTTCGCGTGGAAAGGACTGATCTTGTGTTGGAAGTTTATGGGGAGATGATGAAATTGGGTGTTGCAGGCGATGTTGAGACGATTGGTTATCTGATTCGGGCATATTGCGAGGAGGAGAAGCTTTTTGAAGCTTATGTGCTTCTTAGAGAGGTTTTGAGCAATGGGTTTGTGCCGGATGTCGTAGCTTTTAGCAAATTGGTCTCTGGGTTTTGCAAGGAAGGGAATTATGGAAAGGTTTCGGAGCTTCTTCATATGATGATTGCGAAGAACTGCCCTCCTGATATTTTCACTTACACTGGGATTATTCATGGGCTTTGCAAGAATGATATGGGTGAAGAAGCCTTTCGGGTCTTTATTGATCTTATCAATAGAGGGTATGCTCCTGATGTTGTTACCTATACGATAATGATCGATGGTTTGTGTAAGATGGGTCGGATGGGTGATGCCCGCAAGCTATGGTGTCGAATGATTGATGAGAAATTAGTTCCAACTGCTTACACATTCAATGTCCTCATTGATGGACATTGTAAATTGGGTAACTTGGAGGAGGCTAGGAAGCTTTACTTGGAGATGCTTGATCAGGGTCACAGTGATAGCACAGTGAGCTGTAATATAATGATTGCCGGTATGTGCATACATGGTAGGATAGATGAAGCATACCGTCTATTTGAAGAAATGGCGGAGAAGGGTATCGATCATGATTTGATTACTTACAATACTTTGATCCAGGGATTTTGCAAGGAAAAGAGGATCAAGGAGGCTATGTGTTTTTATGGCAAGTTTCTTGCTACTGGTAGGCATCCCAGCACTCCCACTTACACCCCATTGATCCAATCGCTTTGCGAGGAGGGAAATGTGCAGGAAGCGATAGAATTGTTGAATGACATGCTAAATAGGGGTCTGGAGCCATTGGTATGCACTCAGGATTATATTATAGTTGGACTCTGCAAGCAAAGTAGATTAATGGAGGGAATGGAGTGGTTGGCAAGTATGCTAGAAAAGAGGCTAAAACCACGACAAGGCACCTTTAAAAAATTGCTCGAATGCCTTTGTTTAAAAGATCAATTTGATGATGCTTTACTTGTTTTGGATACTATGCTCGGGATGGGTTGGACAGTTGAGGCATCCACTTTCCAGTTGCTCATCAATCAACTGTGCAAAGTGAGTGCTGACCGAACCGGTGAATTTCTTGAGAACATCTTGGAAACAAACTTCAGCTCCACATCTTCCCCTTAGTACCCATGCATTTGTTTGAAAGATGGAAGTTGATGATCCTTTCTGGATTCGCACGTTTGGATGATTACCCTTTTGGGGCATCCATATATTATTTCTGTACCTGTCAACTTTATGAAGTGAGTGCCAGTCAACTTTGCAGAGTGTGTGACCACCAAACTGGGTTATTTTTTTGGAGATCTTAGGGGCAAATTGCAGCTAATGATCTTCTCCTTACCACCATCTCTACCTAAGAAGAAGAAAATGTACGTGCTTTGTTCTTTCTTGGAAATTTGTATAATTTTTATTTTTTTTTATATGTATCTTATTTTTCTTTATCTAATTGTTTCTTAGTATTGGACTTGAAAACCTATGTTGACATGTGCACAGGACTTTCCATGAGTATGGTGTCTATTTACCCATGTGGTCCAACATATGCTTTATACCCAATCACCATCCTCCCATGAATATGCACTCAGCCAATATCACTCTATTGGAGTGACATACATACACCATTGGATTGATAAATATGCGAAACCCTGATTTTAACTGAATGTCATTTTTTTATACATTGATCAATCAGTGGCATGTACAGCATTGTGATTGGAGTGAAATTTGGTTTAGTACCTATCCATAGGGGGCGGGTAATATGTATGGACCCAACTTATTATTTGCAAAAGTTAACATCTGCAGTGAGCTCCACATGAGCTGTGAAGAATTATTGATGCCATGTTCAGGGGGCTGTCCCTAGAACTTTATTTTAATGGATTTTGTTCTCTCTTCAATAAAATTCCTCTGTTATTGATAAAAGAAGGCTTTTAGCTTGGTAAGCACTTTATTAGCGGAAGAGAACACTTCTATGAAACTAGATAAATCTATGCATTCTATATATTCCTATTGGAATTTATTCCATTGCACGGTACTAACTTCTGATTAGCTTATGTAGGAAGTTGGAATACATCCATTTACTCTACTCAGACCATGGGTAGACTTCAATTGCTTCTGTTTTCTCTCTTCTTCTTTTTTTCTGGTCCGTAAAGTATCCCTTTTTGACAGTCATTTGAATGTGGAAATGTTTAAGGCTATGATACCCGAATACTTCTACAAGCCCAACGTATCTGTATCGGAAAGAGACAATACTTTTACGGAACAAGTTTAACATATCCTACTTATAAAGTCCTTTATTTCACATAGTTCTTTTAATATTTTTACTTTTCACCATAAAAACTGCTAGAAAGGGACGAGAACAATGATAATTTCATTGATTCAAAAGTGATTTAAAGAAAAAATCGGGACACCCGTGCCCATATCTGCATCCTAGATTTTCAAAAGTGAAGAGTCGTATCCCTGATCCCCATATCAGTGTCCATATCCATCTCCCTGGGCAGCATAGGTTTAAGGATGGAGATAATTATCAATAAGAAAAAGGAAGTATGGAAATAATTGAATGCAAAGGCGTTGCTTGACAAATACTAGGAGTTAGATCATATAGCTGGAAGCTACGTGTAAAGCTTTGAGAGAACGAAAGAGTCACTTGATGATGTTGCTCATTATTTTATTTTTTTTGAAAGGTAATATCCTATTGATGCCCATAAAACCCGATGTAAGGACTGCTACTGTATCAATTAGATGTTGAAACTTGTGGAGATATTCGGGGCTTATATCATTGGACTAGACTTTGACAAGGCATTTGTAGGCATGGATTAAAATAGCCTACGTAGCGGCTGCTATATCTTGGCCGTTATGCTAAATTGAATTTATTGCCGCTCACACCTGTAACGGCCCTACTAAGGCATGGTGACCGCTATAAATGCTATGGACGTTGCAGACTGCTAAATTGACAACTACTTTCTTTCTTCTTTAAAATTTTTCTTTTCTTCTTTCCAAACAACGTTTCTACACACCCCTTCTAACCTTCTATGCTTAAAAAAATAAAAGAAATAGAAAACAAAATCTCGCTGAATTGAGCCGACAGAGCTCCTCTCAATGGCTCTTCTGTAGGTATATCTTAGCAAACACCCCCTTAGGTATTAGTAGACGTATTCTTTTCTCAACTCTCAACAAAAGTATATTGTTTGTATTGATGAAAGTTAATTTGTCATTTATGTTTGAACTTTAGACTTTACTTTATAATTTATATATCTTATGTTGTATTCAGTTGTGCTAAATTGCTTATTTGAATTATGAATCTTCAAGGAAAAAAAATTATGAATCTGGAAATGCATGATAGTTTCTAACTTATTATGTCTAACCAACATGAATACATAATTACATATGAAAAAAAATCAATCGACACTATTATTTTATAAGCATTCAGTGATACAGGACCTCTATGCATTGAGAGGACCGTAACCCCCCCCTATCTTAGTTGGCATGGAATAAAGAACACCAAATTCTAACATTTACTAATATCCTAGAGTTTTTGAATATTTTCTCCCATTTTTCAACAACATTTGTTATTCACACCACTACACCATTATGTATCACCATAACCGTTACGTATCGCTTGCTACGTAGCGTTTTTACCTCCGACTGCTACACTCGCTGCGACCGCTATTTTGATCCTTATTTGTGGGTGTCTTACTCCAAAAGAGTTTGCTACCATTGCCTATCAATACCTCCATCTCCAAGATGACAAGGGGGCAAAGACAATGGGAATAGTTAAAAGAGTTTGACCTTTACAACATTTTTGGATTTAGTGAAGTTATCAATGAAAGTAAACCTTTCAAATTGCCTCATTGTCTCTTTAGTTGTTGTGAATCTCTTTAGTATTTATGGTTGTCCCACTGCCATTTCAGCCGTACCTTGAATTTCTTTGGATCAGTTTTTCCAACATTTTCATTCCCTAGCAGATGGATATTACTGATGGTGTGGTTGAGATCCTTCTTTCGAATTGCTCACTTACTTGAGTTTAACTCTAGGGAGTTTTATTATTCAAGTTACACCAATATTTTTGCTTCATATTCCTGCTAAATCTTGGATTTGGCTGGAGAAACAGAATTCGTGTAGCCGACCAACATAGTTGGGACAAGGCTTTGATGATGATGATTATGTTTGCTAAATCTTGGCGATGATATATTTTTCACTTGCATGATAGAGTTCTCTCCCAATATATTGCCATTTTGTTCTTGTAATGATTTTTTTGTGCGGTACATTCAAGAACATATTGTTCTTGGTAGATGCCAACATTAGCACGATGGTAAAAGCTTTGATTTTTTTTTTTTTATCTCAATTCTGTTAAGCTTCTCACATTGTGCACTATAACTCTTCATGTAAGGTTTGTTCATGGTCATGGGTTGGGTCAACTGAAGCTTGTCAATGCTGATGTGGAACCGACGGGAGATGTGGGGTGGGCAATGATAGAGATGGAGGGATAAGGGAATTAGGGATTACTTGAACATCGGCCTCACGCCAAACTCCAATTTAGGAGGCAAAAGGATCTTGAAGATTACTTGGGGAATAATGGAGGCAATAGGATCTCAAAGAGCACTTTGGGAAGAACTCAAAGGAGAACTCAGAAACTCAATCTCATTAATCATCAACCAAAAGTGACGCAGGGATCGGGTTGATAGATCAATCTCCTGAAGGATTGATCGAATCCAAAGATGGATTCTAGCCCTAAGGCACAGCACGAATCATCACACATAAGAGATAAACTCACGATAACTTGAATTGATTAATAAAAGCATAAGCATTACAATAGGGTATCCTCTATATATATAGAGTAACATTGTTCCTAAATATGCAATAAGGAAATATCTAATCCTAATCAGCATATAAATTAGAAAGCAATCCTATTAAGCAAACTAATCAATATTATTAATCTAGAAAATCAGAAATGTGTGGCACATGTGGACCCTATTAGCTGGGTCCATCAAGGCTTGCGGGTCCATGTCTTGGATAGAGACCGGACTGCATCAACTCTCCTCGGCTTGAAAGAACTCGACTCCGGCAAGTTAATCGCTTGATAGTGCTAATAAAGATTTGGATTCAGACGCTGGAAGTCGGTAGCAGTAATCCTGGCAGCATCGGAGACGGGCCGGTTTTGCCAACGAACAAGGAACTTCCAAAATCCTCCGCGATGAGTAGAAACAATTTGATCATTAAGAAAATCAATGATTTTATCAGGCAGTGGCGAAGCAGCTGGTAACATAATGATTTGCTCATCAAAATTGTCATCATTATCATGCCCACGATAGAGAGTGAGATCGGCAACATTGAATGTGGGGCTGATACCAATATCAGATGGCAACTCAAGAGTATATGCATTCATATTGAGCTTCTTCAACACTTTGGATGGACCTGTATTTCTCGGATGTAACTTCTTGTTTGCGCCTGGCGGTAACCTTTCCGGATGAATACGGACCATAACCATGTCTCCTTCAGAAAACTCTAGGAAACGACGACGTTTGTCAGCATGAGCCTTGTAACTGTCATTGCTAGCTGCAATATGTCGTCGAACTTCATCATGTATTTGTTGCATGTGTTTAATGAAGTTATCAGCTTCATCACAAGGGCGTGCTTCAAGAGGCAAGGGGACAAGATCAATAGGTAAGCGCGCGTCGAACACCTGTAACTGCTTAAAAGGGTGAGATGCCTGTGGACCGATTAACTGAATTGTTGTAAGCAAATTCAGCCATAGGTAGAATCTGATCCCATGTTGTGATATGGTCACGTACAAGGCATCGTAACAGTTGTCCAAGGCTTCTATTAACAACTTCAGTTTGTCCATCAGTTTGCGGATGATGAGCAGTAGAGAAGTGAACCTTTGTTTTTGTTGTCATCCACAAAGTCTTCCAAAAGTAACTCGTAAATTTGGTGTCAAGATCTGAAAAAATTATTTTGGGGAGACCATGAAGACGGACAACTTCTTTGAAGAATAGTTGAGCTACCTTGTAAGCATCTGATGTGTTGTTGCATGGAATGAAATGTGCCATTTTAGAAAACCAATCAACAACAACAAATATGGAATCCACTTTTTGTGCAGTCTTTGGAAGTCCTAACTCAAAATCCATGCTGATATTTTCCCATGATGCATTAGGAATAGGCAATGGCTGATATAAACCTGTATTCTTCTTGTTACCTATAGCCAATTGACAGGTGCGACATCTTTCACGTATGTTGATAACCTTAACTCTCATGCCCGGCCAATAAAACCGATCATCCACGAGAGTGAGTGTCTTGTCACGTCCCAAATGACCACTACAACCTCCCGAATGCAATTCACGAACAACATGTTCTCGAATCGAACTAGCAAGGAGGCAAAGTTTGTTACCTCGGAATAAGAATCCATCATGTACGCTGTAATGAGGGTGCTTTTCCTTGTCGCCGTTAAGAAAATCTGCATAGATTCTGCCAAAATCCTTGTCATTTGTATACTCCTGCTTTATTTGCTCAAAACCTATTACAGTGATTGCCATAGTAGTGAGGAGGTGTTTCCAACGACTTAAAGCATCAGCTACCAAATTTTCTTTGCCAGCTTTATGATGGAGAATGAATGTGAATTGTTGAAGGTAAGAGCTCCATTTAATTCGACTATCACTGACATGCTGTTGTGACTGTATATGCTTCAATTCCTCATGATCAGAATATAAGACAAAGTCATTTCCAACCAAGTAATGATGTCAATGTCGTAACGTTTGCACAACGACGTAGAATTCTAGATCATAAATAGAATATATGCGTTTGACGTCGGGGAGCTCCTCGCTGAAAAATCCAATTAGGTGACCTTCTTTGCTAAGAACTCCTCCAATGCCAATCTGAGAAGCATCACAAGCAACTTCAAAGACTTTGTCAAAATCTAGAAGTCGTAGAACAGGGGCTTTCGTGATCTTGCGCTCGAGTTCTCCAAATGCTCTAGTTGCTGAACTTGTCCATTTAAATTCTCCCCGTTTCATACAATCAGTGATGGGAGCCATAAAACTGCTGAAATCTCGAATGAACCTTTTATAGAATGTAGCAAGCCCGTGAAAACTATGAACTTCAGTGAGAGTTGTTGGAATAGGCCAATCGAGGATAGCTTGAATCTTGGATGGGTCCATTGCAATACCCTTAGAAAAGACAACAAAGCCAAGGAAAATCACAGAATTGCTCATAAAAGTACACTTCTTCATATTAGCATAAAAGCGTTCTCGACGAATAAGCTGAAATATGCTCTTTAAATGATCAAGATGCTCCCTTTTGGATTTGCTGTAAATCAAGATATCATCAAAGTAGACAACAAAGAACTGTCCAATAAATGGTTTCAACAATTGATTCATAACACGCATGAATGTGCTAGGAGCATTAGAAAGACCAAAAGGCATATCCAGCCATTCATAAAGACCATCTTTGTTTTAAAGGCCGTCTTCCATTCATCACTCGGTCTAATTTTGATTTGATGATAACCACTACGAAGATCAATCTTACATCCTCATATAGGAAAAGAAATACCCTAAAACTAATCTGGACCATCTAAACACGTTGATGGCCAGAATTAAAACATCCAAGTAAAAATAACTTAAAGCATAATTAAAATTCTAAATAATATAAAAAATAACATAAAATGAATGGGTTGGGCCCAAAGGCTTGGTCGAGATAGATGAATTGGGCCCATTGGCCGGACCCGTGGGGGATCGTGGGTCTATCCTGCATCAAATGCCCAGCTAGATAAGTTATCAGTCATAATCTTTTGGCCTGAATCTAGACCAAAATCTTAAAGTTAAGCCTAGAAGCAGTCTTTATGTGAATGTTATTTCCTTTTTGTTAATTATGTCTTGTCACACTTTATCTAATTCCAGACCACTGACCATACATAGACCCAAAATAAGCATATGTTTTAGTATCATGCCTGACAATAGTCCTGATACATCCCACTACCTAAAATCTATCCCATTGTATGTTTGCTTCATATTGGGCTGACTTAGTCTGGACCATGGCCAGTTGGTATACTAAGTTCTATTAGTACTTTTTTACACATGTGAAACTCAGTACCATATTTATCAAAATCACCATTTCACATGAGTAAATTAGTACATCCAACAATTTTAGATGTATTTGGAATTTTTGGACATTTTTCACACGTTTCTCAGAAGCCACAAAGATTTTAGATATGAAACTAAACGTTTTGATGTTATAATTAATTCAAGTATTGAATGGTTCAGATAATGAATTGAGGGCTCACGAAAGTGCAAAAAATTAGATCTATAGGTTGGTATTTGATTTTTTTTTAACAAATTTCTCAAAATCTATGAAGATTTAAGATATGAAATTAAACATCTTGGGGTTTTTTAGCCCTATAAAGAAGATGGATGGCTCGGATCATGATTGAGGCCCACAAAAAAGAGAAAAAAGAAAAGTTCATGGGGTTCAAACCCACAACCTCTCTTGTCGTGTTTGCCTGTACCACCATCTGGCTATAAAGCCTCATGTAACATTTTACCACTATTCAGGTTTGTAGATGAGAGGCTGAAAGTGGCCTCATTTCCACACCATTTACTCATCAGATGCGTAAATGAGCGCAACCAAACATGACAATGCATAACCATTACACGTGCATCATTTAAATATGTAAATGAGTGCGAAACAAGCCCCTTTTGCCGTCAACATTACACAATACGCAATTTAAATAAGTTACAGATGGTGATGCCATTCCTTTATAGTGCCTGCTTTTATGTCCTCCTCTCTGACTGCATCTGTCTTGTTGGGAAAATTCATAACTGTAATAAATAACCTTTCTTGTATAACTTTGTTTCTTCTATCTAACTACCATATACTCAACAAAACCTTCTTCTGACTTGGTCACGTACTTGCAGGCTGCAGTTAACATCTCCATGCAAAATCCATTATTATATCAGTGTTGCAAGAAAGCATTGGCAAATGGCAGAAGAGCCTTTTAAATTGAGATGAAAGTCTTTGAGGGAACACTGTAACGAAATATATTATTGAAATTTTCACTAGAGATGGCTACTATATTGAATAAATGAATTTTGATTGCACCGCCTGACTCAGAACTCAATAAAAAATTTAAGTTGATATGAAGAAGTGTTCAACATCTCTTTAAGAATCTACCCAGATGCTTCCATCCAGTCTTCAGCACACAATACTGCTGCTTTTGCCAATTTATTTGCTTTACATGCATTGGAGAATACTATATGCTTTACATGTATTTTATGCATCGGGAGGCTTTACAATATTCTCTAACTTCAGTACGAATGACATTCTTTCTAATTGGGAGGCTTGTATGGGGTGTGGCTCATCTAAGGAGAGAGGGATGGTCGCTTGGTGCATTCCTATGGTGGGGATGTTGAAGTTTAATGTTGATGGGTCTACTAGAAGAAGCCAAGGCTGGCGGGCATTGGAAGAGCATTGTGCAATGATAAAGAGGAAATCTTATGTTTGTTCTCCAAAAGTGTTAAGAGGCAAGAGACTCTAATGAGTAATGAGTAATGAAGCAAAGGTGTTGGCTATTTTAGAGGATTTTAGGTGTTTTTTTTTTTTTTCCATCCTTTTCAATGTGGTCTGATAGTGGAAAGTGACTGATCTAATGCTATCTATTGGGTTATTCAGAGAGGTTTCAAGCCTTGGAAATTTCAGTTTTACCTAAATGAGATTAATGTTGTGCTTTATCTTGTTATTAGATTAACTAATTGATTTTGCTTACTCTTTAGCCATACAGGGGGGTCCTAAAGTCTTCTCCTTGGGAGGCCTTCCTCACGTAATATTTTTGTATAGGATACAAGTCTTCGGTTGTTTTGTTTTGGTGTCTTTTTAAATAAAATTTAGCATTATTATTCAACTATATATATATGTGTGTGTGTGTATTGTAAGATGAAACTCCTTGTGGGAAGTGTTGCCCTTAATTTCTGGAAAACACGCCATGGTAAATTGAAATTTTGACATAGTTTTCTTAGGGCCAGTTTGTTTCCTAGAATTCTGAGAACTCTTTTTCCCCCCATGCGTTTCACAAATGCTCAAGTACGATATAGTATTCCCCCACTGCGTTTCACAAATGCTCAAGTACGATATAGTATTGTGGAAACAAAAAGTCTACATGGACTAACTCATGGAGTTAGTCCATGGACAAACCCCATAGTTTTGGGGGGAAAATCACATGATGTGATGTGATTTTTCCCCCAAAACTATGGAGTTAGTCCATGGATCGGTCCATGGGTTAGTCCATGTAGCAGGACTCTTGTGGAAATTGGAGTTCTGAGAATTCTATCGGCAATAGTGACATTTCAAAGGCTGGTTTTATAAATTCTCATTATTCAAATGTGGAGTCAGCTGCCATTACTGTTAGGAATTCCTAGCATAGGGAATCACCATCAGAAATACATCCAAACAAACATGAGAGATCCGAGAGTTCATATAAGTCCATGTGACTATACAGACACTTTGCAGGAAATGTGCAGTGCCTTATCATCAAGCGCCTTCCTCTAGGTTTCTTATCTGATGTCTTAAGCTTCATATTTTAGTACCATTGCTTTCCTGTTTGTTTGACCCACCAACGGATTACATCCCACTAAAAACAAATGCTGTATATTACTGAACTAAATACAAAATTAAAAACATATTAGTTTATGACATGCATGAGCCAGAAAACCATACTGTTAAGTAGTGTTATGACTTGAGTTTATTATGCCATTTCTCAATAAAATTACTACTTTACAACCAAAATGGAAGTCTTAGGTTCCATAATCGCGTAAATTCAGTCTCAGGATCTCAATATATGATTCCATTTGTGTATATTGATTGATTGGGATTTTAAAACATGTGCACTTGTTACTTTTGCAACATGAATTATGAAGGTGATTTGATTTTGATTTGCTCGACAGTGCTAATTCAAAATGCTATTCGATCAGTACCTTTAATTTTTGTAGAACACTGCGGTATCATTTTAAATGCTAATGCTATAAATATATGGTTAGGGTATCAGTTGCTGTAAAAAGATCAGAAAACAAGGTTCTTGTGAGCACGATTGATAATTTGAAGGAATTGTTTACATTTTGTGGGCACAGCTGAGAGTTTTGGATATACCACCTATTAAAGCATTGTGCTATAAGCTTGATAGTGGGATAGATGAGGTGTACACTCCTTAGTCATCTGATATAGTTGAAATTGAAATCCGCTGACCTATATTTTCTATCCAGTGTAAAAATTAAAGAGTGGGACTGCTGTGCTGGAATTATTGGGCTTAAGTGTGGCCCAATGACCACATGCCCATACGGGTCCCCCATAGGTGACCAGCTCACTTAAGAATATATTGGTAAGTTTCATTATGGAGATATCTTTGGTATTTTACAAGAACTGCTAACCTAATAGAGTTTCCCATGCTTAAAGGAATTTAAGTTCTAATTAAATTAGGACTCGGTGATTTGGAAAAAGAGTTGCTTAGGAAAACCTATATATAGTGTTTAGAGGTTATAACTCCTCTTTACACCAATACATTGATTGCCCTATCATTGGATTGATTCTCAAGAAAACTAATGGTTAAAACTCTCTAAACCAAGCGCTAGTCTAATTTGGTGGGGCTGATTTTTTGAATCTCCCTTGTCCGTGAGGATTCCTTTCCATCTACCCTCCTCTCCTTGATAAACTTAAATGAGTGCGGACCACGAGCAGGACTGCATACAGCTTATATGCTTGCTCGTGGGAGAACATTGCCTTGCAAAGGTTGGGAGCATGTAATACTCCGGTACAAACCATTTGCTTTCATTGCTTTCGTTGCTTTCCATTTTTCATGTTACTGGATCAAACAGTATGATCCAGACTCGACTGGAGAGATAAAAACTGCGGTTTTCTTTATTAATAGCAATCTGATTTGGTGAATTTAACTGGTGAGGTCTTTTGGTAGCCCCTAGTCCCTACATGCCCCGGTTCATCAAGGTTTTTTATTTTTATTTTTTTATGACGTGGTTATCCATGAGGTCCTTCACCCAACAATAATAATCCCTTGGGTGGCCACTAAACCTACACAAGCGCTGGGGTAGGATTCAAATATAATATATCGAGAGCAAACCCATGCCTTATGTCACTCCACCAACTCCCAAGTGGGTCATCAAGGGTTTGTTAAAACTGACATTCACTTTCCAAAAGTCTTGTAACAGGACTGCTTTAAAGTGTGAATTAGGAGAATTCCTGTTAAGTAGAATTTGGGTTTTTGAGTGTAACATTCCTTAACCCAGGACCATGGACACCTTACAATCTATGCTATGGCATTCCAGATTCTGGAGTTTGGGAAATTGGAGAGGTTTTTTTGGTAGATGTTTTGGCGTTCTAAATTCCTTATTTTGTAAAATTGGAGAGGCGTTTTTGGTAGTTTCACATCCGTCTCACCTTTTTAAAAGCCCAACTTATCAAATGCAAGTTTACCCTATAATCTTACAAGAATTGGAATTCATAACAGATTGCTG
Source organism: Litsea cubeba (assembly GCA_012931725.1). NCBI lineage: Eukaryota > Viridiplantae > Streptophyta > Magnoliopsida > Laurales > Lauraceae > Litsea > Litsea cubeba. Next base: position 48,161,035 of record CM022949.1, on the reverse strand, counting down.
TAAAAAATTCTCCCTTAAAAAACACTCCACACCCTGAATGTGTGCTGCATTCTGCATTTGTGTGATTATACTCCTTTCCCTTTGTATATATTCTTGTTTCTAAGCCAAAAAGGCTGAGCAGAGTAGGACTGTGATCACCTTTCCAGTATGATGTTGCCAACCATAAAATTGCTTTTAAAGGGTTGGGCTCACAGGGAACAGTTATACTGTTGATGATATGTTTGCTATGGTTGGGAGGTGCACCCATATGGGTTACCATGATCAGTAACATTTGTGGATGTGGGTGTCGAGAGAGAGAGAGAGAGTACTCGTCCGTGTTTTTCAAGAGCATGCAGAAGATTAGAGTGACTACCAGTGTCATGGTTTAGGTATATACTTCCCATGGCATGGACTGCGATGGCTGAGACCGATCGATCACACTCAATAATAACAAGAATAATTAGGTGATGTTTCAATAGAATGAGATTTGTTCATCAAACAATGCGAATGATGCAACACCATTGATGCATGGTTCACCTGTTGGGCCATGCAAGGATGCATAATGAAGCATATGACTACATTAAGGGCATACAACATGGAACCGTATATAGAGCATAGGGGGTTGCAGATGCCTGAGTTTAACATGGTAGAAGTGAGGACAAAGGTATAAACATATCTGTCTCACAACAAAAAAAAGCTAAACATTTGTCTTAAAATTATACCCACAGAACTACCAAGTACAATAAATGCTACATCAAAACTGACACAGGCAATTGCGTTTAGCATGTTTGATGTATAGATGAGAAGAGGCAACTACTCTTTTGCCAGACTTAAAAGCTTGCAATTGCTTTTGCGTCCACAAGCACATGCAAAGAATCTCCAAATACAAGTAGTTATACAACTGTTGGTTGAGAAATGGTTTCCATAAATTTATATGATTGTTTCAAGATTTCTGAGAAACCACAAATCGGGAGAGCACTAATTCCACGAGAGAGATGCTCCTGTGGAGACAATCGGTTCCTCTCATGGCAATCTTATGACATGGGGAGACAATTGGTGCCTCTCTCTGTTTCTCTGCGTGCGCGCATGCGTGCAGCTTAATTGTTCATCAGTATAACTGTATAATATCTATAAGAACAATGAAAATAAAAACAAGTCACATTTGAAGAAGCGTGAGAGCAATTATTTGGTGATATATCCTTCATTAGCGGAACTTATGACTTAAAAAATGATATCTTGCACTGATGGGTGACATTTTCTTACCTAAAACCATAGAAATTTCTACTCTCAATTTCCAAGTTTCTATCTAAAGTAAATCAGACTTTCCATGAACAGTTGTCAACAACCAAATGATCGACACGGAACATAGTCAACATACCAATTACATTGGAACAATCCAAGTCACTCAAATATGAACTGAAGAAATAGCAGATGAGATATCCTTCACTCGTGGATCACCACTTTCTAAAGAAACGCCTTGAGGATCTTCTCTTACCAACATGGGCAAAACACTCAGTTTACTCCAGGCATCGGCTACGTTATTGCCGGATTCTCCTAAGGTAATAGCAAAAATTGCATCAAAGCCACCTGCTCCAGGAACTCCAGCCAACAGAACTCCTTTCATATTCATTGTGGTATCCAAAAGTCGAGTTTGTGATTCAGGTTCTATCTGCGAAGTTTTGAAAAAGAAATGTTGTCAGAGGAAGAAATGCATGACTGCAGAGTGCAAACACATGCATGGACACATATATGCACAGATAATATAAAAGATTCCATGAATACATACAAAAAACAAGAATTTAACAAATATGTCATTAACCTAATAGATTTAGAGCTACATGCACATTATCATATAGCAACTGTTGATGCCCAAATACGCACCCATATGGATATATCAATACATTGATATTTCCTTTTTCTTTTTCAGTAAGGCAATACGTTTCATGCCACCCCTTTGTAATAATACAGCCAATTGAGTTCTCAATAAAGAGACACATAGCACTTTGACTACAAACAAGAAGAGGTCACAATAAATTGGATTTTGTCTTTCTACTCTTTTCAGAGAGTCCAGGATATTTGCCAAAAGAAAGTTTCTTTAATTGCCGAAGGATGTGAATTGTTACCTTTCAAAAAATAAAACAAAAAAAAAAATTTGTGATTGCTACAAATGGCTAAGGTGTATTTGGATGCAACTCCCAAAACAATTTGGACGAACAAGTGACTCACTGCCCATTAGATTGGGACTAAGTTTGGGCCTTGGGGTATCAAGGAAATGAAGGCTCCACTGGGTGGTTTTCTGATTCTTCAGTCCTGAAATGACAGTAGGTGAGGCTGAAACATGTTGACTGTAAGCACTGGGAGGAAATGAATACAACAAAAGCACTACCAAGGAGACAAGTGTAGACGAATGAAACTATGATCAAAGCAATTTTTAATACACATCCTCCTTGTAAACAAATAGATGCTCAAAAAAAAAATTTAATTAATTACTATGCCTATTGCTTTTACATTATACGACAAAAAAAGTAATTACTTTGCCTATTGCTTTTACATTTCACAATAATTAAGTATCAAGTGTTGTATCGTTCCTTAATAAGTGCCATATATTTTGGAAGGAGGCACTCAACGAGAGGCCATTGTACAGTTCGAAGGTGCTCAATAGCACAAACTCGAGGTTCCTGATCCAAGTATGTCACAACAAAAACAAATTAAAAAACTGCCAAGTATTAAAATTTATACGTTACACAGACACAAAAAACTTACTGGTACGCCTGCTGTCTGGCCCATCTGTTGCATATGAAATCTGATGTGAAGGAAAGCATCTCTTGTCCCTAACAGTGATTTCACAATTGCTTCCTGGTATGTATTAGCTGCTTGCTGCATCCACTGTTCAGGAACCACAAATAATATATCTTAATAGGGCATCATTAAAAATTCATTCATGTTTAGGCTTGTCTGTAACTGGGCTGTCAACAGGACCAGAGCTGCACTCAAGCCTGGGTTTCAAAACCTGATACCTATAGTACTAACAAAGCTAGGCACAGGCCTTCCTCCCTTAGGCATGGCACTATCCATTCCAGCATAGTAGCAGGCTACTGACCCAGATGTTGACCTGGGTCCTCACTTGCAACCCTATTTAGAATAATTTCAATAGTAAAACAGCCTAAGTGAACAAATACTAAATTAATAATCTTAAGAAGTGATTGAAAGTACTGATACAAATAAAAAAGAAAGAAAGAAAGAAAAAAAAGAGAAGTGATTGGTAATAGTAGCAAGCAACTTCAATAGTCATGGGAGATGGAGAGCACATGGATATTTTTATTATTTATGCACTGTGCATTTAAATAAACTCAATTGCCAGGAATATCCAGCCCAGTTTTTTGAAAACTAAACCATTTAGTAACTTCTTTGGGAACATCCGAGTATACTTTGATAACTCTTCTAAGAATAAGACGTTTCTTTTGCACTTCAGATATTGCTCGTACTTTCTACTTTAATCAATCAATTACAGCCATCACTTCTGAGAGAAAAGGAATTCAACCATTTCATTACATAATTCATAGCTATTTTTCATGTTCCTTCAATTGCCAATTAGCTTCTTGGAGCAATGAAAGTACGGAAAACATCTTTCAAGAATTAAAGGGCCAGAATTTACTTCTGAACTCCTCGTCAACAAGCTACTAAGATATAAGCAAAACCAAGACAGTTACCTCATCCACACATGGTAGAGAGCCAATACTCCTCAATCGTCTGATGTAAGAAGTAAAACGGAAAATTACCTTATCATATGTATACTCGCTACAGTTTCTAACAATAAACCGGTACATGTCCCACTGCTCCTCTGCAAATTTACTTAACATTTTGAGTTGCATTTCAAGAGCCGAATTTGCCTCTGCTAACTTTCTCCATGTTTCCAAGGCTTTCTGAGGATCAGATGTTTGCCACCGCTTCACAGCACCCACCATAGATGGTGTGGATGATCCTCCAGTTCCAGGTTCCCCTAGTAGCTGCCAGAGGCAGACAATCCACTGGTGAACCTAACTAACATATTATTGACATGAAAACAAAAGGAGAGCACATTTCTTTCAAGTTTCGAGAGAATATCAACTAGGCTGCTACATGGGTCAGGCCAAAGTCCAAATCCAAACCTGCATTGTCCAACCTGACCAAAAGTGAAATTTGGATTGAGTTGGTTCAGGTCTGGCTCAGGCCTATTATTTTGAAACCCGCAGGGAATTCAGGTCAGGTTTGGGTTCAGACTTTGGGAAACCAAATTTAATTTCAGGTATCCAACTTATGTAAAACATACTTATATTGTATAAACTTGAACAATATATGAAGTATACATATTTTCTCATTTTTTAATTTTATGCCCTTTAAAAAGGGAAACAAGCTAAAAGAAAAGAGTCTGGTTATCTGACCTGAACTAAGTAACCCCAACTCAACCCGAACTTGCACCCGGGTAGAAATCTACAACTTGAATCAGGTTTGGTTAGGTAGATAAGATTCAAGTTTCCTTTGTGTTGGGTTCATATTTTGGATTATCTACATACAATCTTGAATCTGGCTTGGGTTAGACCCGACCCGCCTGAATTGCACCCCTTGATATCAACATTTCTGCTTAGTCTAGATCCTTCAATAAAAAGGTTCTCGTAAATAAAACAAGATATTACAATAATGATCAAATATCTGAACAGTTTGTATATGATGCATGCAAAGAAATGCCAGTTCTTTGAGTAGGGTGTGAGCCCATCTTTCTTCTCAGTTTAAGGCAAACTATAGGTGCAAGGCCTCCTATTATCATATTGTTGCATGTGATTTCCTTTGGAGGTTGGGCATGTTGCATGTAATTCATTAATTGTCTTCCTCACATGAATAGAAATGATTTATTGCAATCAATATTTGGTCACAATTTAAATCTAGACATATTGCGATTTACAACTTATCAGAGAACTCCAGATTGCGTCGGTTGTAATCTGGACTAGACTAATAACCTGTGCTGAGCACGGATATGGCCATTATTGCAATTTAAATATTCATGCATTAAAACAATTCATAGATTTTAGAAAGAAAACAAAAGAATAAGGAGCTAGCGGTGGAAAGAGGAGAATTTGAGCAGAAAGGGAGTGGTAGAGTTTGGATTGAAATGGAGTTTTGCAGTAAAAGAGAAGTGGGGGTGGTTATTAGTGGTTTTGAAAATGAGATAAAGTAGGCAGTTGCATAAGTGGGGAGAGAAGATTTAAAAACAGAATTACTTCCAGTCAAAATCCCAACCAACAGTCAATTAAAGCCAAAACCTTACTCTTTAATATAGTATAATTGCATCAGAATGAGAGGTCGATCAACTCACAAGAGTCATCAGTGGTGGTAGCGAAAACTTAATCTTCTCATGATCCCATTTCTCTTTCAGAATACCAGCAATGATCTCTTGTAATGGTTTTCCTTTCACTGCCACCTGTAGTTCCACAAAAGAGTTACCAGGATGGAAAAGGTAATAACAAATTCCTCAAGAAATCACCGTAGAAGTAGTTAATCTGACAGATAAACTAGTTGCAGTTTTATCTTTGATAGATAAAAGTAGTTACCATACTCACCAAGAACAGAAAGTCCAGCAGATGAACAAGTTGAATCTACAAAAAAGTTTGGCCTTTCCCTTGACAATAAAGAAAAAAAAAAACCACCATATAATATTTCATATGTATATAACCTTTGCTAGTTGGACAAAGATACAAGTTGTGCAGTGCAGTAACTTCAAGAAGCATTAATATGCCGCGTCCATACAAATATATTGACATAATAGATCTTTCGTATCAATAGTATATTCAATTTTTTATGTGTATAATGTATTCATACGGATAGAAGTATCATGGGCCTATGTAAATATAATCAACAACATGACCACCACTGTTACATGCACATATGCAGCGTAGGGTGGTTTCATTCATGCAGAGTCTCGTAGAAGTTGAGTAGAAGTAGTCTTTTATGTGAACGAATCTCTATGTTGGTTTTACGTGGGTCCCATTTAGAATAAGTCAGGTCTATTGTAACGACCCAGAATCCAGGGCCCTTTGAATTCCGTGCCGAGACTCGCAAGCATCACACACATAGGTTAAATCAAAGATCACATAAAGATTCAGGCATTTACCAGGTTAAACCAACTTGTATTAAAAATCTAAATCTAATAAACAAATGTAACATTGACCAATAGAAATAACTGCAATGTCTTTAAAAAGAAATAATCTAAACAATCTATTAAATCTAATTCTTCTTCATCTATGTGGCTTCAACGCTCAAGTACGCATCCCAAAGTCTATCTCCCGGTCGCCAAGATTTTCCTAAGTCGCTAAATTCTGGTTATCTGGATTGGGCAAATCCACAAAATATCAGTACAACTGAGTGAATAGATATTCTAATCTATTTGTGCATTTAAACATATACTTAGATAAGATTACACAACAAATTAAAGTAACATCCCAAAGTCTCATTCAAGCCAAGGTTGGAATCGGGTCAAACAAAAGACAGCCTCCTAACCACCTGATAGCACCAGCCCAAAGTTCATGTTCCACAAAGATAGCACATGTACAAAGAGTTTCCAAAACTCATTCCTGCACATCTCAAAATCATTCTTTTCTGTCCCAACAAGATCGACCACCAAGGTCCAAAACCAGCAAACTGGTACCACAAAATCAACCTTTCCCAAAAAGGTCCAACATCAACAACCCTTACAAAATCGGCCATACATGCTGGTGGTCTAGAGGTGTCCAAAAGGTTCCTCCAAACAAACAAAGTCATCGTATCTCAATTTTCCAATCAAATAGCAAATATGTCTCATAAAAAATATGATATTTAGCATGTCCTCAACATTAGTAATGGGCAAATTCCATAATCAACCCCTTCTCAAATTATGTGGATTCAATCTGCCCCAGTTCAAATCAAAATTGGTGTACGAGGTGAGAGAGGTCAATTACATAAAGGGAATTCTTCAATTACCAAATTAATCACAAAATATACATATGCAAACCACACAATCTAACATGTGAGATCCCCAAATAACAATGGCACACAACAGGTATCATAATCCACAATATGTTTCAAAACATAATTATTCAAGTTATGAAATAAAGAAAACAACACCAACAATAAATATAATAACCACAATTGAACAGCCATTCTTTGTAATTTCATAAAGTCTGAAATCCAAGGAATGGTCTCAAATTAATCAAAACAGGCCCAGCTATGAAAAACAATAAATATCAGGCCCTTTTTCTAAATTCTAGAAACTTCAGGGGCAAAGGTAAGAATTCTAACATAAAGTTTATGTTATGAACATGCGTACTCCCTTATTCAACGTGTCCAGGCCAACAAACCATATACAGAACCTCTTTTCTCCTTTACACACACACAACCTTCATCAAACGATGGCCTCCACGCCTAGTACTACCGGGTCAATTGGATGGTGGGCTCCATCGGTCAAAACTCCAAGATCGGCCCCACCAACAAGGTCGCCCAGGGGTCCTCTACCTGATGTGGGGTTCTTATCAATGATCAGGTCAGCCCTGTGGTCCCACAAAGGCTGACGACCAAAATCCCTTTTTCTTATTCAATCACACCTCCTGGTTTTGAAGTGCATGGATGGTGGGCCAAACGGGGTCCACTTCATGTGGGACCTGCATCTCTGGAGTCGCCCATGGGTTCCCTTCCAGATCCATGGACCTGATTGATCATCAGGTGGGATCATCAGGTGGGCCATGGGGTCCCACAACCCCTGTCAACAAAGACTGTTCGGTCAGGGAAGAAAGTGCAGGATTTCAGAATCTGCTCTGAATCTTCATCGAATCCAATTCTTTCTGCATGAACTACTATCTAGAGACAATATTAATTATACGAACCCAATTATCATGTATCCAGGAGATCTGTTTATTCTTTAACATCAATCAAAGCCTGGATTTGTTGACAGTATCATAAACAAGACTCTGGGACATCCGGACATGTAATTCATCAGACAAAGTTTTACTCATTAATGTTTTAATGCATCATATCATGCTGAGATCATCAAACAGTGTAAGAGTCATAGAACCACATCAATTTTTACAACATTCAATTCACAATTCTCACATACACACAACATCATAACTTCTATATGAGGAAATCCTACTCACCATAAAAAATAGAGGATTCAAAGATATTCAAGAGCAAAAACCAGAAATTTAGAACCATACACAATTAGGTCAGAATTTTCTACTCACTTGTTATAGCTATAACTAGAATTGGTTCTTCCTCCTATTTTCTTCAAGGCTAATACTAAACTAGGCTTTGGCTTGATGGAAAAGAAAGTGGAAAAGAGAGAGAGAGAGAGAGAGAGAGAGAGAGAGAGAGAGAGAGAGAGAGAGAGAGAGAGAGAATGGCTTGAGAGAGGCTTGGGGTCGATCAATATATATAGAAGCTAAAGTTAGAATCCTACCCAAAGTCCTCTTCCCAATTTTATTATTTCCTTCTCACATGCCAACCCTATTCGGCTATTCCTAACATTACTAGGAGTCTATGGTATAACCAACACAAGTCCCACTCGAATTCCTCCATCAAACTATGCGTCCCAATAATTCTAAGAAAAATCAAGAAAATTAAATATTAAATATCAGAAAATAATCTAGCCCTTATACTGGGCCCGGGGTATTACATCTATGTATTCTGTTGAGTCTGCCTATTATCAACTTTGCTAGGATCTTCATATTAATTTGGAAGTTACCATCGTATGAGTCTGTATTTAAGTAGTGGAATGAATACAGAAAGGCATGCATGATTTGTTCCATCGTTACTGTGTGTGCAAACCAGAGTATTTGGGTTGGGTTCCCTCGAAGCAACCTAATTGAGTTTATTTCTTTGTATTACCTTCAATAATCAAGATAGAAAAGGGAAAGAGTGGCCTAGCTGTACCAAAGTGGTATCAAAGCTCAGGCATGGACCAGAGAGTGGAGCAGCTAGAGCAAGCTATGGTGTCACTATCTATTGGCCAGCAAAAACTCCTGAATCGCTCAATTATTCGATCAACTTACTGCTCGGATGGATCATTGGCAGCTCAATCTACCAGTGAGAGTGGGGAGACTTCACAAGCTACAACTCGAGCTAATGGGGGAAGGAATAACGGCCATGGCAGGTCCCAACACTCTGGTTCTACCAGTTTATATATGCCTAAGCTAGTGAAGTTGGATTTTCCTCGCTTTAATGGCGAAGAAGACCCAACCAACTGGTTATGTAGGGCGGAACAATCCTTCCAATTTCATGAGACCCAGGAAGCTAAGCTTGTATCATTCACATCCTTTCATCTTGAGGGCAACGCTCAATTGTGGTACCAATTACTGAAGCAAGAGGTGGCTGTCATCACTTGGGAGGAATTCAAAGATGGGCTTCTCTCTTGTTATGGTCCAAATCAGTTCTACGATTTCTTTAGAGAACTCACCAAGCTGCAGCAAATAGCATCAGTATGTGACTTTTTTTTTTTTTTTTTGAATGGTTACTTTCATTGAAAAAGAACGAACAGTACAAGAGATAAGTACTAACAGCAAAAATCAGGAAAGCAGAAAAACACAAGAAAGCCAGAATCCAAAAAGCAACAAACTAAGGCCTTGCATTAGAGAAGGCCAACTCTTTCCAATGGCACAATATTTGTTGTAATGAATATCCTCTAAAAGATGGGTTAATGGACACCCAAAGAGCCACAAGAAACTTTAATTTCTCCACCAAATTGCTTTCACTAGAAGCTATCCCTTCAAAACATCTTGAATTCCTTTCCTTCCAAATCGTCCAAATCACCGCCTGAAATGATAACCTCCACATCACCTTACCTCTAGAATCCCAAATAGGGGCCTTCCAAGCCTAGAAGAGTTCGAGTAGAGAGTTAGGGAGGGCACAACAAAAGTTAAACCATCCTACCACTGACATCCAAATAAACTGAGCTGTTTTGCAATTCAGCATAAGACGGTCCACAGATTCCTCGTGCCTCAAGCACATAGGGCAGCCATTCACAATAGTCATCCCTCTCCTCCTTAAGAAATCCATAGTAGGTATCCTGTTCCTGAGAGCCAACCACCCAAAGACTAGCACCTAGGGTTGTAAATGGGTACCCGATTCTCCGATTACCCGAAGGTTCCGACCCGTTAGGATCCGGGTCTGGATCCTTATTTTGGTCCCGATAAGAAAATGGTTCCGGTTCCGGATCCTTTTTTTGGAACCGATACCTAAACGGTTCCGGTTCCGGATCCACAGTGGCTCAGACCCGTGGATCCGAGACCCGACCCAATATATACTAACATAAGGTAACTTTATTATGTGAGAACAAAACCCTTTTTACTTTTCTACTTTTCTACATTAGGGTTTTCTACTTTTCTACATCTCATTGCCTGTTTGGATTGATTCCTTCGGGGAGTCATTCAATTCCAAATGCTGCACACAAACTCCTCTCCTCCGAAGAATCCATAGTAGGTATCCTGTTCCTAAGAGCCAACCACCCAAAGACTAGTAGCACCCTTCGGGGAGTCTTCAACTCCCAAATGCTGCACACAATACTCCTCTCCCCGGAATTATTAAGAATTGCCTTGAAGAAAGAGGACACTGAAAAGGATCCATTCTTTGAGGCTTCCCACACCCTAACATCTTCCCCTCTATCTTGAATATTTATACCGTTCAGGAAGTTTAGGAATGAAATGAATTGAGATTCTTCATTTTCCTTCAGGTTTCTTCTAGTTGGACACCAAACCACCTGACCTCCACTTGTATTCATATAAGAGCTGAATGTTGCTTCCTTATCCTTCACACACCTAAATAGATCTAGGAATTGAGCACTCAGAGTCCTTTCTCCAATCCACCGGTCTTTCCAAAAGAGGACCCTCTCCCCTGATCCAGTTTGGTTTCTAATGTTCTCCATGAAGAGCCTCTTAACCGAGAGGATTCTTTTCTATATTGCAGACAAGTTCTTTGGGGCTTCCTAGACATCCCAACCATGTCTTGGGAGATTATATTTCCTTTCCAGAACTTGTCTCCAAAGGCCTTCTGAACCATCTCCTATCCTCCACAACCACTTGCCGAAAAGGGCTTGATTCATCTGCTTGAGAGGCCTAATTCCCAGGCCGCCTTCTTCCTTTGGTTTACAAATGGAAGCCCGATTTACCAAGTGAAACTTCTTCTGAGCGCTAGTTCCATACCATAAGAATTCTCTCTGTAGCCTTTCTAGTCTCTTTATAATTGAGGCCAGGCATTTAAAGATGGAGAGGTAATAGACTGGCAGGTTCGACAAAACTGATTTGATGAGAGTGACCCCTCCTCCGATAGACAGGTAATTAGATTTCCATCTAGACAACTTCCTCTCAACCCTTTCCACGATCGTGTTCCACAATGATGTAGTTACCCGCCCCGAGTACAACGGCATCCCTAAATACATAGCTGGCAGCTTCCCAACCTTACACCCAAGGGCGGACTGACATAAAAGGGTTTTGGGGGCTTCAGCCCCCACCCAACTGAAAAGGCCCACAAGGTCTATTAGGCCCTTTTGGCCCAGCCCCCACTTAAGAAACCCATCAAGCCCCCCTCCCTCTCTTCAACTTCAAAGAAATGGCAGAAATCCTCTCTCCCTCTCTCTCAAAAAGTCCTCAAATCAACAGAAATTAAGTGATCCTTTGAATGGTTTTAATTTATTATGCAAATTAAGTGATCATTTGAATGATATTCTTCAGAATTCTAAAATTATTCTATCATATAATTTTTAGATTTAGGGTGTATTTTTGTAAAAATTGGAGATTTTTTTTATAAACATTTGAATTGAGTAGGAAATTGACTTTTGACTATCGTCAGCCCCCCTCGAATCAAAATATTGGGTCTGCCACTGCTTACACCCCATTATTTTTGAAAACATAAGAAGCTGCGGCGGCTCGTTCTTAGCCCGATCACCTCACTCTTGATGAAGTTGACTTTTAGACCTGATACCGCTTCAAAACATAGGATGGTAGCTTTGACGTTTATAACCCGGTCTTCTTCAACTCCACTAAATAAGAGAGTCATCTACAAACTGCAAGTGGCTGATTGCAAGGGTATTTCTAACCACTTTGAAGCCTTCAAAACCTGCATTGACTGCCTCTTTAACTGTTCTACCCGGTGCTTCTGCCATTATTAGAAAGAGAAAAGGGGAAAGAGATCCCCTTGTCTTCGCCCTCTTCCAGTTAGAAAGGGAGTAGCCCTTTGGAGATCCATTCACCAAAATCGAGGACCATGCTGATGAGACGCTCCCGGGTCCACATCCTCCACTTTTCCCCAAACCACTTTCTTCTTAACATATATTGAAGAAACTTCCAATCCACTCTATCATAGGCCTTCTCCAAGTCTAGCTTGCAAATGATCCTCGGAAGCCTCTCCTTGAGCCTAGAGTGTACACACTCATTGGCCACCAGGATGTCATCTAAGATTTGCCTCCCCTTAACAAAAGCCCCTTGGTCATTGGATATAACCTTCGGCAAAACGATTTTGTAGAGGCTACCAAGAAGACTAATGGGCCTGTAGTCCTTGATGCCAAGGTCTCCTACCTTCTTTGAGACTAGCACGATAAAAGAGGCCCCCATACCTTTGGACAGCTTACCCCTCTGGTAGAATTCCTCCATAAAATTTATTATATCATTCTTCAACATTCTCTAGAAGCGTTGAAAGAAGGCTATTGGAAACCCATCAGGGCCTAGGGCCTTGTCACCTTCTAGATCAAAGACCGCCTGACAGACTTCCTCCTCCTCAAACTTCCTCTCCAGCCACTGAGCCTCCCGCTCTCCAATGACATCAAAAGGTAGATTACCAAGTGATGGTCTCTCCCAACCCTCTTCAGCATAAAGAGAATGAAAGTACTCTTTTATGTGAGAAATTATCTCCTCTTTCTTCTCCAACCTTTTCTCCCCATCCATAATGCTTAAAATCTTATTTCCCCTTCTTCTCCAAGATGCCATACCATGGAAGAACTTCGTGTTTTTATCCCCTTCTTTTAACCAATTGCATCTCGATCTTTGTCGCCACCTTATCTCGTCTCAAAGCTTTCTATGTAACTCTTCTTTTAAATCTAGCCTACACTTTTCTTCTTCAAGGGTCAACCGGTCACTCTCCTCCTTCCTATCTAGAGCTTGGGTTTCTGCTAGGATATGTGACTTTTGGAACTTCACATCCCCAAAGTGCTACTTAGCCCACTCCTTCATTCTGATTTTCAGCAGCTTCAATTTTGTAGCCAACCTGTAACCCGCCCAACCTTCCACCCTGATCTCCTCCCAACACTTCTGAATCAGGCTAGTTCTTCCTCTGGCCACATTAACTCAAATCGAACATCCCGAGTCAATCAGAATTGGGCAATGATCTGACACAGGTTTAAGTAATGCAACCTGAATAACCTCTGGGTAGGTTTCCAGCCAATCAGTAGATACCAAAAATCTGTCCAGCGTAGACATGGCAGAACTACTCTGATGATTAGACCATGTAAATGAAGCTCCTCCAAGTTGCAAGTTCACCAAAGAATGTGAGTTAATCCAATCAGAGAAACGCCTCATTTCTGCTGTTAGTTTACTCCCGCCCAGTTTTTCACCTGGGAACCTAATTAACTCAGTTAAGGTCTAGCAAGAATTACTTGCTAAGGTCGGTCATCTTCTGCAAGCTTGACAAGTAAGTTGTTATGTTAGTGGGTTGCAAGACTCAATTAGAACTAATGTGCACGCCGGTAAACCCACTACTTTATCAGAGGCCATCAGGTTGGCTCGCTGGTACAAGGCCCGAAATCTATCCCAACAAACCCACCAGCTCCAAAACCAGTTTTCCAGACTCACAAGGCAGTTACTGGCAATGAACCAACGATTCCAGTACAAAAAATGTCACCAGCGGAGCTACAAGAGCAGAGAAATAATGGGATTTGTTACGATTATAATGAAAAATTCAGCCCGGGACATCGTTGTAAGAAATTATTCGTCATTAAAGCCTGTTTAAAGGAGGGTGATGGCAACATAGTAGAGGAAGACGACGAGGCCGATTACCAATCTTCAAAGACACCCGAAATCTCAATTCATGCTATTAATGGGACACGTGCACCTAAGACTATGCGAGTTAAAGGCCATCTTGGACTTATGGCCGTGTTTGTTCTTACTAATTCTGGCAGCACTCACAATTTTGTGGGATTGAAGCTACTATCGGGTGGCAGGTTTGAGGCGGTGGTGGCATCTGAAGAGAAGCTAGTCGGTCTAGGTAAATGTACAAATGCCTAACTTAGTTTGCAAGGAGTCCCTATCTATGTTGATTTTTATTTATTACCCCTAGAAGGCTATGATGTGGTCTTAGGTACTCGGTGGCTATGTGCACCAAGACCCATTGTGTGGGATTTTCAAACTTGTAGATGAGGTTTCACATCAATAATAAGGAGGTGAGGTGACGAAAAGAAAGAAGCCACCGAGAACACAACATCCCATGCCGGTGTCCAAATATATGAGAATGGGCCAAACATGTGCTTGTAAGCATAGTTGTTAAGTGCTTGCTGCAAACAAAAGGTTGCAGGTTCGAGTCTCACTCAAAATATACATACAATACATTTTAATGAATTAATTTTTCCGGCTGGTTCAGAATTGGGTTTTGACTCATGTCTGAGTTAATGCATATAAACTTAATTGGTCAGGGCACCCCACTAACCCAACTAATTGCATCTCAGGTCACTGATGAAGTTACATCATCTATTAAAAAGAATATAGCTCTACTGTGCTTCTATTAATATAAAAACAATTTTCATATACTAAATAATTGCAATACAATATTAGTTTAACTTTAATGTGTGAAAATTTTCAAACGAATTGCAAGTGGGCCTCTTGAAATTGGTGTCAATGTCAAAGTTATCAATATTGGTTTGGTTCCCTCTCCATTTTGGTAGTGGTATCTGGAATGGACCATTCCGGTTTCTGTTGACTGTTCCCAAAAAGACGCAATGGAAAAACTCAAAAAAAAAAAAAAAGAAAAAAAAGAAAAGAAGAATACATGTTTCAAGATGGAAACTATCAATGCCTACTTCAATAATTCAGAACAGTTCACAGTTCATACATTTTGAGGTGTGTGGATGAGAGAGAGAGAGAGAGACCTGAGCAGAAGAAAGAACTCCAGGAGAAAATCGAACATAGCGTTGACTACCATAGACTGCAGCACTAACATCAAAACCACTGCCTACCTTCCCTTGTGCAATACAATGGGCAGTTTGGGCTGCAATATGCACCAAGTCGAGGTCTGAATTTAGCAGCTTCTCTTCAATAGGATTTTTAGCTGAAGATGGCAGACAAACAACACCAAGGTAATGAAGTAATGCTGCAACCACTGACGTGGTCATTGCTGCTGAAGAACCTAGTCCAGTTTTTGCAACTTCAGGTTTGCAATTATCTCTAGTAACAGTCCCATCAGACCCCTCTGCATTAAAGGTAATTGATGAGAAGGGTGGAAGTGAGGCCAATGCTTCTGGCCTCAAAGGAAGTCCACGTGCTTCAATCTAAAGACAAGTTTCACAAATTCAAGCCAACTCACTCGTAAGAAGTTAGCAGTAAGCAGGTGAAACAATAATATACCATTGAGTATAAAATAAAATAATAAATAAATTAAAAAAAAACAAACCTTCAACAAAACAAAACATAAGAAAATAACAAACTAACCATTTATGAGTAAAAATAACTCAACCACAAAAGAGGGAAAAAGTTACCTGATTTCGATATGAGTAAAAGTCATTGCAACCCAATATTGTGATATCAAGGCCTGTATGAATCATCCATGTAAAACTCAACATTCTTGCAATTAAATACATGATTAATCCACAGTTGGGTTAACCGGTGCATGGATCACATGGATTATAAGAGAAAACATGTCCATGAGAACCTCAAGACTATTTCCAACATGACCTTGCAAGAGTAGTTTCTGTAACTCATCCTTCTTTCCCCTATCATTTAAGATTGTGGTGGCAATTGCAACTGCATATTGTACTGCTTGTTCAACAAAAGGGTTGGCAGAGTCCCTGTAATTTTAGCCAATAGCAATATGAAGATTATGATAGAATTCAGTTTCCCATGCATGATTAAGTAGAAAGAACATTTCGAACAACCTAAATCAAGTCCAGCAATTTTCAGAATAAATGAAAATGGAAAGAGTGATCATGAATTCACTATAAAGCTTCTAAAAATCAGATAACACATCATACACTAGTGACAACATCCACAAGCAAAGGCTTTGATGCATTGGCAGTAATGTTTTAGTTTAGTTCCATTTTGGGGTTATTGTAGAATGATGCCTGTGAGTGACTCCATTAATGTCTCCTGGTGGGGTAATAGCCGTAGCAGCAATGGAGACTTTTTGAAATTCTTCAGATTTAGGTCAACATAAATAAATCATTCATTTTATCTCAATTAATACATTCTTTAGATTGCAATCTTATTTAGACTTTGATTTCTTTAACTATCAACATTTTTCTCTTCTAAGATGTTATCATGATTTGAGAGTGTATTTACACCATAGAAATTCCTTTTTTTTCTCAATTAATACAAATTCGTTTAAAAAAAACATCTATTGCTCTTGCAAATTAGAGACTAAATTCAACTATTAAGGATACAACACGAGATTTTGAGTGGATGCTATGGCTCATCCAAAAGCAGTTTATGGGTATTAAAGCTTTGAGTGCACGGAGATGCTAAATGGAATGCTTTGACAAAAGTCTATTGCCTTCTATATTTTATCTTTTATGTTCATAGTTGCATCCTGTTGGTTTATATAATAAGCATAACTTCATTGAAATCAGTTGGAACTGGTAGTCTTAATCATGAAAATGCTGGTGAGACCAATCACAGCTGTTCAGTTTGCTGATGAGAGTTACTTAGGACGTAGGAATGCTGGTACTGGTCTCAAACATAAACATGCTAGTGAGACCAATCATAACTGTCCGCATTCAATGATGGGAGCTACTTCATATACAGCTGAAGGGAGATTCTTAACTTGGGTGTAGTAGTCACTGCTGCTGAAGGAGATTCTGTTTGTGTAATGGGCATCAGTTTCTTGCCCTTTCCCTTGGCATTTGACTACGTGGAAAGAAATGTCCATGCTTTAGTGATGCAAGGGTTTATGTTTTTAAGCATATTCCACTTGAAAGAAAGGTAGAAGTGAACGAATTATAGATGTCATAGCAATCAAGAAAGCAACATTTTCATATATTTACCATTCAAAAAAAAAAAAAAAACATTTTCATATAGTTTATTTTGACTAAGAAAATAAGTTTGAGCATTTTTTAATGAGAAACCCTTAACATTTCAAAAGGAAAAAAGAAAAACAACTTCCAGTAAATTCAGTGCTTTGTTAGTTTTTCATGTTTTTAGATATAATATCCTTACAAAAATAATCTCGAACAGATAGTGAAAGAGGGAAATACCCATGTGTGCATGCACGTAATATGAATACAAACAAAATATTACTACAATATGAACAAAAACGCACTAGAACTTGCCTTGAAGAGATACAGTGGAGGGTTGAGTTCTTATGAGACAACTTGTACATGGTCTCTCTAGAAAGCTGAGGAGATGTTACTTTCACATCTGTCCATGCCTAAGAAATGTGGGAGAAAACCAATAAAAAGAACTATACACAAAAAACTTAGGTAATGCATTATCCTTAGGCAAAGTCAAAATGCTGTAAATAATTTTCAGAACTCTTTTCTCAAAACAGAATCAGTCATAAACCAATGTCAGATAGCCCAAGATAAGTTTACCAACAACAACAACAACAACAAAAAAAAAAAGGATAGCCCAAGATAAGCAGACAGGTATAATTCTTTTTCCCCAAAAACAATTCTTTTTTTCCAGCTATGAAGCATGGTGGCTGCTGAATTAGGGAAAGAAACATTATCTAGTATGAATAGTTCCTACTTTCATTACCTCCCTGATGGAAAAATTAATGAAAAAATAACTATAACTATCCATTTCACCAAAGCGTTGGTCCTGTTTGCAATTTGGAATACATACAAATACTGCAAAATCAAATGTTCAGGTAACAAGACGGCACTCTAACTGGCTACGAGCATAAACTTTGATTTTGTTTTTCATGCCTGACAAAGAATAATGAAATCCATGGAAATGGAAAGGATCAATATTAGTATTACTTCTTAAAACAGACAAACTATGAATCTCACACAACCCACAAACCTGGGCTTGGGGCCTAAGCATGACAAAGTACCATCACATCTCATGCATAACTCAGAAGTAAGCCAATTCCAAGAAAACAGTAGTCCAAGAACCACATACCCAGGCCCAGCTATCTTGCGTAACTTCTTCATAAAACGGCTTCACGATTGCATAGAAACGGGCAGTCGTGCTGAGAACAATTCCAGCATTTGGTCTCTCCAAAATCAAGTACCCACCTGTCATCAAAACCTTCCCGGGAGCAGACGCAACTCTATAACAAAAATCAAACCCAAAAAGAAAAGGAAAAAAAACAGAGACCAATAAGTTGTCTGTTGGGGGGAAAAACCCATATCCCATGGGAAACCCTGCTCTGCCTTTCCTACAGAAAATCATGGTCAATGGGATTGCAAATACTCATCCGAGTTGCAAAAATAATAATAATAATTCCACAGAATGCAGTTGAGAAATGATCCCAAAGCTGCTCACAGATTCAAACTTGATTTTACCTGTGTGAGTCCTACCTTTGGATGATTAAATCCATTCATATCAGATGTACCCCTCCATAGGAGCTACCCCAATTTCACTTTATATAAAAAGGAAAACCTAGATTAATCATGCGTAGAAAGTAGAAACCCTTAGATTGATGGGTCCTGTGATGGAACGTAATCTCAAAGAAATTTTATGATACTCCATAAAATATCTGTACCATTCTATATATGTCATAAGAATATCTATAATGTAATCTGTCAGGATTTTGGATTGATTGTAATTCCCTCATTAAAGGGAATGTAATTGAGAAATATACATTATAAAAGGGAAGATCCATCGATAGAAGAGATCACTCCAATTTTCCCATCATTGTCTTCCATTATCACTATTGTGTTATGGTATCAGAGCCCATGAGAGGACTTTGATTTTCTGTCGTCTACCACACACTATTGAGTGTGATAGGTTCTTGAGTTTCTGACAAACAGTTGAGTTTGTCATTTATGCTGCCGGATTTGGGTCTTCGTCGTGCACAAATATCGTCAGTACTATTTTTGGGTTTTATTCTCCATTACACGGACCATTCCCACTCTCTGGTTGTGGTTGCAATATCTGTGTGGGACGGCTGTTGGCATCATAGGAGTTGATCAGAAACTCCACTCATTTTTGTGATTCTCGTATCTTCTGCACTGTACTACGGCACGTCTCACATCTCGCTGCCCACATCTTCTGTACATCGAGTTGGAACTCATCTCTTTGTAGCTATGACGTCTAGCGATCTCAGGATTTTTTTCAAAAAAGGTCAGATTTTTCCTGCTTATCTATAACTTGGCAGTGAGATTGCATATCGAGGTCAAATAACTTGTGATTTTCTATTTTCTGGTGCTTCATCCATTTTTTATTACAAGCTATTTTTTAAAGATATTCTTGAATTTGGGTATCAATGGAGAAAACAGAAGTTTTGGGTGTGAAATTCGATGGTCAAACTTAATTTTTACGGGAATTCCAATTTCAGAATTTTGTTCAAGGAAAAGAACTTTGGGGAACTTTGGGGATTCATCAATGGATCTACTAAAAAACCATATGAATCAGATGACCTAGCCAAATGGACAACTAAAAATGCTCAAGTCATTAGCTGGATATTGAACTCAGTTGACCCTTGCTATAAATCTCCGGCCTTACAACTCTGCTGCTGAAATGTGGCAGTATTTGAAAAGAGTTTATCATCAAGAAAATGAGGCTCGTTTATTCCAATTGACATGTGACATCAATTTGAGGTAGAGTGTCATTTTATCCGGGGAGAAATTACTAGATGAGCTTATATCACTTCCACATGTCTCATCCTCAGATCAACTAGCAGATATTTTTACAAAGGCTATGACTCGTGAGAGACACCAGTTTTTAGTATCCAAATTGATGCTCTTTGATCCGCATCAATTTGAGGGGGAGTGTGATGGAACATAATCTCAAAGATATTTTTTGGAGTATCATATTGTAAAATATCTGTACCATTCCATATATGTCATAGGAATACCGATAATGTAATCTGTCAGGGTTTTGGATTGATTGTAATTTATAATTCCCTCATTAAAGGGATTGTAATTGAGATTATACATTATAAAAGGGAGGATCCATCCATAGAAAAGATCACTCCAATTTTCCCATCATTGTCTTCCATTATCACCATTGTGTTAGGTCCAACATTGTATATTACTCCGACTGAACTGACACTTAGGCAAGAGAAATGGATTAAAATGGTGCACCCTACTGATTTGCCATATATTCATTCATATTGCAATTCAGAAGATATACACACACAATACAATTACATAAGGGGAAAATAAAGGAATGAAAAGAGGACAGATAAGGAACTAAGATAAGGAACTAAGATAAGGAACTAACACTTGTGCCATTGCAGCCCTCACTTCCTGCAACCTTAACAAAAGAGTCTGGTCTGAGTTGTGTGAGTCACAAACTGAGTAGCTGAGTCTGAGAAACCTGGAGGCCTCCGATTGACACCATCAAAGATGAAAAATGGATCAGTAAAGGAGAATTGAAATTGGTTTCAAAGCAGGTGTTTGAGATAGAGCTAAATCAAATAGATCTATCTCAATGAGAGTATTTGCAAATAGACCATTTAGTAAAACACAGTGTGTTTGATTCAAATAATCAAATATATCTATTTGAAAAGGCTTGTTTGCGAAAAGATATATATAAGCTTATTCCATGGGCATTTGTTGTCATTTCTTAAAAAATATGGTTCTTGTAAAATTTGATTGCCATCTTCATCAAAGTGTTTGGTAACTATTTCTCTACCTTTTCTCTTTTTTTTTTTTTTTTTTGAAAAGGCTTGTTTGCTAAAAGATATATACAATTATAAGAGTGGGGGGGGGGGGGGGGGGGGGGGGGCCTAGACTACAATGTTTCCAGTCCCAAATTTTTTTGGAATGTTTTCCTGTCCCAATTTTCAGTAGCTGAAAGCTTTCATTTTCTGCAGTAGGAAATTTTCTTATTTGTTCCTAGCGCTGCTTCTTTCTATTTTGTTCTTTCGTTTCCTTTCTGTTGTTTTAATGAACTTCATCTATTTAACACAAAAAAAGGAGAAAAACAAAAGAAAGCCACAGTATTGATAATTTTCCATATGAATTAGACATGATTTCTTTTTTTGAAAGATCGAAATTAGGCATGATTAAAAAAAATTCTAATCACGATTCCTAAATGGCACACAAATCATACCCAGTACACCAATTATTTTGCCACAGAAAAATTACAAATAAAGCAAATGGCTAGTGGCAGCAATAAAAAGAATGACAGAACCATTTCATCACCTGTAAAAGAAACAAATTAATCAGCAGAAGAAAACCCATCATATTTCAACATCTAACAACCAAAACAAACTGTACCAATCAGTTCCTGGAAACAAAAATCAAAAAAAAAAAAAAAAAAAAACACTGGAAGTAAACTCATTTCCATACAATTAAAACACACTTCCTATCAGTGAAACAGTGCAAGCACTTCCATATTAACAACCAAATTATATGAGAAGGGATACCAACATCAAAACAACCTCAGTAAATCATCTAGATACATTTGGGTGTACCCCAGGAACAGAAATCTGACACAAGAAGCTATAAATCCCAATCAAAAGTGGCGACCATGATGATCTATTGATGGAGAAATGGAGAAGGGGAAGATGGCTAGAAAAATCCGCAACCTGAGCGGCAACGATGAAGTGGAGAGAGATGGGTTCTGATGGGTTTCTCAGTTTCTTGAAATCTCTTCGTTTTTCCTACTTTTCAAAGAAAAAATGGCTTCTTTTCCTAGTACTAACTCAAAATAAGAGGAAATTGGACATTTCTTAAACGATCTAGAGCACCCAAACATCTGTTTGGGTCAGTATTTAGGAAACTAAACTTTTCATACAATACCTGAGGCTTTCCGTCTTTCTGTTGATGGCGAGACTGGACAGGGATGCAGAACAGATCGAGAGAGGGTTTTCAAACAGCACCTGAGTCTCTCACTCTTTTTGTGGGATGGCGACGGTGAGACTGGACAGGAATGCAGAACAGCTAGAAGAGGTATACCGTGCTAGTGTGCTGGGGTGTAAAATTTTAATCAACGCCTGGGCTGGATCTGATCTCACGGATGAGAGTCAGAGAGGGGGAGAGTTGGATTTACCAACCCAGGAGTTTTTCATTGGGAGATTCTATATGCACCCACTGATATTGCTGTATGCACCCACATTTTAATTTTTTTTTAATCACCAAAATACCCTAAGGTCAAATGACCAACTCACCCTTTACCATCAACCTCTTCCTTGGTTCTCCTACGTTTCTTGCCCTCCTCTTGACTCATCACTTCTTCTTCTTTTTCTGCTTCTTCTTCTTCTTAATCTTAATTATCCATTACATCCACTGTTTCGACACTATTCATCTGCACTCATTCATCCCCATTGATCTTCATCTCCTTCCTCATCATCTTCTCCAACTCTTACAAAGTTTGCTCAAGTCTCCTCCATTTGTTTCAAGATATTGGAGGCACTCATCTCCCTTCATCACATTGTCTATTGGAAGTAGGCATTTTCAATATGGACAAGCAACTAACGATCTATCCAGAGGAGGTATACATTTTAGTTCGTTTTCAGCATTTTAATTTAAATTCGCGCGTCATGTTCGGTATACCAGAGCCGTGCAAATGAATATTGCACGGCGAAATAGCATCAAACATTCTAGTTTTACACGGAATAAATATGACGTGCAAAATAATTTTGCACGGAATAATTATCCATGCAAAAGTATTTTGCACGTCGTATTTACACCGTGCAAAAACATTTAGCACGGCGTATTTATTCCGTGTAAAAATGTTTTGCACAGCATGAGTAAACCGAGCATATTTCACAAGGACAGCATATAGTCTCGTGCATTAATATACTAATATTTAGCAATTATATTTTCAGGAGATTCAGTCAACCTGTGCCAGTGAGTGCTCTATGGATTTTACTAATGTCTTCACCACTGACATGATATTTAGAAGCCGAGAGGACCTAATCCAATGGACAAGGGAAGTTGGAAAGAAACATGGGTTGGTTATTGTAATCAAAACTTCAGATACTGGTGGAGATGTAGGAAGCCGAGAATAATTTTATCTTGTGAGAGAAGCGGAAGCTATAAGGGTCCATCGAAGGTCCCTCAAAAGAGAAATCCTAATAAGGCAACGGGAACGAAGAAGTGTAATTGCCCTTTCGCTTTGAAGGGCCGAAAGTTGGCAAATGATGATGATTGGATGTTAACAGTGGTTTGTGGGTTGCACAATCATCCAAACGCACAACATCTCGAGGGGCACTCATTTGCTGGAAGGCTTTCAGGGGAGGAACTCAATGTTTTGATTGATATGTCGAAGAGTATGGTGAAGCCAAGGAACATCCTTCGTACGTTGCAAGAAAGGGACGTGCACAACACTAGTTCGATGAAGAGTATTTACAATGCCCGTCAGAAGTGGAGGGTGACTGAGTTGGCCGGTCGATCACAGATGCAACAACTCATGATGCATTTGGAGCAGAACAACTACATTGAGTATCACACTAGCAACCCCGCTACAGATGTTACGATGGACCTATTCTGGGCACATCCATCATCTATTCAGTTGTTACGTGAATTTCCAGAAGTTCTGATAATGAATTGCACGTACAAGACTAATAGATATCGACTTCCCTTGCTTGAGATTGTTGGTGTGACATCCACTCAACTGACTTTTTCCGTTGCTTTTGTGTACCTTGAATCAGAGAGGGAGGCCAATTACAGATGGGCTTTGGAGAGGCTTAAGGAATTGATGGATGGATGTATTATGCCCCGTGTCGTTGTAACTGATAGAGAGTTAGCACTCATCAATGCAATACACGTTGTCTTTCCGAATGCAGCAAGCTTATTATGCAGGTGGCATATTTCTAGGAACATATTGGCAAATTGTAAGAAGTATTTTGAGACCAACGACAGATGGGATGCGTTTATATCTAGTTGGAACATGTTGGTAGTCTCTCCCACTGAAAATGACTACATTCAGTTTTTAAGTGCATTGGACCGGAAATATTTCTGTGGGTATCCAAACGCCGTTGATTATGTGAAGAAATCATGGTTGAATAACCATAAGGAACAATTTGTAGCTGCTTGGACGGATCGGCATATGCACTTTGGAAACGTGACTACGAATATGGCTGAGAGTGCACATGCAAAATTGAAGAGACACCTTGGCACATCGAACAGTAGCTTTGATTCGTCCTGGCAGATTATCCATGCATTGCTTGAGTTGCTCTTTACGGAGATAAAGGCTTCATTTGAAAAGAGCTTGAACACCGTGCAACATAAGTTCAAACTTGCACTGTTTCGCGAGTTGAGAGGATTCATATCAAGGAATGCTTTGGATATAGTATTGAATGAGTCGATCAGAGCTGGTTATATTGGTCCAGATTCCTTGGCATGTGGGTGCGTAATTCGACGGACACATGGGTTACCATGTGCACACGAGATTGCCGAATACATAAGGGAAGGCACTCAAATACCACTGAGTTGTGTCCATCAATACTGGAGGAAGCTCAATTTAGACGCCACTAAGGAGAATGTAGGCCCCGAATTAACCACCACTTCCGAGTTCGAATTGATCAATAAGAAATTTCATAGTATCGATCAGGCTGGTAAAATACAAATATTGAAAAAACTAAGAGAGTTGGGGTGTCCGTCATCCACTTCTCTTCTTGAGCCGGATGTTAAATTGAACACCCGGGGTCGTTCATCCTCGAAAAAGAAGAAGTTGGATCGATCTACACGTCGGGAACCATCTGCTTTTGAGTATGCACTCTCGATCGAAGCTACCGTTCCATCGAGAACCAACAGTCTAGATTTAAAGAAGGGGAAGGATAAATTAAGTGTTCGATGCACTCGTTCAAGCACGTTCGAGCATCAACTTCCTAAGTCATTAGGACCCTATATCGAGACTATTAAGGATGTCGAGGCAGATGGTAACTGTGGATTCAGAGCAATAGCTGGTCTATTGGGAATGAGCGAGGATGGTTGGATGCAGGTTAGACTGGATTTAAGCAATGAACTACAGAGGCATCAAAATTATTATTCATTGCTATATGGCGGAGATGATAGGGTTGGGAAACTGTATTATGCCTTGGCGTACTATGATAGCCATCCTCCATATGCTCGTTGGATGACAATGCCAGACATGGGTCATCTGGTAGGTTCATATTATAATGTTGTATTGATCCATCTTTCTTTGCAACAGTGCCTTACTTTCCTGCCTTTGAGATCAACCCCGATTCCATCTTCTGATCGCAAAGTTATCGTGATCGGTTTTGTCAATGGTAACCATTTTGTTCAAGTCTTCATGACACCCGGGGCTCCCATGCCTCCCATTGCGACAAATTGGTATAGACACCACCATCCTAATGCTGACGGATGGCAACTACCATATGCGCAGAACATCGAGCGATTCAAAGAAATAATTGAAGACAGTGTCGCAACACGCGAGTCGGTTAATATTGACAGTGATTAATTTCTTGTACTTTGAACTCGATGTAAACAAATTGTAAGAAAGGATGTTGAAATGCAATCAAGCTCTTATGCTTTCCATCTTTTTTTTTTATATTCCATCATAACCCTCCTTAGTTGATTGTGGGTTGGCGAATCTATCATACAATAAACATCTATTACAAGGCACACAAAGACAAGGCACACAAAGTATATGTGCGAAACCATTCTGCACGGCCAACAGTTGCTGTGCAGAATGGAACTGCTCGGTACAATTTGACCGTATATAAAGTTTCTGTTCGGTATATATTAGCCGAGCAGAATGGTTCTGCACGACATATGTATACTGAACAGATTGCATTTGCACGGCATATGTTGGCCGTGCATTATTGATATGCGTGGATTATTCATGCATTAACGTAGACTAGTGGAACTATTTGTATCCAAATTCGAAGAGGGATGTAGATGTTAAAAAAAAAAAAAATTGAGCTGAACGGCATATCACAATTTCACAACCAGAAGTCCAAAAACAAACAAGTTCTTATACAAAAATCAATATTCATTGATTGAAATGTGGCAGTTTGTAGTACACTGTTTTCTTGTAATTACTTATACATCTGAAAATAAGGATACATTGTCAAATCCTAAATTCCCTAAGAGCCTGGAGCAATCTTAGCTTACAGTATCACTAATGGAGAGTATCATTGGGTTACGTTCGCTTGTCCATTGAACAAGGCATTACCAGATGAATTCCTCAATCGTATGAAGAGTAAGTGGATTCTGACACATATGGGCTTTAGAAATCCATATCAGTGTTTTATGGGGTTCTAATGCACATATGTATCATAATCCACTTACTCTTCATACGATTGAGGAATTCATATGGTAATGTCGTGTTCGATGGACAAGCGAACGTAACCCAATGATACTCTCCAACGGTGAAGCTGCAAGCTAATATATATCCCATCTCCATCAAAAAAAAAAAAAATACTTATACATCCCACAAGTCTCTATAAATAAAAAATAAAAAATAAAATATCCTTTGGAAAAAAAACAAAAGCATGTTATCCAAAAGTCCTCCGAGCGTCAGCACGCCGACGATACGTCACCGGCAAGCCATCAAGAATCTCGAGGGTAGTCCGCAGTGCCCTCTGGTAGAAGTCAACTGGCTGGTCACCTTGTTCAAGCGTGGCACGAATATGATCCTTTGCTCGAAGGACCTATAAGAGACAATAGAATGTGTCATAGTAAATTTTAAACAATACTTGCTTCGATGTACGAAATAAGATAGTTTACAATGCACTCACCGTTCTCGGAGTCGGGTCCTCTCTACCCTCATTAGGGTCATAGTGGGAATGGCGGGCGGGGTTCTGTACACGAGGGTGAGATATCCTAGTGTACCAATCGAGGTAGTCCCGCGAACACTCCCATGCATGATGTGCACGATGGCCGCGGTGCGCAATAGATAATACATGATCCTCCCAAGTAATCCAATACTGATCCAGAAACGTATAGGAGACCTTGTATTTACCGGCAGTACTACCCCGAGTAGCACGGATGGGGGCGAGAGGTGCGGGTGGGATGGTCTGTACGTAGCCGAATTGTCGAAGAACCCTGTGTGGGTGGTAGGGTTCAATGACATCTAGGGATCTCAAGCAACCACAGAAGAAGGATATCTGCTGTAGTGGATGATGGGCCCTAACACTAGCATACGGATCCCAAGCAATCTGTCACAAGTAAACGAAACAAGTCACTAATATAATAAAACATGCTCCTTGTCAAAAAACGTAAAAGAAAAAAATAAAGAAAGTCAGAAATATATAACATAAAACGCTCAAATGGGTGCTCACCTCACTCGGGTGTAAGGCATCCAATCTCTCCCGCATCAGCTGTATGTTTTCAATGGCATTTCCGGAATCCTGTCCAGGATTCCAGCGGCTTGCTAGAGGCATCCCTGCGGTGTATCCCCATTGTGCAGGAGGACGTGCGAATGGGAAGTGCTCGTACACCCAAGACTACAAATGACAAATATTAATAATTATACAGTACTTATATCAATTATAATGATAAAGGTATATGAATCTATAAAATGTACCGTTCTTACCATGAGCAGTGTCAAATATCCAGCAATCTGCCACACATCTGCCCTCGTGGCGGTCCCCAACTGGCGATACAGATACGCAAGTGCGGCAGCCCCCCATGCGTATTGACGGACCCGTGGCAGGTCCATCAATAAGGATAAGTAGTAGACAGGAACCCTCGTGGCGGACTTATCAGTGAATAGTGTACAGCCCAACAGGTAAAGAAGATATCCTCTGGCTGCACACTCTACCTCCTCAACCGACGATGCGGGAGTCACTTCGCCGCACACCCGTCGGATCCACCCCATCCTCACTACCCCACCCCGTGCCAGGTTCAACTCGGCTGATGCAGATTCCCTATCCACACCCAGTCCTAGCTCGAGTAGATCTACTTGGTCAG
Source organism: Litsea cubeba (assembly GCA_012931725.1). Lineage (NCBI taxonomy): Eukaryota > Viridiplantae > Streptophyta > Magnoliopsida > Laurales > Lauraceae > Litsea > Litsea cubeba. The sequence goes on along the minus strand of CM022949.1, from coordinate 48,132,870 downwards.
TAAATCCCATAGTAGCAGATACGTGGACAGGAAGTCCAGTGACTGGGATGCCGAGTAGAGAACTCACATCATCTAATGTGATCGTCATCTCACCAAACGGCATGTGGAAGGTATTGGTCTCGGGCTGCCATCTCTCCACAAAGCTCGAGACCAAGGGGCAGGAGATATATCTGTAGCTGAAATGCCTCAGGTCTGCCAATCCAGACTCTTCTATGATAGCGCGAAACATAGGCACCTCAATATCAAGACGATCTCCAGGGCGAGGTATGTACCAGTCCTTCAACTGCCGCCAATGACTGATACATTTGAGAGGGCCACATTCCTGCACATTACAAGTATAGTATAAATCTTCATTAGCATTTGGTATTATATAAAGAATTAGTTAAAACATATAAAGAATTAACGTGTACCTCCCCGTCCCATATGGATATGGCCACGTGAGTCCTGACACTCACAAGGACGGACTCGTCGGCCGGACCGCCTGGAATAGGTCCATCCCCTGCTGCCGAGGCATGAGGACTGGGTGGCTGTGCCTGGTCCTCTGAGGAATCATCCTCCCCTACTGGCGCAATCGGAGTACTGGACGGTTGGGGAGGACTAGACGGCCCTGCCTCATCCTCTGAGGAATCATCCTCTGAAGAGCTCTCAGGCAGTGGATCCTGCCGTAATTTGCGTCTTCGTTCAGACGCCGTTGGCCGTTGACGGCCGGCGGTCGAAGTAGTAGCATGCACACCTCGGCGAGGAGGTCTACTAACGCCAACCTTCACCCGCACTCTAGATGGATCGCTAGAAGTACTACCACGTCCACCAGTAGGATGTGAGATGCCACCAATACGGCGAGCTGGTCTTCTCGGCATATCTTCCAATCTGGGTTTAAAATAAAAATCAGTAAGAAGAAAAAAGCATTATAGGAAGAAATCTTTTTTTCTTGTACTACTCGGTTCAATAGTGTCGTGCAAAATCGTTCTGCACGGTACTATTTCTGCGTGCAATAATTTTATGCACGGTTTATATTTACCTTGCATATTTGTTTTGCACGGTCTACATGTTACGTGCAAAACGATTAAGCACGGTTTCTTTAATCGAGCAAAAAATCTTTACACGGTAAACATTTACCGTGCACAACAATTGGTGCACGGTTCTGCAGTGCCGAGCAGATCGCGAAAACTGCCACGAGTTTTGGCAAAGTGTCGAGGGTTTCAGCAATTCGAATGCACATGAATTAGCTCTTAATAAACTTATCTACTATCTAACAAAGAAAGTATGACCTAAAAGGAATGTGAAAATGATAAGCAAAAGAAGAAGAAGAAAATGAAAAAGAAGAAGACGATTCACCTGAGCTTCCTGTGAAGAAGAAGAAGAAGAAGCGATGTACACTGCTTTGAGGGAGAATGACCAACAATAGGGAAATGGAGAGGAGGAGAACGACCAGAAGAGGAGGTGCACTGCTGCTCTTTGCTCGGTTTTTCAAAAATGCTCGACGAGGGAAATGGAGAGGAGGAGAACGACCTGATGGAGAGGAGGAGAACGACCTGGTTTCCTGCAAGGGTAGTTTGGGGAATACTGTGGGTGGGCTCAGCAAAATTAGTTTAAGAAAATAAAAGAAGGGGGTGAGTTCAGCAAGTGGGTGCATACAGCAAAATATGTGGGTGCATATAGAATCTCCCTTTTTCATTTGAGATGTGCAGGAATGATTAGTGAAGAAATTAAATAATAAAATCAAATCTTTAAAATTTCAGGCAGTCTGTGCACTTTTTCATAAAAAAAAGTTGAGAGATTTTTTACCAAAAATTTATATTTCATGTGTTTGATGCGGAACAATTTCATGAAAATACTTTTCTGTTTTGTCGGCATTTACCTTGCTAATATTAGAAACGGGTTTCCTATGAGTGGTATTGGAAATGAATTTCATCGAAAAACTTCTCTATCTTTTCCATTTCAACGCAAAACCCTACACGGGTACGTTTGTATACGCACCATTTCCGCGGAAAGGGGAAATTACCAAATCAGCAAATTCCATAGAAATGGAAACCTCGAAAAAAGATTTTCCTATAATTTAAAAATTCATGTTTAGTACAAAAAAAATTCCTCATTGAATTGGTGCTAATGTTATTTGGTGGGGCTGTAGATTCCTTATAGAAAATCAAATTTTCTTATTTAGTGAAATAGTTTTTTGAAAAAAAAATAACATAATATGTATATTATTTATTAAAATTTTATTTAAAGAAATAAAAAATGAAAAGAGTTGTAGGGTTTTGGGTTGAAATAGACAAGAGTGAGAAAAGGAGGGAGAAGTTTTATGAGGAAATTCTTTTTCCATACCCCTCATAGAAAACTCATTTCTACAATTATCAAGGAAAATGCTGACGAGGCAGGAAAGCGTTTCTGTGAAATTGGTGCGCACCAAATGCCTGAACATTAGGTTTTCCATAGAAAATCGCCCACTTTTCTGCTAAAAAGTATTACACAAACATGCCCACAACTCTTTTATTTTTTATTTCTTTAAATAAAATATTATTTGATGCTATTTTATTTTTCTTCAAAAAATTATTTCACTAAACAAGAGGTTTTGGTTTTCTATAATGAATCCACAGCTGCACCAAACAACATTAGCGCCAATTCAACAACTAAAAAAATTCGCACCAAAAGTGATTTTTTAAATTCTGCATAAATCCTTTCCAAAGATTTCCATTTCTATAGAATTTGCTAACATGACAATTTCCTCTTTCCACAGAAAAGGTGTGCAAACAAGCCCCTATCTACAAACGTATGAAAGGGTTGGATCAAAGGTAAGGCCAGGGTTAGGTAGCTTGACAAGTGGTACACAACTACCCCAATACCACTACCCAAAAAAACTACCCCAACACCCAAAGGACACCAGTTTGGGGTGGGGAATTATGGGATCAATAGTTTAATGCATTTTTGGATGGTCATACCCAACCAAGGACCTGTACGCCCAATGCTAAATATATACGAATGTATTAAGTACACAAGCAAAAGAAAGGCATTAATTTTTTTCTTTTTTCTATCGGACGGTTCCTAACTCTTTGAGCTGGACTAATTCCTCCAGGTCCAAAGGGAAGCCGGGTAAATTCACATTTAGCTCCAGTGTGATAGTGCAGTTACGAACTTACAATTTTCGGGTACAAACCATGGTCCCCAACTGAGATACCCCTTAAAATTTAAAGAAAGAAAGACATTAATAATAATGAAGAAAGAAGTAGAAAATCCAAGGGAAAATATATAGTTAAGGTTCTAGTAGGAAGAAACTAGTGGTAGGGATATTAACTCCCAAGTCCCAGCACTAGTGTGGTAGCTTGTAGATTATTATTACATATCATAGCAGAAGGTTTTCTATTTATTTTGACAACTCTTTTTAAGATGACCCTGCATCAACTATAAGAAAATCCCCACATCATATTCCTTTAGCCTCAATGGACACTGGGCCATTAATAAAAGTGGTATCTTCCCATCATAGTCCCCTAAATCCTTTATTAAGAATGTTAGTTTTTGGTAACAATGGGATGGGTTTAGGTCGGTTCCTTCTAGACATGATAAACACCTACTACGATACCATTGCAAACTTATAAACTTAAATTGAAATTGATTGATGGCAACCGGTCAAGTGTGCGTTTGGTACAGGTCACCTTTCAATGAAATCAAAATAATAATAAAATTGCATACTCTCTTTAAGTTATCATACTTAATTATCATTGTCAGCTAAAAAAAAAGTTATAATAATTAATAGGAACTTTGTCGTGAAGTTATTAAAAAAAAAAAAACTATGGTCCCTTGATCAAGAAAAAAGTCTCGGACCATATTGGGAAGGGTGGCAATTTTTGAATTGCCTTCCTAACTCAGCTAAAAGGCCATCTAGTATGATAATGGCAGAGTTGATCCTTCTTATATACTGCCATTTTTTTTTTTTTGGCTATCGGAGGTTTCCAATCCTTTGAATTGGACTAATCCCTTCGGGCTTAGAGAGAAGTTGAGTAAACTTCCCTACAGTGCCAGTGTGGTGGTGCAGTTTCGAATCTACAATCTCCAGATGCAAACCTCCTAGGCCAACTGAGCTACCCCTTGGAGTTAACATTTCTATATATACTGCCAAGTTTGGATTAACATTTCTAACCTAATTATTCAATGGGGGTGGGTTCGAATCAAGTCTATACATGCCTTTCAACCTGCCAACCCAACTCAATTTGGGTCATTATTTCACCGACAACTCCAATGGCACCTATATAAGTAAATGTGGGCTCACTTCTTTTACTTCCACGGTGGGTTTATATTGACATTTTTAACTTCAAGTATTTGAGAACGGCCACTTATTTCACTCGTAAGTGGCGGCATTTCTCACCTGGCTGTTCAATTTTTGAACCTTGCATGCGACGCCTTTTTTCACTTGTGTGGGCTTTTTTTTCTACTTGTGTAAGCTGTCTTCTCATATGTGCGGGCTTTATCTTGAGTCCCAACCTCCTTGGCTGAGTTAACAAAAAATACTCTACACTGGTTTTCCTTGTCTTCAAAGTATTACTATTACTATTGTTATTTACTCATCATCCTTTTTTATATGTGACAATTGGTTATGTAACTTTTTTATAACAACAGGATGGACAACACTTATCAATCGCCTATGACTCTCTTGGCTAGGTCTGAACAAGACCAGACCGTAGACTAGACCGGACCACAAAATCGGACCGGACCGACCGAATTTGTGATTTTAGTGGTCCTATTCTGGTCCGGTCCCAGTCTTTTGGGATCCGGTATATCCACGGAGCTGGACCGACTGCGCCTACACTGAGACCTAAACTTCAGAGGATCCGAGCTCATTTATAAAACTTAGAAAGTTAGGGTTTAGAAACAGAAACAAGAGAAGGAGCAAGAGAAGAACTCATTTATAAAACTTAGAAAGTTAGGGTTTAGAAACAGAAACAAGAGAAGGAGCAAGAGAAGGAAGAAAAAGAAAAAGAAAAGGGAAATTCTATTTGAACACAAATTTTTTCTTTTTTCACACAAATTCTCTCTACACACATCACTATAATTTAAAAATTACATTATTTCTTTCCACACACATCAAAATTTCCCAAAGTACCCATCCCTTCATTTCCCTCTTTCTTCCCACACACATCCTCTTCCAACAAAGGGCTCTCCACCATTACCATTTCATTCTTCTTCCCCATTTTTTATTTATCATTTTTTCATCTTAGATTACCTTGTTTTTCATGGAAACTTATTATGGGGATAGATTCTCATTCAATGTAAGATTTTACAAATAATGCTAGTGTTTTTTCATACATTTGGGTTGTTTTTCATCCATCATCGCAAGGGTTTACAACCCAGAAATCGTGACTGTTCGGTCTCTGAGTGGCCGAACAAAATGCAAATGTTCGGAACTGTAGTTCCGAACAAAATTAGACCGTTCGGACCTTAGTGTCCGAACAGAAGTGTTCGGACATTATCTTTCGAACATGTTCCTTCTGTTCGGATGTACAGTTCCGAACAGATGCAATATGTTCGAACCTGAAAGACCGTACATATCGAGACCTGCAACTCGTTCCAAGCGAGAAATGAAGAAACGAACCTTTCCACTACTGCTCTGATTGAAAGACACATTTGATTGTTGTTTTCTTTCTTCATTGTATTAGAAATCCTTTAGAAATAGAATGAAAAAAGATAAAGTACAAGAAGAATGAAAGATGAAGGAGATGGAGGAAGATGAGTTTCCCAAGAGTAGAAAATGGAGAAAGATGAGTTGACCAATATGTTTTGAGTTTTTTTGAAAAGTGGAGAGTGAGATGGGTGGGAGGGAAGAAGAGATGGGTGGGAGGGAAGAAGAAGAGATGGGTGGGAGGGAAGAAGAAGAGAATGTGTGTGAAAAGAGGGGTAATGGATATTTTAGTCATTACATGAAGGGGTAAAAAACGTAATAAAAAAAAAGATAATTCCTTGTGTTGGAAAAGAAAAAATTGGTGTCCCAATAGCAGCACTCAAAGAAACAAGAAACAAGAGAAGCTGTCGCGGCGAATGGGATGTGAAGATCCAAACAAGCCAGTAGGTCTCTCTCTCTCCTTTTATCTTTTTTGTTCATGTTTCTCTATTATGCACTGCTGTGTTTCTGGGCGTGTATGTAGTTGAGCATGCGTGCTTCTTGCCTAAATTCATAGCGTGCGTGTTTTCGTATCAGTTTGATTGATGGGCAGAATGGGATCCTTTAGCCTGTTTGGATCTTCACATCTGTTTATGCTAAATCTTCTGCCCAAAGGGAAATTTTATATGCACCCTCCCTTATTGCTGAGCACACCCATATCCCTCTATGAACAGTGATTTTTAAATCACTGTTCATAGAGGGATGTGGGTGTACTCAACACTTTTAGGGGTGCATGTAGAATTTTCATTGTCCAAATTAATGCCACAAAATAAAGGTTTTGATATCTTTTTATCTTATATTTTTTTCAGTCGGTTTCCCCACTTTCCCATTGCATCAGCTAAATAGGACATTTTTCTATTCTCCAAAGCAACATTTGCCAATTCAATTACACACGCCCGACGCCGCTCCTTAGATGCCTCCACCTCAAATTCCGCCTCCACCTCCACCTCCACATCAAAACCGTCTGTTCGGTGGGCCCCATCATGCTAGAGATTATGTTGGCCCCACTATCATGTAGGCCCCACAAAATAATGGGGTTTGCAGGGATGATGAAATGCCCCATCGAGGGCTCACTTTCCTCCTTGTTCTGAGTGGGTCAATCTATATTCAATAGACACATCAGGTGAATGGTGTTATCAATTTGTAATTAATGATTAAATCACTTGTTACTTGTTAGGATATCATTTGTAATTAATGATAAAAAAAATAAAAGCTTAGAAAAAAAAATTTTTAAACCGGTCTGGACCACTTATAAGTGGTCCAACCGGACCGTTTTAGACCGGTCCGGTCCTTCATTTTAGGCACAACTGGAAATCCGGTTCTTGTCCTTACGGTTTACGGTGCGGACCACCTATTGGTGTCCACCGTGAGACCCTACTGGTCATGGGACAAGGGGGATTGAAAGATTCAAGTGGGGCCAACTTACATATCAAATTTGAAGTCAATCTAATATTGCTAATCCCTTCATCTAAGACCTACAAGTTTAATAGCTTTATATCAAAGAAGGAAAAATTGACCATTAATCCATCGGTCTAGTTCATTCGAATCCATGCAAATTTATGGGATTCAGTGCCTATAAGGGTGTTATGAATGAGTGGTCAATTTGGATTGGTCATGAGGTGGGCCCTAGTGGGCGTTCCGAACGGTGCGGACAATAAGGACGGTTCTTACAGGACCGCCTCCGATGTATTAATTATTATGTACATATATACTAAACAAAATGAGGAAGGCTCCCCTAAGCTCGAGCTTAGGGAGAAAATTTCATAAGCTCGTGCTTGTGGGGCCACCTTTGGTCCATCCAAATGGACCAAACACATGACCCCCCTTATATTGCACATGTCCACCAACTTTCGGTAAGATCTACATTTAGTAAACCGTTGGATTGACTATATATCAATCCGAATGGATTGTTAACCATTAAACTCTTGGGCCCATATGGAGATGATAAAAATTAAAGTTGGAGCTGATTTTTTTGCAGGGAGGAAAATCCTAGGGAGTCCTTGAAATTTCCCCCCCCCCCCCCATGTGGGTTCCCAAGTGGGCCCCACCACACACTTGAGCTTACCTTATCCTAAGCTTGAGCTTTGGGGAGCCTTGCTCTATATAGTGCTATCATGTACAGATGTAATCTAAAAGAGGTATTACAATTTTCGCATATTTTTCAATTATTTCAGTTTCAGTCCTAAAGCTTGAATCTAAATCCAAGTATATTAATGGGCCTAAAACAAAAGTTGAGCTCGCCTCTCCATTTGCCAAACCGGTAGACTAAAATTTGAACACTAGGGCTCTTGACTCAGGCTTGGACTCTTTATGCAAGAATGTACTTGAACATGGATACAAATGTGACCACACTCAGCACGCTGATAGAACATGCTTTTAGAAATCAACAGATTCAATTAAAAGAATTGTTTTAGATATTAAAATAACTTAATTATCACTTTTTTATTTTTATATTTATTCCTTTTTGTTCTTATCTCAAGTTTCTACATTTCGCTTTTGAACATCCTTCGTAAGTAATTATGATAAAGTCATCATTTTTAAAATAAATCATGCAATTAGTTGTTAATTTATTTTTTTCTAAATTGTAGTCACAAAAACTTGATTGGAAATCAGTGGCAAAGGGAAAAAGTATGTTAAAATTTATTGATTTAAAAAATTACAGCCTATCTTAATTTAATCTCATCTTTTTTTTTTTTCTTTTTTGCCCTTTATCGATTCTAGCATTAGTTTAAGAGCATCTTAATTCACCAATTATTAAAAAAATCTTCGACAAGTTGGCTCCATCCTCCAATTACAATATATAAATTCCAAGGGGTTGGCCGAGTGGTCTGGACTATGATTTCTCCCTCTTCCAAAGCTAGAGGTCTTGGTATCGACTCCTAGATTCCCCTATTCAGGAATCGAATGTTGAGTTCACTTGTGCTACCACCTTGAGGCCACTGGGGTTATACTTGGCTTCTCTCTAAGCCTGGAGAGATTAGTCTAATCCAAAGGGTTGGGAATCCTCCGTTAGTAAAAAATAAAATAAAATTCACAATATATAAAAAATATTAATACATAATTTAATTATACATAACGCATATTTTATATTGCAAATATTGTTGGCAGAGGATAGCCCGTCCTAATGTCCTTCATCACAAGACCATTTGTTGGTTATTATATATATTAAAGTAGTTGTTTCCCGGTTCAATTTTGAGCTTCTAAGCCCAAACGCAATTGAAATGCTTCAATCTCTCATCTATCTAACAGATTTGAGTATGTTTTCAGTTTGAAATGAAATCACATAAATGTTGAATATGATTTGGGTTTGGTAGAAAATAATCTGCACCAAGTTATTTCCAATTGGATTCTGAAGTAATCAAGCAAATGTGGGTCCGTTAATAATTATTCTTTTTATTAGAAAAAAAACATTATTTTGAGACCTAGGTTTGATTTTTCATTTATATTTCTGCATGAAGCATCCATGAATATGCTTGATCTTCTTTTCTGGGTGAACCAAAATAGTAGGTTTGATTTCCATTCATCTTATGCATTTTTTTTGATGAAGTAATATTTACCAATTTTAAAATCAGAAAATAGGGGTGTGTGCTGGGATCGTTTCTGTGTTGTTCCCGATTTTGTGCCGAGATCGGGATATGTTGAGATCGGGTTGTGCCTAGACCGATCTATGCAAAACTTGTTTGATAATATTGACTTAAATTGTTCCATTGAATATATACGGTGCGGAACTTGTTTGTAACAACAAGGTGACCCGCTTTCTCCTTTCTTGTTCACGATTGTGGCAGAGGACTTAAGCAGCCTTTTCAATATAAAAATTGTAGATGTAGATGAATCAAACCAGTTATAGCAAGTGCATCCAAGTTCAAAAACATGCAGGGTAGTGAATTTGGAAATCAACATGGTATGCATGACAAATTTTCAGATTTCAAGGTTTTCAAATTAATGCATGAGTGTGTGATCAAATGACAATGAATGTGATAATGCATCCATCAAATTGCTATGCAAAGTCCCTAACACACTTGCTATAATAAACATACAACATGAGTTTGGAATTCAGAAAAAATCTTAATTTGATGGATGCATAGAACAATAGAACTTGATTTAGCGATTTATCACTATTGGTCACAAAGATTGTAGATGTAGATGAGTTTTAAATTTGATGCAGCCTTTTCAATATAAAAAAATAGATTATATTTAAGTTAGTAAATTATGATTATCATGTAGTAAATTATGATTATCATGTATTATCATAAAATACCCACATATATTATCAAAAACATACTCACATATATTATTAAGAAAAAGACAAAACCAAATCAGTAAATCCTTAAAGAAGATTGCTTTAAAAATAATAAGAAACAAGTAGTTACGGAGAAAGAAAATCTATGAGAGAGACAGAGAGGGTGAGAGAGTCCAGAGTACCTGATATAGAAAATGGTTGGTGGAAATTGAACTCTTAGTAAAGACGTTTTAATATGACAAGAGAAACATTGATCTATAAGAAAAATGCTCATTTGAAAAACCCCACTAGTGAGGTGACTAGGAAGTTGAAATTTGTTGGGATTTAAAAACACACACTGTCACACTGTGTAGAGAAAAAGAAAGATGCCAGCTGCTTTAATGTTTTTTTTGGAATGTGAAAAGATGAATTTAGTGAGATGTGATGCTAAACTACTACTATGGGGCCTTAGTTTTTTGGGAGAAGAAAAAAGCTATGGCAATTGTTTTTTTAGAATGTGAAGATATGGCTTTAATAAGATGAAATAATATGGGGTCTTATTGTATGTGGGGGCTAAAGTAAGGGTTTTTCTTGCCTTATGGTCGAGCCGCCCTTGGGAATAACAAGTGCAAAATTTCTTGAACTTAGCACATGGACAGATTAGAAATTTTGATCTTTTAAAAACGAAGATCGAAATCAGTGGGTTCCACTTGCAGATGAAAATTCTATTGGAATACACTCTCTTTGAATTTTTTTTTCATAACTACTAGAGATTAATAAATAACTTTCACGGATTTTTCGAAGAGAGTGCAAGTTTAAGAAAAAATCAGTCTTTTGCGGACAATAGTTTTGATAGCTGATTGTAGGAAAATTATAGAATATTCTACAAAACTCAAAAAAAAAAAAAAAAAAAAAGAATACAATTTCAATTGGGTTGGTTTGGCGACTCATGCTACAATTTTTATGAAGAACTCAAAATCAATTCCTTACTAAATTTGACTGGAGATCTTCCTTAAACTTATCTCCAATCCAAAGAGGATCAATAATCAGTCTGATAGTGCTTTGTGTTTACTGTGAAAAGTTCATCACTAACTTACTTCATAAATGGGTTTCCAAAAAACAAAAAATATATTTAGTTCTCATTGTTCCAATTAGCCCTCCATCCACTGCAATGCACTAAATAGCACATCCATGCAATGAAATAAAAAAGAAATAATAGGATTCTATATGGAATTTTAACAAACAACTAATGCGTACATAAAATCATTTATACTCAAACACATTCACATCCACAACCATGATGAAGTCGAAACCATAAAATCAAACAATGAAGCTCTTGAAATCTTAATAGCATTGAGACATCTTAGAAAACACAACTTTAAATATAAAGTAATTTAACCAGTCTAGCATCTCTCCGGATAATTTCATCGAACAACTAGTACTACATATGTATAGAGCCAACTTAGAAAGCAAGAGAAAGGTTACAATATGTGGGACGATGGACTAGTGGCGCATTCCCCTCTTTGGGGATTCTCGATTCAATCCGGTGCTACCACCCGACACACGGACATAACATAGGTCCTCCCTTAATGGGCATTCATTTAATCATTTTGAATATTTCGCATTGTCATTAAAGGAAAGGTTATTTGATGGCAATTTTGGGTAATTCACCTTTGATCTTTCATTTTTAACCACTTTTAGAAATACTAAGTCTTAGAATTCCTAAGAATTTAATCGTGAGGGTTGTTGAATGTTCGACGAAAGATGATAAGATTTTGTTGTTGAACTGATGAATATTGTGCACTCTTACACTGTGTTTAGGGGGGGGGGGGGGGGGGGGATTTGAGGGAAAGGAAAATTAAGGGGAGGGGAGGGAAAATTTAAAGGGACATCTTGTTTGTTTATAGTAAAAAAGGAGGAGGGGGGAGGAATTCTCTTCTCTTTTCCCCCAGTTTTGAAGGAAAAAATTTGGGGGTGAAAATTTCAAAATGTTACCCCACTTCCCCTCTCCCTCCTCCCTTCTCAAACACTCTCTATTTTAATTTTCTCTCCATTTTTCTCTCAATTTTTTTCTTTCACCTCATTTTACTTCCTTCCCAAACATAGTATTACAGTTAACTACATGGACAGTCCTGGAGTGGGTGGTCAAATTCCCTCGACATTTGCCAACCTAGTAAACTTGAAGATAGTGTAAAGTTTCTCCTTTTCTTTTATTTTTGAAGCTCAATCATTTGGTTCTATGAAATGAACGAAGTTCTAACATATGAATGAATTCATCATGCCAAAAATTTCTTGTGATATCAGGTGGGCATCTGACAATGCGTTTAGGCACGATACCTTACTTCATGGAATGTTAGATTTGGGTTTGCAATGATGTAAATTACAGTAGCTTTTACCCAAATAATAATAATAAAAAAAAAACAACTTTCCCATGACAGCAGTTCATTTTAGCAATAAGCATAACCTCTCGGAGCACAGAAAGGATGCTTTTTTATTATGGTGCGTATCTAAGGTGGGTCATACCTATAAAAAAAATGGGATGACATTCCACGTGTTCCAATCCATAGATGAGAGGACGTTTTGGAGTGCACGCCACACCTTTGAAATCTAGCAAAATCTACTTCTTTATCTCGTTTTTAAAAGTGACAGTATGACGTCGCGCTTGGCTATTTGCTCAAACTGTGTTGAAACAGGGGCCTTACTGTTTGGGCCTATCGAAGAGTGCCACGTGTAAGAAATTTCTAGCTCAAATAAGATCATTCAACTGCTTCCTTGGAAAACAAAAAAAATAAAAAGAGAAGGACTATTTTGCAAATAAAAGCAATTGGGTTTAAAAAAAAAAAAAAAAAAAAGCCTAACCCTCAGTTACTCTCTTCTCACAGAACCTCAGCCACAGACGGTAAGCGCAATCGCCTTCTCCAGTTCTCCTCCTCTGACACCTCCGAAGACGACATATGTGAATCGCTTCCGGACGCCGAGAATTGACCGGACAAAAGGGGATCCAATCCGAGCGGCGTCACCGAGCTAGCGATCGGAGAAATCAGCGGCTGAGATCGCGGTGATAAAACCTCGCCTCGCAGCGACGTGAGGCCAATATTGATCTCGAGCTTCCGCATGCTGTGGCGGCGCTCGTGCAGCTTGAACGCTGGTCGCCGCGGCCGCCGACGTGTCCGGAGCCAGCGCAATTCGGCGAACTGGCGGAGTAGCGGGCGGGAACGGTGACGGGGAGCTTCTCGACGGTGTCGTCGGTTGCGCCGGTGAGTTTCTGGACGAGATCGCGGAAGGTGTGGGCGTCAGCCCACTGGAAGAGGAAGCGGGCGGCTGCAGCTGCCGTCGCCGGACCTGCATTTCGTCGTTGCCGCAGAAGAAGAGGAAAAAGATAAACCCCAAACCTATGTGAAGAAGACGAATCAGGGATTCCTTTTTCACCCAATTTGCAAAAAAGTCCCTCTCTTTTTCGTAAATTTTTTTTGTTTCCAAGGAAGTAGACTTAGGGGTGTACATGGGTCGGGTTTGGGTCGGATTTGGCTAAATACCTCATCCGACCCAAACTAGTATGGGTTAAATATTTATAACCCATAACCGAACCTATACTAGTTTGGGTTGGGTCGGGTCGGGTTACTCGAGTTGGGTCGGGTAGGGTTGGGTTTAAATGGGTTGTACTTGTAGCTCAAATCTCATCATAAGAGCTCAAATCACAAGATATTATGAGTCTTACTGACAATATCCAACTTGAATGAACTATCTGATTCTAATATTTTACGGTAACTATGGTCCTTATATTTGTAAATGTGGGGCCCAAACTTATTTGTAACTGTGGTCCTTATATTTGTAATTGAGTAAGAAAACTGATTAGGTAAAGGCTCATGCTAGATGGGCAGCTCTAACCTAACATATGCTAGATGGGAAAACTGATTAGGTAAAGGCTCATGCTAGATGGGCAGCTCTAACCTAACCTATGCTAGATGGGCTTTGGGTAAGGTGGATATCGTTTCAAAGAGGCAAGAATTAAACATATTTTATTGGATAACTAGGGTTTGTATTATATAGGGTTGGGTCGGGTACATATGGGTCGGATATGTACTACATATATATCCGACCCGTTTATAAAATGGGTTACACATTTGGACCTGTACCCGACCCGTTGTGCTGTGGGTTGGGGTCGGTTTTTGTCGGGTTGGGTCGGGTTGATGGGTTGGGTCGGATTGGATATGGGTTTTGTACACCCCTAGAAGTAGTTGCGTCAATCCCTCCAATTTCTCCCTCTTTTTAGGTAAGTTGTAATCTTCTTATGATTTCTGCCAGTATACTAATCACATGATACACGTATAAGCACACTGGAAAATATATTCCTCGTGCTTGGTAGTCCATAGGACTATTTGATAATAAGCCCCACGGCCACGGTCCACGGATGAATTATAGTGATGCACAAGGAGCCCCTGCACGGGATCCAACAAGTCTCGAGAATTGAGAAAAGAGAGTGGAGGAAAAAAGAAGGAAGAAAAAAAAAAAAAGGAATACTTTAATTCTAGTCACGCAAGGAAGAGATTCTTGAGTTTTTTTCCAAGAATAGCACCATCAAATAAACTAATTCCCATAATAGCATCCATTTAAAAATAATACCCAGAATAGCATCCCTAGCCTACGTGGCATAATCCAATCCTGGAGTCAAGCTGTTTTGTCCAATCCCCTTGCGCCAGTTGGACAAAATGCTATGTCAGCATTATACCTTCTCAAGCAAGAAAAAGACAAAAAAAAAAAAAAAAAAAAAAAAACAGGGTCTTTATACAATTACAGAAAATTGCTTCACATCCTCTCCACAGCATCTCAGCACCTGCACCTCCTCCGACCATGCGTTCCTCGTCACGTCGGCCGGCATTGGATTGACACGAGCACGCCGCACCCTTCCATGGTTCCGACGGATCCGCGGCTAGAGAAGTGGCCTCATAGCCGCGCCCTTCCATGGTTCTAGCGGAGCCACGGCTAGAGAGGCCGCCGGAATTGCGGATGCAGCCACACCCAAGCCAGCCTCATAACTCTGTCCACAATCTTCAACCACAAGACCCATCTCATACTTGTGAACCCAATTCAAAAGTCGACTCTGCAACATCTCTCTGTTGTCTCCACCCAACCAAACACCCCTCTACCCACTCGAACCCACCTTTGCTCTGACCACTTCCAACTCACGATCCATCTCAGTATTCCACCCTCCACTCATCTCCAAAACCAATCCACAAACCTTCCAAGTAAATCTGAACCAAACATCAACACCATCTGCATGTTCCACATTTTCAACACTGCCACTATCAAACAATCCCATGTCGGGCCTTATTCACTTTACTGGAAACAGATCCCCCCTCTGCATATCCTCCTACTTCATCTCCACTTTCAGACCGGAACACGCATCACCCCTACCATGCCCACTTACCTATTCCACCTTCAGAAAACCAGCACCTACACCTTCATCCATGACCAGCAACCCAACCACATGACCCGTCTGTGCATTGCCACACCTTTTCACCATCCTTTCACATCTCTGCATCACATCTCAAAACCTGCAAAGACCACATCCAACTTTCCATATCAGCTTCCACTCAGCCCATTCAACCTATCCTACATCACAGACCCTGAGTACATCACCGTCTTCTATCTTCTTTCTCCCCAGCTTCTTCTTTACGGATATAACCCACCTCCTTTCTCTTCACTCCCCACCTCTCCCGTTTTCCTCTTCTTCTTTTATCTGTTTATCCATCATCTCTTCAACATGTATCAACAAGATAGCCCACCTCTCTGTACTAATCCAATTCCAGCCAAACAAACACCATACATCCTCACCACTTTACATGAAACCCACTTCACAAATTCCAACATCAAAAAGCAGCAATAGCTATCTTCCATTTCACTCACTTATCCTCCTAACCAAATAATCTCACAAATCTGGCCCCGCTTCATTCGAACCCATCTCAAGAGTAAATGTTTTGATTGAGTTTCTGCTGGATCGATTTGGCACAAAAATTGTAATATCTTACAGTTGAATTTGGTGGCCCAATCGATTTTTTTGGATGATTCAGATCAGCTCAAGCGGTATCTGCAACTCCGGCGACCTCTCTGGCCACAGATCCGTCGGGAACCATGGAAGGGTGCGGCTGTGCTCGTGTCAATCCAGTGCGGGCCGGCGTGACGAGGAACGCATGGTCGGATGAGGTGCAGGTGCTGACATGCTGTGGAGAGGATGTAAAGTAATTTTCTGTAATTGTAATAAAGACCCTCTTTTGTTTTTTCTTTTTTCCTGCTTGAGAAGGTATAATGCTGACATAGCATTTTGTCCTCTTTGTTTTTCTTTTTTCCTGCTTGAGAAGGTATAATGCTGACATAGCATTTGTCCGGTTGGCGCGAGGGGATTGGGCAAAACAGCTGGACTCCAGGATTGAAAATGCCACGTATGGCTCGGGATGCTATTCTGGGTATCTATTTTTCAAGTGGGTGCTATTATTGGAATTAGTTTTATTTGATGGTGCTATTCTTGGAAAAAACTCGAGATTCTTCCCCTCTCTTTTATTCGCTTATAAATGCTTTTCTTAGATGCACATTACTCTCATCACCACTAAAAAAGAGAAAAAGAGGGCGGAGAGACAAACAGGAGAGAATGTGAAAGATTTATAGAGAAGTACATAGAACGAGTGAAAAAAGTTGGAGAGAGGGGCTGAATATGGGTCCATTTTTTGGAAACTATATAGCATGAAATCCAAGTTTGAAAATCTGAATACGGGGCCATCTTAACAAGAATTGTATGGGCCTAATTTTTGTAATTGTAAATCCTCAAAATCCAACAAAACACCACCGTCACAGAGCTCCATTAACAGAGGAAATCTCAAACTTCACACATGCAGAATGTCGTTGATTCCATAACCCAACCCTAAACAGTGAGATCAGCCATTCAATTCCGGAAATTGAACTCTCCACTAGGCCCACTATTAAAATCTAAATCATTCACTATAAACAATCTCCAGAGGCATATTGGGCTTCCACCACCATTCAACTGATTGATTGATTGATGAAAGAAGCGTGATAATTGATATGCAAAAGATTGTGTTATTCACATTTTCATCAAATCATAGGGTCGGATAAATTCGGATTTGGTTTAAGATTTGACAATAAACCCATATGCTTAGAGAGTGTTTAGTTTTGAATTAAACCGTTTGAATTTTAGTAGATGGGCTCCATTTTAATTATGGAGTTCCACTTTTTTTAAATCAGAATTTCTCTGGGTTATAACCTTGGACGATATGGCCCCTTGGCGATATGAGAAACGGGTTCTCACAGAGAAAAGGAAGAGTGACGTAACTGGGAGAGAGTACCGTTTCTTTCTTGTAACAAGTCAAAACACGTCAGGAGGAAAATCTATTAAAGCAGCTATTTGTTTGGTAGCTAATAAAACGCATTTAAATTCTGATCTTTTTATTATCCTTGGAAACACAGCTGAAATCTCTGCACTTGTGTTTGGTATAGCTAATAAAAAGCATTTAAACCCTGATCTTTTATATTCAAAAAGTCTACTTGGCCCGGTGTCAGGCCACTCATCGGACCAGGTCAAGTAGCAGGGCTCTTTTATATTTGAAAATACAGCTGCTGTCCGGACTCGGGACTCTGACGGGACCGGACCCGGAGGATGTCTCTCACTCTCTTATTCGTGCTTCCAACGATTAATAACCAGGAAGTGCGAATTCACGATCTCTTTTTATTATGGGCCCACCATGCAATTAATGATTGGCGGCTTGGCGCTCCACCCAAAGTCCATTTGGTAATTTTATTTGTGAAAGTCAATAAAAATTAAATATTAAATAAAAAAGGGAGTCTTCAAGCCCTCATCATTTTGGGTGAGGGACACTCCCTTTTTGGAAAGTGTCAAGTACAAAAGTAGAGTCATGACTTGCACTCCTCTTTTTGTACTTGACACTTTCCAAAAGGGGAGTATCCGGAGATGGATGCAGTTGAATATTTCTCAATAAAAAATATTTTAATTCAAAACTCCCTCTCTCTATATATTTTTAAAAAAAAGCTACCTTTATTCATTGAAAAACGAAAAAACTCAAATAAAAAATATTTTATTTCAAATAACTAAAAATAAAATATCATTATAACTCACTTATATTTTATTATCTCTTTATTTTACTTCACTTCACTTTATTTTAAAAATAAAATTACCAAACGATTGAAAATCTTATTCAAATCGATGGTGTTTGGATACAAGGAAACCAACGAACGAAGTAAATAGATTGGCCCACGTGTCTTTACTCGTAATTTCACTCCTTCCGTTTTTAAAGGGAAGAAAAGTCCACACAGCCCGAAATCCGTCGGGCCATCCAGCAGGATCGATTTTAAAACACTCCACATTATTGGCAGAGTAAAATCCTCTTCTTATTTCATTCCTTCTTCGTCAACTCAAAGCAAAGAAGAAACGACGGAACCAAACCCCTGTCGGGCGAGATCTCTCCAATAATACATACATTTATAATTGTGTATTATGAATGTATTTCTTGCTGGGCATTGAATTTTGTTACCAATAGTGGGAGTTGAGTTTTCAAAATGAAATACGAATGAAGTTTCAAGTTAGTATCTTATATTTCAATTCATTGTTATTCTTCATCTGGTTTTGAAAAAGCAACTCATTTTGAAAGACTCCATAGTTGAACCGCACTGTATATTCAAAGGTAAAAAGGTTTTTAACTTGTATTGCATCTTTTTTCTTATCATATGGTGTCTGGTCTTAATTTGGAAGGAAATAATCAATCAATCAGCCCTTTTAACTTTTGTTGCATCTTTTGTTTTTTGGAAACTTGCTACTTTTCAATTTATGGTGAAAATTGGTAGATGAAATTGCTTCATTATATAATACTTAGATCTTTTATGAAATGTTCTTACTGGCTTCTTTTTTACTGCTGCTCCTTTTTGGTATGTAGGTGCATTTATTTTACTCTTTGTTAGAGTTGGTTATAATGATGTTAATGTCGCTGTTATTTTTTGGGTGGTAATTATTATTTTTTTATTATGATAATATCTTTGTCTTACTCAAACGAAAATCCTAGGTCCGCCACTGTAATTCTCTTGGATGAGATTTTTGCATAGTTTATCATATGGACCATCCAGATTAATAGATATAAGGAAAATCTTTCATGAGATTTGATTGCTTCTGAGGGTCAGTTTTTGCCAGTACTAGTGACTGCAGTTAGCCACCTTTTTCAAGTTTAGATTGGCCATCCATTACTTTTGTAAAAGTATTCTTATTGAAGGGTTTCATTTTTACATTCAGTGTATTTTTTTGGATGTGATGCTTAAAATGAAATTCGTTACCAACATCTTAGATTTTCTGTTACAACAATGTGGTGCTTTCAACTTCTGCCTATGTTTGGACGCACAGGTCTTCTAGCTTTTATTGGAGTTTGAAAGAATGGAAGAAGGAAACTCATCATTGCAATCTCTAATTCACAGCTATGGAGGAGGTGGAGATAACTTAGATAAAGGCAATCGAAAAAGAGAAATAAAGCAAGAGGTGAAGAAGCAACTCTGGTTAGCAGGTCCTTTGATAGGAGTCAGCATTCTACAATATAGTTTGCAAGTAATATCTGTCATGTTTGTTGGACACCTAGGAGAGCTTGCTCTCTCTAGTGCTTCATTAGCCACGTCCTTTGCAACCGTTACCGGCTTCAGCCTACTGGTATCTATCTCACTTGTCTTTCCTCACAAATCTCTGTTCATTGCATTCCATTTTCTATAGCAAATGTTTCTCTATCAATTATATGTTTGTTAAATAGCTCCAACTTCTTTTTCTTCGCCCTTTGATATTTTATGACTTTTTTTTTTCCTCCTTTTAGTTATACATACTACCATGAAACATAGCTTGAAATTTAAGTTCATAAATATTTCACATCATGTTTGAGTGGAAGAAGAAGTTAAGCATTTTGGTGTTTTTTTTTTCTCCCCTCTTTTGAATCTTTAAATACTGTAAGTCAAATGGTTAGAAATGACTACTTTGGTGTTTTTTCCCACTTTTTGAGTATAAGCATCGTCTCAGATTCATGCTCTCTAGTTGTTTTCTATATCGGCATAACTGTAACTTGGGCTTTAATCATCTATGAAATGTTCTTAGTTCTTTAATTTTGTGTTTGTAGCTGGGAATGGGAAGTGCATTGGATACCTTATGTGGGCAAGCCTATGGTGCAAATCAGTATCAGTTGCTTGGGGTTTATATGCAGAGAGCAATTTTTGTTCTAATCATCACGAGTATTCCCCTCTCCGTTATTTGGGCCTATATGGGCAGCATCCTTGTGTGCATGGGACAAGACCCAGAAATATCTATGGAAGCTCAACTATATGCCCGGTGGATGATCCCCAGCCTCTTTGCTTATGGCGCTCTTCAGTGCAACATTAAGTTCTTACAAGCCCAAAACAATGTTTTTCCGATGATGTTAAGCTCTGGAATCACAACATTGCTTCACATCCTTGTTTGTTGGCTTCTTGTTTTCAAATCTGGCCTTGGCAGCAAAGGTGCTGCGTTGTCAAATGCTATATCGTATTGGATCAATGTGGTGTTGTTGATGCTATACATCAAATTCTCTCCTACGTGCAAGAAAACATGGACTGGCCTATCGAAGGAGGCCTTTCGAGAAGTCATCGATTTCCTAAGACTAGCTATTCCTTCAGCTGTTATGGTTTGGTACATCTTTTGCCCTATGCCTAAGTAACCCCTTTTTTCTTTTTCTTTTTTCAAAATATCAAAACTCTTTGCTAATGTAATCAACAATCCATGTTTGAGTTTTTACATTCAGCAGTCCAATGTTCCAAATGGTTGTTCTAATGGGCCCACAATGAATTGTCCATGTGCACAAACAGGCATTAGAAATTTAGAATGGAAAATGCTAGTAATTCGGTATTTGGTTCTTGATTTGTTAAATGTGAACCTTCTTGCTACACCCTTGACATAGTCCAGATGAAAGGATGTCAATCTAACATTCAGGCTTGTGCCATAAGGGGAATTTTTTGGGATATTCATGATGGGGCCCATCAGTTTAGCAGTCATGTTTGTGCAATCTCAAGACCTGAAGATACTATCAATATCCTAGATTCAGGGATTATAACCCCTATTGTTGCTTAGGAGTACAAAGTTATAGGTGGATAATTGAAAATGCTTCAATATATACTATTTCTTGCATTATATGGTTCTCTTTATTTCCATATTTTATGATATTAGTTCACAATTTGATATGTATAGCTTTGAGTACTGGTCATTTGAGATGGTGGTTCTCCTATCTGGTCTTCTTCCAAATCCAAAGCTAGAGATGTCAGTGTTGTCGATCAGGTAGATAACTCTATAGTGTTTTTTTTTAACAGAAACGATCCCAAGTTCTACAACTATCATTCAATTTCGATATGTTTTGAATTCAGCAGTCCATCAATTTTTTTTAATGGTTTTACTATTTCAAGATTTTTTGATAACAATCATCCTTTCCACCAGCGTTAACACGATGTGGATGGTCTATATGATCCCCTTTGGTCTCAGTGGTGCTCTCAGGTAGGTATTTGCTAATAGCCATGGTATCTTCTCAAAAGTATTATTATTATTGATGCATTTGGATTTACATCAAATCATGAATCGTTAAAAAGTACTCTTATTTAGTCTGTTAATGGCTTAGCGCATTTTTGGTGGGTTGAGAATTGGAAAGAAAGGATACTTATTTTTCTACATTTTCTGTGCCAACTCACAGTTGATGTTTCCTATAAACATAGGGGAGGGAGTTTAGAAAAGAACTTTCCACATATATGATTTTCCATTCCTCTTACTAGTCACCAAACCATCCATTCTTCCAAAAATTTGCATTTTGTGGTACATCCAGCTGCATCCTTGGATCTTCATTGACTTTAGCTTACTGTTTTTTTTTTTTTTTTTCCTAATCAGCACTAGAGTTTCAAATGAATTGGGTGGTGGGCATCCACATGCTGCACGCTTAGCTGTATATGTCACATTTGTCATGACCATTGCCGTGGGGGCTGCAGTGGGGTTGATCACTATTTTGGTTCGTAAAGTCTGGGGCCACTTATATAGCAACGAAGAAGAAGTGGTGAAGTATATTACAACTATGATGCCCGTGCTTGCAATATCTAACTTCATGGATGGAATTCAGTGTGTGCTTTCAGGTCTTAAACTACTTACAGTCAGCTATCATCAGCATTTATAGCTTTGGAATTAAAAGGGCAGCATTTTGATGCACTATTGAATTGAGTTGCAATAATTTAGTTTAATGAAGAGGAAAGGAGCAATTTACTTTCTTTAGCGTTAATGTCAACTGAAAATCTCCATCTTGCAATTATATTATCCTCAGGTTGAACCCGAAAGGATATTTATTGCAATTTACATTCCACTTTCTCAATGCGGTTTCTAAAAATGTCATCCTAATTCATGACTCTGAATGTCCTCCTTATCGACTTGAATTTTCAAATTCAATTTAGATTGCATTCAAATGCTACAAACATGCTAGTGACTGCATTAGTTTTGTAACAGGCCAATATTTAAACTAGTCATGTATTGGTCTCTATTGTAGCAAAGAGCTGAAATCTTCAGTGAATCAATTAAAAATGATCCTGAGCAAAATCATTCATATGATGTCTTTGAATCTTCAGGGACTGCAAGAGGATGTGGGTGGCAGAAGATATGTGCTTTTGTTAATCTGGGAGCTTATTATGGTGTGGGTATTCCATGCGCCATTCTATTTGCTTTTGTATTCCATCTTCGTGGAGAGGTCGGTGTCATCCTTTTTCTGTTTGTTTTTCCTCGTATAATCTTAACTCATTCAGTTTTTCAGTCAATCACCCCATTTCAGTTAGTCCAACGGTGAATATCACTCTGTTCAGAGTGATATTTTAGGCTACCACATATCATGAGTGTTTGATTCAAGGGTTAAGCTTCTTAAAATGTGGGCCTTCTCAAGTGCTCATACAGAATTCGGTTGAATCACAATTGATATATTCTTGACCTTATTGAGTCAGTTCTAACATTGGAAGGAATGTTGCTCATGCTTAATGTTATGGTTGCAGGGACTTTGGCTAGGGATCATATGTGGGCTCTTAGTACAGGTTCTTTTGCTTTTAATCATCACTCTGCGGACTAATTGGGAGCAAGAAGTAAGTTCTTCCTGTAGTAACCATCTTATACAGGAAAAGAGTTGATCATTCTTTTGTCGCTATTTATGGCACACGTACATGGGGTGCTTGTGTCTAGCAGCTATGTAATTCTTTGTATCATGCGGTCTTTCACCCTTTGGTTGTTGATATTTTTACTTCCACAAATGAAAGTTTCATACAGGTTGTGTTGCATGAGCAATAACTACTCTTCCAATTAGCAGCCAGACCTTTTGTGTTGTCAAAGATCCCAGAAATATGATGATACATCAATAGTTGCATGCATCTGTATCCAAGCATTTTATTGACTGTAGACTCAGAACACTGAATATGCAACTTGGCCATAAGATAGTGTGTTCTTGTACAACTGCCAGGGAATAAACATCATTTTCATACTGACCAAATACCTAGTGCTTGATTTTAAGATAGTTCTTGTACAATAACCTAGTGCTCAGTAATTTATTCACTTATCCACATAATGTTAAGAAAATTTCATACTTCAGAGTACTGATCCAATCCATAGTATAGTAGTCATTTAGTTTTGTCTCAGATGGGGTTCCAAAATGAGATGGATATGGACATTTGCGCTATGTTTAGTCATGTCAAGATACATTGAAATGGCCTAAACATACTGAAATAGGTTGTCCCATCTCGTGTTCTGTTTTGAATTAAACATTTTTTACCTTTTCATCTAGCTCAAAAGTGGATTGAGGTTTCCTTTTACCCTCTTCTCCTTAACCAAATTGACTGCGAAGGCGGATTAGAGAAACAGAAACTTCCTCAGTGTAAAATTATTTATTTAATTATTTTTGTGGTTGGTATCTTGTCTAAATTAGAACAACAAAATGGCAGAAATGTTTCATCTTAGAGAAAACTGAAATGGCCTTTGAAACAAATTGATGTTTGTGATTTATAGGTAATGATAGAAATGAATTGAGTTGGAATTGTCATCTTATAAAGTCATAATTTAAATTGGTAAAGATAAATTCTAACCTTAGGTATAAGGGAACTAAGATCAGATAACCATTCAAAAATGAAAAATAAAAGTTTCTTAGTTCCAACACCTTGACAGAGCATTAGTATACAGTGGCAAGGTACATCATTACATTTTCATTTAAGAAAAAAAGGTACATCATTACTTGTATATTTTTGATGACAGACATTCTGCGAAAATAGTAAAAGCCCATGAAAAATGCCTGTCCCTCATCAAAACAGGAATATAAATGCATGTTAGTGGGCTGCAGGCATTCACATACTATAGGAATGCCCAAATTTTTTTGTCATGTTATGTAGCCTTACAAGTGCTAGGCAATATAGTTAAGGTTTGAATATCGAGCTATATTAAGGTTTGAATATCGAGCTATCTTCCTAATTGTTTCGAATCATTAACCAAAGTATTTTTAAAATTGGTATTTATTTTTTCTATTGCATCTTGTATCATGTGATATTAACGTGTCCAATTGGTCAAATGAGTAAATTCCTTCTACACATCAGAAGATTACACAGTATGCTTTTAGCACTGCCTCTTTAGTTCAGTTCCTTTTTTTTGGTGGTTTACATGCTGTATCCATAATTTTTTTTCATTCTCGTTCCTCTTCAGGCAAATAAAGCTAGGGATAGGGTTTATGACTCCAGCATCCCTATAGACATGGCATCATGAAGTTTGCCTGCTACTATTGCTAACTGCATTCTGAACAGCTAATCAAAGAAACACCACTGAGAATATATCATTTCCTTATCTCAGGTTTGCTAAATTTAATGTTGCTTATAGTTTCTCTTTTCATGAGCCCTATCCCCATCTCTAGTTAATCTAATTGAGTTTTTCCGCTCTAATGACTCCCTAGATAAAGATACTTGAAACAGTGCATTTTATGTGTAACTGTGTATTTCTCACACTTACAGAACTGATTGACGGAATTTGCCTGCTTATCTTTTGAAAGTTGGTTCTAGCTCTCAACCAAGATGCAAAGGTACTGACAGCATTTAATGAGATTCTTTGAGGATAGTTAGTATTCTTTGAGGATAGATAGTGACTATTGTTCTACAGTAAGACCTTCAATTTTTGTTAATCATTTGATGTAATGGAGTTTATTGAAAAATGTGAAGGGCTACATATTTGGATATAATTGCCTATCTAAGAAGGCAGCGCAAGTTTGCAACTTTCCCACTCGAGCTGTGCATCATAAAAATACTCTTAGGCTGCCCTGTTTGTTTGCATTAAAAAAGATAGGAATTGAATACATATGGTGGTTAAAAATGAAGATCAAAGGTGAATATCGAAAAATGAGCATCAATTAGTATCTTCTTCTAATTCTATTTCCCTAAAAAAAATCTTATTTAATGTTCAGTTTTGGAATTTCACCTTTAATCTTCTGTTTTAAGCAAAATGTGTATTCAATTTCTATGTATTCTAATGCAAACAAACAGGCCCTATAGTTTTTTTTTTTGTTCAATTAGACGACTTTTAACACCACGCACAAAAAAAAAAAAAAAAAAGAGCTGAATCAGCTGACTTTGACTACATGTTGAATTTTTTCAATAGGGCTGGACTTAAGTTTGCAAATGAAACCCTGATTACCTTGATCCCGAGGCCACCCAAAATTTTGTGTATGGGACCTTTATTGGGCCTGAGATGATTGGGTCCTTGGATCAGCATCTGCAGGTTAGACAATTTTAGTCTGCATCCGATCAAATCAGGTCTAATTCATCAGCTTGATATGTATCTGTTATTTTAGCAAAGCCGGGAAGCAGCATTCAGGTGCTTTTATTAGATTTTCTGATTATCTAAGAAAGACAGACATGTTGGAAGCAACATTGAGGTCATTTTATTACATTTTCTGATTATTCAGATTGGATGTTGAACATCATCCCAGTCGCTAAGAAAGATGAAAATATTGGCATAAGCTGAGTTCAATATATGTATTGATTTACTCTGTGTACTGGAATGTAAGGCTTTAAAGAGGGCAGTAAGCACTTAAACCACCTACCCACATCTCTGTGTTGTACATGTTTTTTTTTTTTTCCTTCTTTTTTTGGCCCCTTCTTTTTGTCATTTTTATTATGAGAACTGCAAATTGTCTAATGGTATGGTGGGGTGCAGAGATTGGGTCTGTGGGTTGCCTGCTGGATACAGACAGGGTTGAAGGGTAGGGAAAGATGATGGAGTTTGTGGAGGAGTGGGGGACTGGCTGGGGAGGGGGAAAATCCTGGGTTAGGAAAATAGGAATAGGGTGAGGAGTTGCAGGGCTAAAGGTATAAGATGAAGAATGGGCGGGAAGCTGGAATTCAAATCGAGGTTTGGGCGCCATCCTGTAATGCTGACAGAAGCCAATCTAATACCTAAAATATCCCCATCCTTGACCATCCATCCAGCTTTTGACACAGGAAAGGACATGTTACTGCTATTGTCTAGGACTCTTTTCCAGGCTGATTTCGTCGGCACGACTGCTCTGCTAAGTAACTTGATTTCACAGTGGACGTAGTTGATAAATTATTTATAAAAAAGCTAATTTGTTTGGAAATCCTAATATTATAACTTACAGCTTCAAAAAGATAATGATTAAACAATGGTCTATTGTCATTAGAATACACCTATATTAGAAACATGCAATTTATGAAGTAATGCACCAACTATAGATAAAGTGAAAGTCGCAGCTGATTCTGCTTGAAAAACAAGTATATACTCTATACTGTTAAAATCACAGATTTTTTCTTCCATTGGAAACAGGTTAATCTGAAAAATCTACTAGTTTTAGGGTTTTCATATTTTTTTGAATTATTTGACCTAGTTACTAAATTGTGCTGACAGTAGCTGATAAGCAGAAAGCAGATATGGATCACACATAGGACTGATACTTGATACAGGTTTGACACTGATATTTACGATGATAGCCCAAAGTCAATCCATCCACAGCCCTACCTGAATGGTTGAACATGAGTTGGTCCTGATTGATGGATGGCCTTGTAATTAGTCAGTTACATGCGATGCACAGTTGATATACTGTGACCCAATTTGATTCCTGGTCTATCTCCCCTAAGTGTGCAAGTGGTCCTCTCCCCCGATTAGATTGTGCTGGGGTTCATTCCCACGTCAGTTGGGTCTCTCAAGGGCTGAGCCATCTCAGCCTGTACCGGAACAAAAAAAAGAAGAAAGTGATGGCTTCCATTATCAAATTAGAGGGCTTGCATTCTACTTAAATTTTATCCATGTGACTTATGACTCAGAACTAAATGTAAATTTGATGGGCCTCCAGGTCGGCCATCTCTAGGTCATCTAGACATGACCATTCAACTTGAATTCGTTTTTAAGGTTGAGCTTTCCAGAATTTGGTACAGGTTTAAGGTTGGGGCAAGGCCGAAATTCCTGGTTGGACATGTTCTGTCCATTTTTTCTTTCAATGAGTGACGTGACTTGAACCCACAGCCTTAAGATTTTAACAATGAGCACCTTCCCCTGCGCCAATTAAAATAGAAAAGAAGTGCAAGGCTAAGTAGCAAATAACAAAAGCGGGGAAACTTTTGCTTTGATTTGGTTTTGTGGGGAGAGGATCAGAGCAGGGTTTACATTCTCTGGCTGTCACGGTTCCAATTGCCTTATCAATGTTCCTCTCTACATCACAGTTCCAATCACCTTATCAATGTACCTCTCTCTCTGTCACAGTTCCAGTCACCTTATCAATGTACCTCTCTCTCTCTCTCTCTCTCTCTCATCACAGTTCCAGTCACCTTATCAATGTATCTCTGTGTGTGTGTGTGTTGAGCCTGTTTATGGTCTCTTCGGTATATGGTTCACCTGCACAGAAAGTATAAGAAATTGGATAACCATAACTAAACTCTTTAAGGCATGTTTATTTCATGTGTGGTATAATAAAGGTCAAGTGAATGTCATGTAGATATTGGACAACATAAGGTACAATAAGTAATAAGTAAAAGTCCTGGTGTGGTAAGATATTTGTTTGGATTATCTGAGTTAAAGTAAAAGGTGAGAGACAGTGTATTTAAAAGGCACCTTTTTGTCTCAACTTACCTTCACCATGTATTGCAGTCTTCTGAGGTTAAAATGAAAAAAAGTAGCTTGTGGTGAAGCTTATTCTAACCATGCTTAGAATTGAGAGGATGAGGATGTGATGGAACTGCCTGTGCTCAGAAGTTTACAGCACAGAATCTGCAAACTGAAGAATTATGGAATGCCCAAAGTCTAGAGTGCACAGGCAATGACATGCCATATTCTCAAGGGCTTTACCATTCATGAGATAAGAGGGATGAAGTTGATGATACGAACAAGATTCAACAAGTGTAAAACTGGGCTTGATGCTAGATCATGGGATGAAAGGAATATCAAAGGTGAGCCCCCATAGTGTTGGACTGAGCTCGTAGGAGAACATTTTCCTCTTACATAAATGTAGGATGAAAACCGTCCACACGGCTCACCCATTATCAAATTGCCCAAAGCCCAAATTTGACACTAATTCAACCACTACTCATTGTTGGATGAAGTACAAATAATGTCTTTTAAAATCATTAAACTCGAGGGCCATAAATTAAGTAGTGATTTATGGCTGGGATTTATCTAATTGGAATTGATATTTTGCACACCCATGGATCTCATTTATTCCTTAGCAATTTCCCTCCCCCGTAATTGCCATGGCCTTTGGCAGCCAAATAGGCAAGTTTGCAAGATCTTATGTTCTCCAATTATATATAACAATATTTCCTATTTTTTATATTCTGTTTATATACACTCTAAAAAGCCCTACTATTTGGGAGAGACCCCCTGTTTGGCCCACCTTGTGGATAGGCCCACCTTGTGGATAGGCCAGTGTCAACAGATTGGTGTAGGTTTTTGAATCCAACAAATCTATCATGATTGAGATATCAGCAATGAAAAATCAAAGGTCAAAAACCCCATAATCTCAGAGAAAACAAGGTGGCAAGGGATCTATGTGAGGCCCTGGGCCCTCTC
The DNA here is from genome assembly GCA_012931725.1 of Litsea cubeba. Classification (NCBI taxonomy): domain Eukaryota; kingdom Viridiplantae; phylum Streptophyta; class Magnoliopsida; order Laurales; family Lauraceae; genus Litsea; species Litsea cubeba. The sequence goes on along the minus strand of CM022949.1, from coordinate 48,103,869 downwards.
CTATGGTGACATCTCCCGAGAGATCAATATCCTTTTTCCAAATCCGAGCCTTTAAACTTTTGAAGGTCGATTACAACGAAGCCCATACTATGTGCAGTAATCCAAGATCCAGGCCGTTCATCTGGCAGGGAACACCATAGAGTTTAAATATACACATGAAAATCAGGCAGGCTCATGCCTCAGGTGGGCCACAATGTATCCAAAAGATGGAAGTTACTGAAGAATGAAGATTGACCAAAGTCCATTTAGCAAAAAATATTGGGTCAATAAGATGGGTGGACCCAAGTAATCGTCTGGGGAGGTAACTTCTCCAGTGTGCCCCACTTGATGAATGGCCTGGATGTTGCACATATGTAATGATGTTGGCATCCTACAAGTAGAACATTCTTCTGGAATGTAGACGAGAGGACCAACTCTATGTTTTATATTAGCTGTTTTCGGAAGCTGGGTTCTATCTATTGACTCCTGACTTGACCATATCTTAACTTTTAATTGCTTCTCTTGGAATCCAGACTATAAATTCTAAAGATTATAGAAGCTGAACAACTTCATTGATTTTTCTGTCCATCTTTTAAAACACACCTATTGACTGTGTCATTTGAATGTGGAAAAGACAATGTATAAAAGGAATTAAGTGCAAAGGCCCTGCTCAACAAGGACTAGGCATTAGTTTTTACAGCCTAAAGCCATGGAGAAAAGCCTGGATAGAGTCAGCAATCTACCTGACTCTCTCCTTCATTACATACTCTCTTTGATGCCCTTGAAGTCCCCAATAAGAACTAGTAGCCTATCAAGCAGATGGAGAAACCTGTGGAAATGTATGTGTTTCCACTCCACTACACTAGACTAAACTGAACACCTGAAGAGTCTGCTGCCATGGTCAACCGATATCTACGGCTCCACGACCGAAAGAAAATAGAATCATTTCGGCTCTTTTTTTATATCCGGGTGCCGATTATCTTCCTGATGCTGAGAATTGGATTGAATTTACAGCGATGAAAGGCGTTAAGGGGCTCGATCTCGACTTCGTCCAGCCTTTATTTCAGTTGGGTGAAGTTACAACCTTTAAATTGCCTGATTGTTTCTTTGACTGTCAATCTCTGACCCATTTGAATTTGAGTAACTGTCATTTCAGCCCTCCCTTGAATTTCCATGGCTTCAGTCTTCTCGAGTGTCTAAAACTCATGGATGTAGATATCATATATAACATGGTCCAGACCCTTGTTTCAAACTGTCCACTTCTTGTAGAGTCGATTCGGGGATTGCTATAGTTTGGGTTATATCAAGATCTCTGGTCCAGACATCCCCCTTAAATTCTTCGCAGTGATTGATTGTTCCACCTATGACATCGAGATCTCTGCTCCTAATCTCCAGTCATTTCATTTCTGCGGCCATCTTTGCTATGGGTATTCCTTCAACAGCATCCCATCCTTAGTAGATGCCCTCTTTAACTCAACAGGTCATGAATGTACAGAACCAGAACATGATTACATAAAAATCTTATCTGATCTGGATTGCATTAAGGTTCAAACATTGTGCAATGGAGCGCTCTTGGTATGTTTTTTGTGCTACATTGTGTAGATATTTGGTTCATAATATGATACACTAACAACTACTTAGCTTACCCTTTTTCATATTATCCTTAGCATATAGCCATGTCAGAGGAATACAGAAGGGATGAACTGCGAATCTGTGAGACCCCGTCCCGAGTTAATCACGATTAACTCTTATTAATCGAGCTTATGGCTAATTAAACATGTTTAGTCGAATTAAAGAAGGCTTAGTACCAAATTGACTTGGTTTAGCCTTAAGAGAATGAATTGAGCTTAACAAACTTGTATAATGAATTGTAATTGGATTGGATGAGTTTGTGAACTCAAATTAGGAATTGAGGGACTTTTGTGTAAATACGTTTTTATACGTATTTCATCGAATACGGAAACTCTTGATGCCAACGCGTGTATCTCGAGGAGTACGTTCACTTCTGTCAAAGACTCGAAGTCGTTTGACGAATATTGATTCAAGTGACCCTCCATTTGACTTGAATTGTAAATAATGGGAAATTATGGGGCTAAATGCAAAGTAAAAGCTTATATAAGCTAAGACCTGCAATTAGAAACCCTTTTCCAAAAACCCTAGCCTCCATTTTCCCTATTTTCTCTTCTTTCTTTCATTTCTCTCCATCAAGCATCAAAAGTGACTTCTTGAGAGTGAATTGCAAGTGGATTTCATTCACTTCATCCATCTCTTCAGCTCTCTCAAGTTCAAAGATAAGTTTGGAGATTGTCAAGCTTGGATTCAAGTGTTTTATCTCCAACTCAAGCTATTAAAAGGGGTTTTCTTCCTTAGATCTTCAAACAAGGCAAGTACTTACTTGTTTATATGTTTTGTGATGTTTATGAGTCATTAGAACTCATTTGGGCCAAGAAACCAGAAGATTGGCTTCAGAAACCTGAAGCTCGAACTGAGCTTTTGGGTGGCTATCGGTCGACCGATGAACCGACGAGTGAACCGACAGGTATAACCTGTTGGTTTTCCAGAGAATTCCAGTTCTCTGGAATTCTGACCGATGTGGGTCGGTCCACCGACGTAGTGTGGTCGGTCGACCGATAGGTCGACCGATAGTGTAAAAGTAGTTCAGAATTCAGGGAATTCTGGCTCGCTGGAATTCTGACCGACGCGTCGTCGGTCAACCGTCATGAAGCCGTCGGTCGACCGATGGGCTGACCGATAGGCGAACCGACGCTGTGCAGGAAATCGTGAAAATTATCTGTTTTGAGGCCTAATGTATATAGGCTGAAGATTGTTAATGTATAAGCCTTCATAGGTGTAAACTCAAGTTTCCGAATACACAATTCAAATGATATTCATCGAAAATAGTACGTGTATTGGAAAATGAATGTTTCACTCATTTGCTTGGCTTAGACGTCTGATAACCATTGGTTAGTTACCACGTGAAATTGTGAATGAATTACATTAAACATGAATTTCATAATGAACTATTTCTGCTGCAGTAGATGCTTGAGGTGTTCCGGAACCTCATGGAAGTTAGTGATCTTTGATCAAGACACTGACGTATTCCATACCATTTGACAACCCTTAAATAAAGAGTGTCCATGTAGATATCAACTTAATGATATTACTGGATCCGTTATTGTTATTATTGTTAATGAATTGTTTCACTGGATTATTGATAGCTAGAACTATCATAACATGTATGTATTTGTTGAACCGTCGTGTTCATGGTACTATTGATGAATGTCACAGGCCCAGATGCCCATGCCGGTCCTGCCGAGGCCGCGCCGCCAGCGGAGGATGCCCGCCCGATACCTCCAGGAGGTTTAATCGAGTGGATTTGATCGCTGAGAGCGAAAGAACAAATTTTGAATGTAATTAGAAGTCCCCGTACTGTATTAAATATACGGTGAATGACTTTCTTGAATGTAGATTAAATTTGTGTATTATATTTTGTCAATGTATAATTTCCGCCGTTGTATACAGTTGACAGGTATTGTATTGATATCCTTTGTGAATTTCGTTTTAGCTTTTGTTAATTCGGAATTTACGAGAGTAAGTATGCATTCGCGACTCGGGGTTCGTTCGAGAGAATCAAATCTCGGGACCGGGTCGTGACAGAATCTCATTACACAATCTGCAAGAACTGCAGCTAGTGATGCTGTCCCTATCTGATGAATATCTATCCTACATATATGGGTTTCTGAAAAATTGCATCTGTCCTTGTTTGGAGAAATTGTTCATTGATGTAAGCTTTCATTTGCTTGAACAACTTTAATGCTTAATTTTATCTGATTAGGATTACTATATTTTCACTCAGTGGAGCTCATCTTTCTAACTTTGTTACATGCCTGCAGCTCCCGTCTGCCCCAAAAAATCCCTTATGAGTATGAATACTACATGAAACCGCCTTTGGTGGAAGAGCGTTCAGAACGCGCTTCTAATCATTTCAAAGTGATTAAGATTAGTGGGTTTAAGGGGCATTGCAATGAAACACGATTTCTAAAATTTTTACTAGAGAATGCCATCATATTGGAGAATGATGCCATCATATTGGAGAATGTAGTTTTAGTCATGGCACCTACATTGGAGAAGGATTCCAGAACTAGATCAGAATCTACCCAGATGCCAAGTAATCTCCACGAGGAACTTCTGCTCTTACCTAAAAGCTGCATCGGTTGCTCAAATAGTATTGTGTGAATATTCTGAAGATCATGACAGTTTATGCCCCACGCAAACTAATGTATATTGTAAGCTGTAACTTGTTATAAGAAATGATTGTGCACTAAATGTCAAATTCCTTATGAATTACTAAGTGAAAGAATTGCTGGTCCAAATGGTTGTCGGAACCAAACTCATCAAAAACCTTATGCGTTCCGGTGTGAGATAGATTCTGCGAAATCATTGCAAATGCTCTCAGATCTATTGGATGATCAAGCAAGGTTCTCATCTCCATTGTAGAGCAGTTCTTAGGAGTCACGACTACTATACATGAACTCTACCCCACCTAGAAACCCACATCTCCTGACCAGCGAGGGAATTCTGCCAAACCGGAAATCTGAACCTGATTCAAACTCTACCACCAAGAGTTTGATCCTTGTCGTACTCTACCAGATTAAGACTTGTTTAGAGTTTATCCGTGGTACACCGCCGAGCTCGATCTCATGGTCCCATGGCGGTCGGGCCACACAATTTCTAACACTAAGATATTTTGAAGAAACTCGGTTTTTATTAATTTAAAGGGGCTGAGAATGAATAATCGAAGTGGACATTCACACAGGGCTATCGAATTCAATGATTGCACACCCTTCTATGTTTTGACACTGTGAATTTAATAGTGTGAAAACAACATCGGTTTCGGTGGTCGAGTGCCAAAATTATACATATCAGGTGATATGCAACGATTGTGGTGATCAATTACTAGTGTGAATCGAAAATGAAGTAACAAATAATTCGAGATAATATTCAAAGGACCCAGAATATTAAAACGTATCTTAACTTACGCTTTATTTCCATCAGTAAGCAAGATTTGTGGGTGCATCAGACCCCCATTTGTCAAATAGGTCTTGAATCATTATATGATTATAATAGTATTGATTTATTTGTCCCATGGTTGAAAAACTCTCATATAGTTGACTCTTGACCATCCTAAGTTATCTCATTTTGACAAAGGACAGAGTAAAAAATAGGAGAGACCCGAATCATCTTACTTTAATAAAATATTTGTATTCCGAACCATTTAATCTGGATATATAAAATTTTAAACCCTTAAAATTTATTTATAAGTAATTTATAAGTAATTATGCATGAGGGTTGGAGTTAGGAATTTAAAAATGACGATTGGAATGTAATTCGGAACTTATATTTGATCTTTCACATTTGGTATTTGGACTAACAAATTGATTATATAAAATGTAATAATCCTTCTTTTATTTTCATTACTGTAGTACTTTTCTTAGATATATAAATTTATTGAATTGAATTGATTATTATAAATGCATGCAAATAAATGTATTTTTATATTTTATAAGTAATGTATTTATTTTAAAATATTATTTAAAAAAATATGACTCTCCCAAGTTTTCATTTTGACTTTGTCCAAATTCATTTTTTTCTTTTCTGGTGTCAGGACTAATGTTATACCCATTAGATCTACACTCCCATGGGAAAACCTGATTTCACGTTGGAAACCCCTAAAAAATTCATAAAACCTTTTTCAATTTATGTAAACAAAAATCTAAGATAATTAAAAGTGGCATGTGGGCCAGCACCGTATGACCTAAGCCGTGTAGTAGGCAATGCTGACCCGACCCCAGCCCACTTGGGCACGGTACGTCACGTCTAGTGAATTTTGACCACTTTACACCCCCGGAACATTCTGTCAAAAATAAAAATCATCTGATGACTGAGTCAGACAATAGAGCCATTAATTGTACAGCGGTTCACTCCACCTCCTGATAGCTCGTCAACCCCTGGGGAATTGTCTTTTTGTTATTTTTTAGACTTTGGGAAAGTGAGCATGACAAGCACATGTTGATATAAATTGACACGAATCTGTGATACATTTATTAAAATGTTACAAAGTGGACTCTACTTGTGGCAAATTGACTTTTGATCAACAGTCCGCAAAAACATGTATGATTTGTAAGAGCAGGATAATCACGTTGATTGCTATGTAATTTACAAATGGGGGCAAAACATTAGATCCATTTCAAGCCATCAATAGAATCGGTCCATGCTCCGGTCTTATTCACCTCCCATTGAGAACTGGGACTCGTTACCACTGAGATAAAGGGCCGTTATCACTATTGTGACATGTAACAATGTTGATGAAGAGATGTTTTGGAATTAAATATTTGTCGGAGTAAATGTTATCTTTAGTTTAACGGGCCGGCTAGTTCCATGATGTTAAGCGTTCAATTTAACGGTAGTGAGGCGAGAGAGCTCCTCCTTATGAGAGTGGTAAGAAGCGACAGTTCTTATCCAGATGCCTATGCTTTTGCGTTTGAGACTCTCTTTGGGTCTAAAGTCTTAACCCCCTCCTACTAAAAGGAAAAAAAAAAAAAAGTCTTAAACCCCCTTGGCTTTGGTAAAAGAAATAAGTAGTGAGGCTAAAAGTCATAATGAATTTGGTGTAAATAAGTTATATGATATTTCTTTAAAATATCTTATAAACTCTGAATCTTTTTTTATAGTGCCCATTTTTCATATATTCGGGATTACATATTATTGAAAAAAAAATGCCCTTCCATTTTTTATAACGAAAATCTCAACACTCTTGCATTAAATAGTACTAATATGTTGACACATCGAGATGAAAGTTAGAAAAGGCGAGTTTCCTATACGGAAGGGCAGTAGGTTGGGTTTAAATGGGGACCTGTCTTGACACGCTTCTATTAGAGACGGGTTTGGTAGCGTGTTGGTAGGGTTCGGATTGGGTGTGGTCTTTCATGCATTAACTTGAGTTAGATTCGGGGCGGGTGTGTGTTTTTGGATGCATCTACTCGACCCGTCTGTATATATTTACTTCATACATTACCGAATGCATTTCATTTCATTTGAGATATCAATAGTGTAGTGGCAACGAGAATGGGGATTTTCTTGGAGGTGTTCCCTAAGCACATATATATATATTTATATTTTTTTAAAATATTAAATTAACTTCGAGTGGTGTATGACTAGAGGTGTAAATTGGGTCAGGCCGCCCAAGCCCGGCATGACCCAAAGGATGGGCCGTGTTGGGCCAGGGAACCCTGGGTCGTGGCACGACACGACACGACCCAAGGACTTGCTCTTACGGTGCTGGCCAGGGTGCCTAGGCCGAGGCCCGGCCCAACACAACATTCATTTTAGAAAATGATAGTTCTTATATAAATAAAATATAAAACTTAAAATAATATAAGTTTTATTTTTCATTTGTAAATTATCATCAAATTTTATGCATTTATTTTAATAGTTTCAAATTTATTTCAAGTTGAGAATCCTAAAAGTCCATAGTCGTTTTCAATTTATATTAAAAAATAAAAAAGTTTAGAAGAGACATGTGGGTAGGCTCATAGGTGGCATGTACCAAAATGGTACAACCCAAGCAGTGCTGTGGGCCAACCCAGAGCCGACCTAGGAGCGACACGACATGGCCCAAGCACGATTGGGCCTTCCTCAAAGTGGGTCGTGCCATGCACCTCTACGTACGACAAGCATCAAGCCCGTCATGGGTTGAGCTGGGTATAGTATAGTAAGAATTCGGGTCAAGTTTATAGTCTCCTATATATCAATAGAAAGAGTTTTTTTGTTTGGTAATTAACTAGTAAAGTTAAAGTGAAGTAAAGTCTCCGTTATCAAGATAAGAAAAGACAATAGGTCATATCAAAAGTACACACATTCAAAATTCTCTCCTTTAAAAAAAAAAAGTCAATAAGCAATCCCGTTTTTCAACTAAATGATCAAAAAATATAAAGAGACTTTAAAAAATAATAGATAACTTTTGTCCCGACCATACAGAAAATCTAGAGACTACACTGGTGAGTTTCTCTTTTCTAATTTTAGTAAGAATAGTCGATCACTATTTATAACAATAAAGTCACTCAAAATAAGAGATTTAATATCACTCAAACTAGAAAACCTCGTCACATCCTTAAAAATCTATAAAAGTGCAAACCTATCGAATAAGGTGTACTCCCACACTCGTTAACATGCGTTTCAAAATTAGAAAGATAAAAGGCAGCTTCCTTTTCCTACTAACCCTTTCTCACACTGTACTGACGCTTACTCTACTCGGCATCCTTGGATTATTTTAATCCAAATCCATATTCTAGTGCCATATATATACCCCTACGACCCTACTCCTCCTATAACCCTTGCATCTCTCTCAACTCTCTCCTTTTACCCTTTCATCTCTCTCTCTCTCTCTCTGATCAAGAAGAAAAACGCAGAAAGAAGGAAACATGAAGAAACTAATCAGGTGCTTGTGTCGAGTCTCCGACTGCTCTGCCTCTGGCCACTTCCTTCTTGGCTCTGATTCCTCCTCTCCACGAGTATCCACCAAAACACTCCAATCCAATTCGAAGCAAAAGGAGGTAGGTTGCTCCGGACAAGTCCCAGAAGGCCACCTCCCAGTCTACGTAGGCGTGGAGATGGAGCGGTTCGTGGTGAAAGTCAAGCAACTGAACCACCCCATGTTCAAGGAGCTGCTCAATCAATCCGAAAGAGAATATGGGTACGAGCAACAGGGCGTCCTCCGAATCCCTTGCAGAGTTTCTGTTTTCGAACAAGTCTTGGAGACGTTGTGACATTAATTCTTTCTTCTCTCTATGCTCTTCTAAGTTGTTTTAGCATCCTTTCTCTTTTCCCCTTCTTCTTTTTAATTCTTTATACTCTGTAGTCTGTACCTTCCAGAGAAAAAGGAGATCAATACCAAATTGTTGTTAGCTCGGATTCTTTAATTTTTTTTCTCTTTGTTTTGTTAGAGTTGGTGGTTGTTTGCCTTAATTTTTTTTCTCTCTGTTTTGGTATAGCAATATTCCAAAAGTGGGACCACCCCAAGCGTTTTGAGAAATCTTGGTCCAACTACTCGTTTCTTTAGGTTGAGTTTGTAATTATGTTAATAAATAAATAAAATTTATTCTAAAACATATTAATCATAATAACCCAAAACAGTAAAAAGGTTTAAAATAAGATCTTTTTTTTTTTTTTTTTGCATATACCCACCTTAGGTCTTTAGGATTTGTAAATAACCCCTATGGTTTAGCATTAGTAAATAGGCTCATGCGTTTTCATTTTAATACCTTTCGTGTCCTCGAAATCGGTAGCCTTCCAACCACCAATAAATTTTAGAGTGAAATGACATTTTTACCCATCTTTTTATCCCTAACTGTATAAATTTAGAAGCTTGGACTTATTTTTCTTTAAAGCTTGTAAAATTAATAATTACATGTAGTTGGAGAGAATGACTGCACGTAAATTTATGACCACATGTAAATCTATTTTATCAATACATGGCCTATTTCATTGAATCCAAATGGATCATAATCACAATCAACGCATGTGCTTATAATTAGTTCTAATTGATTCAATCCATACTAAACCAACCGTTAAATTGATGAAAGTCTCAAAATACATGATCAGGCTTCATGTGCATTAAGGAGTTATTAAGAGAGATAGTTGGGACTTGGGATAAAATGATGATATTTTTATAAATAATAATATGTTCACTTTTTGTTTAATGGATGTAATGGCAAAGCTGTCATTTTTATAAAAACTCAATACAAATCTCATGATGGTTATTCAATTCCATTTAGGAACAATCATTTTGGGGATATGAAAGATATTGAAATGGAAAACTAGGAGCCTATTTACAAATACTTAAACTACGAGGGCCTATTTATAAATCATATAAACCTTAGGGGGGTATGTACAATTGGTATTCTTAAGTTACATTTTCAAAGTTTTGAAAACATAAATAGCAACTATTTGAAGTTTTAAATTTAGCCTATGATATTATTTTGAAATTTTATTCATCCTCTATTTAAAAAAAAAATAGCTAGTTTGAATGGATGAGCCGTATAGCTCTCACAACTAAACATGTAGCGGTTCCAATTGAACGACATTAAATTAGCAAGTCCAATCCTAATCCCATAGCGTAAAGCGGTTGATGAATCTCATTTTTTTCACACACAACTCATCAATTTTTTAAGACACCAGTTTGCAAGGATTTCAATATATTATAAGATACAAAAGGAATTTGGGATCAATTATTTAAAATTAATGGCTTTCGGATAAAGGCCTTACATTGAATGGCGGATCCTGAGTTGGTCCTCATTTATGGGTGGCTTAGTCCATGGACTAACTCCATGAGTTAGTCCATGTAGACTTTTTGTTTTGGGACCCCGTTTAAGGCACTAGAAAGTTATCATGATTAATGATGCCCCTATTTTGACCCATGGATGTTGCTGCCTTCGTGCCATGCTTAGAATTGAGAGAATGTGATGAAACTGCCCGTGCACTGGAGTTTACAGCACAGAATTTGCAAACTGAAGAATTATCGAATGCCCAAGTCCAAAGGTTTTCAGAAATTCTAAAACTGAAGAGTTTTAGGGGAGCAATATGTAAAAAATTTTAAAAAAAATTCTAAAACTTCAAAGGGTTTTAAAAATACTGAGAGGCATGGCCCCTACCGTCCCCCGTTTCTCCCCGTGGCTCTGGGACCTACTTAGATGCAAGTTTACCAATGAGAGGACGTTAGATTGAAAAGTATCCTCTTGGAGAAGTATTAGCCACAACAGATTAATTTTGCTCTTGATATAACAGCCTTAAAGTTTAATGGCACCCAAACTGTAGATTTTCTTCAACTCAATCCAACAACATTTCAATTACTATAAAATTGGGCTTGATGCCAGATCATGGGCGAAAAGATTATAATGAAAGGTGGGCCCAAGGGAGCCCCACAATGCTGAATTGTGCTCGTAGGAGAACATTTACCGCTTACATAAATGTATAGATCAAAACCATCCATGCGTTTAAGGCATGATCAAATTACCAATGAAATTGACACAAGCCCAAATTTGACATTAATTCAACCATTACTCACCGCTGGATGAAATACAAACAATGCCTTTTAAAACCAATAAACTTGGGGCCATAAATTACTAGGATTTATCTAATTGGAGTTGATAGTTTGCGCACCCTGGATCTCATTTGGACCTTGGCGCTTTCCCTCCCCCATAATTGGCATGGCCTAGGTGAGCTAAATAGGCAAGTTCATACCATGTGCACTTATCCAAGATCCAGGCCATTCATCTGGCAGGGGACACCATATAATTTAAATATGCCGCGAAAATCAGGCCAGCTCATGCATCAGATGGGCCACAACTTATCCAAAAAACGGAAGTGTTACTGAACAATTTAGCAAACAATATTGGGCCAGCAAGATGGGTGGACCCAAGTAATCGTCTGGTAAGGTAACTTCTCCAGTAGACCCCACTTGATGAATGGCCTAGATGTTGCACACATGTAATATAATAATGTTAGCACCTACCTACAAGTTGAAAATTCTTCTAGAATGTAGACAAGAGGACCAAATCTATGCTTTATATTAGCTTCTTGTGGAAGCTGGGTCTAACTTTTAATTGCTTCTCTCGGAATCCAGACTATAAATTATAAAAGATTAGAAGCTGAACAAGTCCAATTCATTTTTCTGCCCATCTTTCAAAACACACCTTTGACGAGTCATCTGAGTGTGGAAAATACTTTAAAAACTATAAAAGGAATAAGAATGCATAGGCCTTCCTCAACAAGGACTAAGGCATCTTTTCTTGCAGCCTCAAAGCCATGGATAGAGTCAGCAATCTACCTGACTCTCTCCTTCATTACATACTCTCTTTGATGCCCTTGAAGTCCTCAATAAGAACTAGTAGCCTATCAAGCAGATGGAGAAACCTGTGGAAACATATGTGTTTCCACACCACTACACTAGACTTTGGAATGGAGTTCGCCCAAAACCAAACACCAGAAGAGTTTGCTGCCATGGTCAACCGATATCTACAGCTCCACGTTGGAAAGAAAATTGAGACATTTCGGCTCTTTTTTGATCCGGGTGTCGATTATCTTTCTGATACTGAGAAATGGATTGAATTTACAGTGATGAAAGGTGTTAACGAGCTCGATCTCGACTTCGTTGTTCAGCCTTCATATGAGGGGGGTGAAGCTACGACCTATAAATTGCCTGATTGTTTCTTTGATTGTCAATCTCTGACCCATTTGAATTTGAGTAACTGTCAATTCAGCCTTCCATTGAATTTCAATGGCTTCAGTCTTCTCAAGTGCCTGAAACTCAACCATGTAGATATCACAGATGACATGGTTGAGACCCTTATCTCGAACTGCCCACTTCTCATAGAGTTGATGATGAGGGACTGCTTCAGTTTGGAATACATCAAGATATCCGGTCCAAACATCCCCCTTAAATTCTTGGCTGTGATTGCTTGTTCCACCTATGTCATCGAGATCTCTGCTCCTAATCTCCAGTCATTTCATTTCTGTGGCGATCTCTGCTATGGGTATTCCTTCAACAAACATCCCATCCTTAGTAGATGCCCTCTTTAACTCAATAGGTTTTGAATGTACAGAACCAGAGCATGATTACATAAAAATCTTATCTGATCTCGATTGCATTAAGGTTCTAACATTGTGCGATGGAGCGCTCTTGGTATGTTTTCGATGCTCTGCGTTTTTTAGATAATTTGTCCATAATATGATAGACCAACTTTTGCTTAGCTTATCTATTTACCTGTTCTTGTGTTATCCGTAGTATATAACAACGGCAGAGGACTACAGAAGCAGAAGCGATGAATTGCCGATCTCATTATACAATCTGCAAGAATTGCAACTAGTGATGTTCTCACTATCTGACCAATATCTGTCCTACATATATGGGTTTCTGAAACATTGCATCTGTCCTTGTTTGGAGAAACTTTTCATTGATGTAAGCTTTTGTTTGGTTGAAAAACTTTGATGCTTTTTATCTGATTAGGATTACTATATTTTCACTCATTGTAGCTCATCTTTCTTGCTTGGTTACTACATCCTGCAGCTCTCATCTGCCCCTGAAATCCCATATGAGTATGAATACTACATGGAACCGACATTAGTGGAAGAGCCTTCAGATTGCGCTTTTAATCAGCTCAAGGTGATTAAGATTAGTGGGCTATAAAGGGGCATTGCAATGAAATGCGATTACTAAAATTTTTGCTGGAGAAAGCCATCATATTGGAGAACGTAGTTTTAGTAATGGCACCTACATCAGAGAAGGATTTGATAACTCAATCAGAATCTATCCAAATGCCGCTGTTAAGTAATCTCCGTGAGCAACTTCTGCTCTTACCTAGAGCTTCATCAAGTGCTCAAACAGTGTTGTGTGAATATCCTGAAGATGATAAGAGCTTCTGTCCCACGCACACTGATGTATATTGTAAGCTGTAACTTGTTATAAGAAGTTATAGTGCATTTTATAGCACACACTTCGACATTTTGAAGTTTTGACATGATTTTCCTGTAGAATTTGTTAGGTGGTTTGCCAAATTTCCGATTAGTTACTGAGATCTTTTGAAGAAACTGGATTTTTAATTAAAGGGGCTGAGATTGAAGACTATCTTCCTTTATGAAGTTGGAAGCTAATCTAACCCCTGGAACACCCTGCTCTTTGAAGACCCAACCCTTTTTGCTATGAGTGGATAGGTTCTTCTCATGAGTCTCGAAGAGGTCAGCCCAAGCAGATTTTACAGGATCCCGTAGATTCTTCTCTTGCCTCATCGAAGATCCAGATCTGACTTTAATGGTGGGATCTTGGGTGGTAAAACTGTGTCTCTGTTTAAAACATGTCCAAGATCTACCACGAAGCATCTCCATGGCTTTCTTTGCTTCTTGGAATGAGCCAAAACGAACAAAAGCAAAGCCTCTCTTCTTCCTGCTGATTTTGTCCAAAAGAATAAAGGAGTCTAAGATCCTACAATCCCAGCAAAACATGGCTTCCAGCTCAGTCTTAGACATGAATTCTGGAATATTGGAAACAAACAGAGAGAGAGAGAGAGAGAGAGAGAGAGAGAGAGAGAGTTCTCTCTAAGCTGAAGAATCTTTTGTGGGAGAGAGTCTTCCCACAGGAGCACTACCTCTTATCTCCATTAGCTTGGTAAATAAATGATGCCACACTTAATAATATTGTAATAGTATATTCTATTTACTAAAACACCTCTGATTTTGATTTTCAACCATATAAGAATGCAATAAAAAAATAGATCCAACAATTAGAAGGAAGTAGCAACTTGTGGCCCTAAGATTATTAGTGAGAAGTTCAATCACTTATTTTACAATCCCACAGTATATGAGACAGTTGTGCCTATGAAGATACCCAATTATGAGGAACAATGTCCCCAACCGATAGCTCTGTTCATAGGAATGTGTGAGAACTACACTACATGAGTTTGAAATACCAATTTAAAAAGAAAAAAGAAAACAATTCTATGCATGTACAGTAGTAATATCTAGGGTAACAATGTCCCCTGACCAGGCCCGAGATTGACCTTTTCCTACACCCAACATAGTAATTATTTTTTCAAATGATACTAAATACTTCTGCTTTTGATTTTCTACCGCATAAATGTACAATAAAAAATAGATTCAACAATTAGGAAGTAGCAACTTGTGTCCCACAACTTTGAGATCCCAATTTAAAAAGAGAGGGCAACGAAAAAAACGAACAATACATGTTAGGTTCAGTAGCTAGTGTCATCAATATATTTGCAGGTTGTGCTCGAAAGAAGTTGTTCACGTGCACGTGGGCAAAGCAAACAATATCAATGTTCTCGTATCCGCGTACCTGAGCATCTTAGGATACAGTTTAGTAGCACACCAAAGTGGCGTTTAAATAACCACAAGAGATTATGTGTAACGTCTGGTAATAGTACAGCCCTAATGGCTAGGTTCACTCCTGATACCTGGGCTGTTTGATAAAGCAAAGGATTCTATGCAATGACCAATCAAGTGCTTGAATGAATTTTTTTGAGCAGCATTTGATTTGAATCAGAGTTTAGATCAACTTGAAATCAAATTGACTTCATGAAAGATATAGAGAACACTTTTGTACCCTCAAACAATGCTAATAGTTTCATATAAAACTCTAGATTCACCATTCCTAGCAAAGTTCAAGAAAGTGAAAGCATTATAATAAGATGATGTACTTTCAACTATAACTGTCAATTGGCCTGATTCACAAGTATGCGGGCCATCCAATAAGAATTGGAGGGACCCAAATCAAAGTAGAGCTTCTAAAGATGCAATCAAATGCTCAATGCTGGAAGTGAGGATGGCTAAATAAGCTGCCTTTCTAGTTTCAGGGAAGTCAGGATCGATATCTTGCGCTAAGGTACTGATCTCCAGATCTACACCATCAGAAACATCCTGTTAATTTGGACGTTTAGATTGGCCAACTTCTGGTGTGGAATCTGTGTGAAACAAAAAACACATCCAAAGCATAGATCATGCGGTCTTCAACCGATCACGAGAGTTCCTCTCGAGTAAGACACAACTTTACATATAAAATGTAGATCCATAGACTTATTTAGATTATTGAGTATGATAAAATACTTACATTATGTGTTTCTTAATTATAATGTAGGTGAGACCGCCATCCACACATCAAGAGACACAAGTAAGCTCGAGAGCAACACTCACAGGGACATACAAGTTGATGCATTTAAGGAAGAGCACAGTCGTAGCCTATGGGAGTTTGATGGGGGTATCACCGGACAATTCAGATTATTATAGAGTTGTTATAGATGAGATTGTGGATGGTGACATCGAGTTGATGGACGGAGTTAGGAAGATGGAAGATATTATGCTTGCAGACATTATCGATTGGCCTACATTTAGGACTTTTCCTTGCTAGTTTTTTCTCTTCTATATTACTTGGATTTTGATGATGGGATGGATGTTCGGTTATTTTGGATAACTGGATATTTGTATGGAGCTTTGCTTCATGGACAACTTTTTGAATTTTGAATATTGTATGGATGTTAACTTTTAGTGTTATTTTGTAAGTAGCTATTGATATATATGGAGTTTTCAATGGATGTTTGAATATTGGTATTTGGATGGATGAGTAGATGATTGACATGTGGTGATTATTATTTGATTTCAACAGGTTTAATTTTTTTATATTTATTTTTTTTCAATTATTTTTTTTTGTAGAAAAAAAATAAAACGACGGTTTTAAGCCGTCGTTTTATAATATAATTATGATTTTAAATTTTCATTAATTTTAAAAAAACAACAAATGTAAACCGTCGTTTATCCTGCCCTTAGCTGTCGGCATATTGTATTAATGTGTCGGTAATGATCGAATTACACGATGTTTAGTAGCCGTCGATATTAGCGATATGTAAAAACCGTCGTTTATTTTATGATTACCGACAGTTATTCACTGTGGTTTTGTAAAAGCGACTACAAAATGAACGATAGACCCAGCGACGGACGCATGTGTCGTTTTTTTTGTTGAAAACGACGGTTCTGGACTATCGTTTTTGGGACTTTTTTACGTAGTGTTTGCGTCCCACTTTGAGATAGGGAAGCAACAATCTTCTCCATGTCCTCCATTCGAGATTTCAACCCATCCACCTCAGTCTCAAGGGCCACATGCGATTTGTGCTCTTCTTCATATGCTCTCTTATAAGGATTTGAATTATGCACGATTGACCTTGAGACACCCAACCCCAAGCCCCCGACACGTCCACGAGTATCGGTACCAAAAACCTATATCAAAAATTAAAAAGGTCAATATCTGCTCTTGATATGTATTCATTGTTAAGTATTAATTAAAATCAAGTTGATATCTAAATATAAATATAAGATACCCGCATACCTTTGCAACCCCATCATTGTCGATATCATTATGTGCAATGGAGGGGTCATCGTCACACATTCTACTAAGCCTTTCCTGTAAAACAAATTGTTAAATAAAATACAATAGGAAATAACAATATCATAACTAGCATGACAAGTTTTTGGGCCAATCATGGACCCATGGACCCAATAGCAACAACTGAACTCAAAAGCCCTACTGACCCAATTGGATGAAACGCAATCTAAGTTGATGTTTACATTAACAGCAGAATGACCCAATCTCTACTATAGCTGAAACAAAACTGACCCCTTTCTTCTATTTTGTATGGATAAGGCTTGCCAAACCAGCCCTAAAAATATCAATCCCTTATCCAAGTGATATTTATAACTCAATCAGAATCTATCCAAATGCCGCTGTTAAGTAATCTCCGTGAGCAACTTCCGCTCTTACCTAGAGCTTCATCAAGTGCTCAAATAGTATTGTGTGAATATCCTGAAGATGATAAGAGCTTCTGCCCCACGCACACTGATGTATATCGTAAGCTGTAACTTGTTATAAGAAGTTATAGTGCATTTTATAGCATACACTTCGACATTTTGAAGTTTTGACATGATTTTCTTGTAGAATTTGTTAGGTGGTTCGCCAAATTTCCAATGAGTTACTGAGATCTTTTGAAGAAACTGGATTTTTAATTAAAGGGGCTGAGATTGAAGACTATCTTCCTTTATGAAGTTGGAAGCTAATCTAACCCCTGGAACACCCTGCTCTTTGAAGACCCAACCCTTTTTGCTATGAGTGGATAGGTTCTTCTCATGAGTCTCGAAGAGGTCAGCCCAAGCAGATTTTACAGGATCCCGTAGATTCTTCTCTTGCCTCATCGAATATCCAGATCTGACTTTAATGGTGGGATCTTGGGTGGTAAAACTGTCTCTGTTTAAAACATGTCCAAGATCTACCACGAGCCATCTCCATGGCTTTCTTTGCTTCTTGGAATGAGCCAAAACGAACAAAAGCAAAGCCTCTCTTCTTCCTGCTGATTTTGTCCAAAAGAATAAAGGAGTCTAAGATCCTACAATCCCAGCAAAACATGGCTTCCAGCTCAGTCTTAGACATGAATTCTGGAATATTGGAAACAAACAGAGAGAGAGAGAGAGAGAGAGAGAGAGAGAGAGAGAGAGAGAGAGTTCTCTCAAAGCTGAAGAATCTTTTGTGGGAGAGAGTCTTCCCACAGGAGCACTACCTCTTATCTCCATTAGCTTGGTAAATAAATGATGCCACACTTAATAATATTGTAATAGTATATTCTATTACTAAAACACCTCTGATTTTGATTTTCAACCATATAAGAGTGCAATAAAAAATAGATCCAACAATTAGGAGGAAGTAGCAACTTGTGGCCCTAAGATTATTAGTGAGAAGTTCAATCACTTATTTTACAATCCCACAGTATATGAGACAGTTGTGCCTATGAAGATACCCAATTATGAGGAACAATGTCCCCAACCGATAGCTCTGTTCATAGGAATGTGTGAGAACTACACTGCATGAGTTTGAAATTCCAATTTAAAAAGAAAAAAGAAAACAATTCTATGCATGTACAGTAGTAATATCTAGGTAACAATGTCCCCTGACCAGGCCCGAGATTGACCTTTTCCTACACCCAACATAGTAATTATTTTTTCAAATGATGCTAAAATACCTCTGCTTTTGATTTTCTACCGCATAAATGTACAATAAAAAATAGATTCAACAATTAGGAAGTAGCAACTTGTGTCCCACAACTTTGAGATCCCAATTTAAAAAGAGAGGGCAACGAAAAAACGAACAATACATGTTAGGTTCAGTAGCTAGTGTCATCAATATATTTGCAGCTTGTGCTCGAAAGAAGTTGTTTACGTGCACGTGGGCCAAAGCAAACAATATCAATGTTCTCGTATCCGCGTATCTGAGCATCTTAGGATACAGTTTAGTAGCACACCAAAGTGGCGTTTAAATAACCACAAGAGATTATGTGTAACGTCTGGTAATAGTACAGCCCTAATGGCTAGGTTCACTCCTGATACCTGGGCTGTTTGATAAAGCAAAGGATTCTATGCAATGACCAATCAAGTGCTTGAATGAATTTTTTGCGAAGCATTTGATTTGAATCAGAGTTTTAGATCAACTTGAAATCAAATTGACTTCATGAAAGATATAGAGAACACTTTTGTACCCTTAAACAATGCTAATAGTTTCATATAAAACTCTAGATTCACCATTCCTAGCAAAGTTCAAGAAAGTGAAAGCATTATAATAAGATGATGTACTTTCAACTATAACTGTCAATTGGCCTGATTCACAAGTATGCGGGCCATCCAATAAGAATTAGAGGGACCCAAATCAAAGTAGAGCTTCTAAAGATGCAATCAAATGCTCAATGCTGGAAGTGAGGATGGCTAAATAAGCTGCCTTTCTAGTTTCAGGGAAGTCAGGATCGATATCTTGCGTTAAGGTACTGATCTCCAGGTCTACACCATCAGAAACATCCTGTTAATTTGGACGTTTAGATTGGCCAACTTCTGGTGTGGAATCTGTGAAACAAAAAACACATCCAAAGCATAGATCATGATCATATAAAGCATCAGGGGGTTTAAGTCATGAGGGTGTTAACCTTGTGATACAACACTATCACCTCCATCCAAGTAGTCATCAGGGGGTTCTAAGTCCAGTTTCAATTACAAGCATTACTAGTACTATAGCCCCTGTACAACACAACCTTGCAAGCACCTGCAACCACACTTCTTTGTATCAATATTACATTAATTGGGCCACAGAGGCCTAACTCAAATCCATGTTTACGGTCCAAAACCAGCAACGTGCTGGATCAAGGTCTAGAGTCACAAGTGTGATGAAGGCTTATTCTAAACCCTAAACCCCAAACCCCTAACCCCTAAACCCTAAACCCTAAACCCTAAACCTACTTTGCGGTCAATCTCGCACCATTCCATCGGTATTATGAGATAAAGGACCAAAGTACAGGTTTAAAGATAAGGATAAAAGATTATTGATTTAGAATAACAAGTGAATAAGGAATAAGATAAAATAGCTTTTTAATTAACACAAAACATAATTAACTTACAGCTTTAGAGAGATGGAGACTTATAGACTAAGTCTTTACAAACTTGATGCTCAAGCTTCTCACAAACTTCACTCGCAAGTTACTTAATAAAACAAAAGAGAGGTCAACACAAGCATTTGATGCCTTCCCTTACAAGCAACTGGCCTTTTATAGCCTTTAGACAACCAACCGAACTTCAAACAAAAAAAACTTAAATGGAATAAAAGATAACATCCACTAAGGGGTGGAGCACCCGTGGCCGGCAAGAGGAATCGCTTTTCTTAAAGCAAGGTGCGCTGGATAGAAAGTGCAGTCGAAGAGTGCTTTGGATTCCTTTTTGAAATGATAGCCACAATAGCAAAGCTTGGTGTTTCTTGTCAAGCTTATCTTTAGCCACGTGACTTGATCTTCTTTTGAGGAGGGCTCGGCGATCAAGATGATTTTCATAATTCTCCCACCCGACGCTGTCTAGATCGTCAAAAAAGTCCATGCCTTCTTCTTCCTCAGTCATCTGACAGATAGTAGGATCTATATCAAAATCCAGTTGGGTTTCGACTTTGACATAATCAGATGCCATAATCTCTTGATTATCTAAGGCATGACGAAAATTTAGGAGAATTCTTTTGGCTTTTGGAAAAAGATTTTCTTTGTCATTATAAGCAATTAGAATTCTTTCATCTCCTCCAATGATTGAAGCACCTCCACGATATGAGAAATTGCAAGAAACCATTTGTTTTAATTGCCAAAACTGCCTGGCCGAATATCCTGCAATGTTAACCTAATATGGATTAGATCTTCTTGAACAATCCATTCAAGAATTTTTTCGGCTGGTCGCAAAGGAGGAAGATCTTCATCTCTTCGAATAAGCGAAATAAAATGATAACTTGGGTGTGCAATGAGTTCTGTTTCTTGCTGTTCATTTTCTATTTCCTCCCATTCTGGTATTACATAATAGACATTGGCTACCACAGTCTTTGCAGCGGGATGTTTTGAGAACCAGCTTCCAAGGGTCTTGTGGATGCAGATAGGCAGAAAATCATAATATTTTTCAGTTTTAACAAAATTTGTTCGTTGAAGAAGTCCTGCCTCAAATAGTTCTCCAAATTCTAATGGAGACATCTTGTGCATTAGAACATCTAAAGAGGTAAATCTTTTATCTCTATAGACGCCCAATCCGCCCCAAGTGGGTAGGTGGGTTTGGATGGTTACACATTGTACACCAAGGAACAGGGTGTACCAATTTAGTTCGTCACCAGTCACCTTGCTTAGGATTTTGGTGGCGATTTCGACTGGAAGTTCCAATATAAATTTTTCCAGTTGGATCCGTACCTTCTTGTCGGAATGCATGGTGATGATTTCAGCTTCACTTAGAGAGATGCTGTTGAAATCATCAAAAACAACATCTTTCTTTTCCATTTTTTGCATTTTTGGTCCCTGTGGGAGCAGGAAATTATGTTCCACTAGCCTAACACTATTCTTTAGTGAATCAATTGCTAGTTTTTCTTGAACATTTGGATAGGGTCTTTCTTCTTGAAGGCCAGCTATCGCATTCCAGATTGCTCCTATGTATCCTAAAATTGCCTGAGCTTCTTGCTCCTCTTTAGACATTCTAGTTTTTCCTTTTCCTTTTCATTTCCTGAAAAGCAAAAATCATTTCTCTTGTTAGTGCATCTGGAAGACAATTTTCTACTCCCTTAATGTGTTCTATTTTGAACTGCCATTCTGAAAACCAAGCTTGCCATCTTCGCATCTTGGCTTGATTCATTGCTTTATGAAGATCAGACTTTAGAAATCCTGCAAAATTAGCATCAGACCTAACAAGAAATATTTTGGGAAGAAGATAGATTTTGAAACTGGTCATTCCTTGTTTTATGGCTAGAATTTCTTTTTCTAGAGCACGTTAATTATTTTCATGTTTTTTAAATGTTCCAGAAGCATATCCACAGATTCTTTCTATTTTTTCTTTTTCTGGATTGATGGCTTTTAAAACTCCTGCCCAATGTGAATTAGAAGCATCTGTTTCAAGAATCACATCATCATCTTCCCTGGGAAGTTCTAATTTGGGAAGATTTCTGCATAAATATTGGATCCTTAGGACTACGGAGGCATCCTCGTCAGAAAAGCTCCATTTATAATCCTTTTTTACCTTATTCTGTAAGGTTTGAGCTATTTGGGCTATTTTTGGAATGAAATTTCTGACATAATTTATGCATCCAAGAAATCTCTGCACTTGGAGTTTGTCTTGGAGATGATTTGGAAAACGATCTATTTTTTCTAAGACATGATTTTGCAATTCTATTTTTCCTTTGTTAATGGTCATGCCTAAAAAGTTGATTCTTTCAACTTCTAATTCCATTTTCTTTTCTGAAATCATTATTCCATGATTTTTTTTATTTCTCTAGCTATCTTAGCTAGATGTTTCCTATGCTCCTTAGTGGTTTTGCTGAAAACAATAATATCATCAACATAAACAAGACAATATTCATAATGTTTTTTGAAGATATTATCCATTCTCCTTTGAAATATTTGGGGAGCATTAGTTAACCCGAAAGGCATTACCAACCACTCATTTTGTCCTTGAGGCGTGCTAAAAGCTGTTAGAGGAATACTTTCTTCTTCCATTTTGATCTGCCAATATCCTGATTTGCAGTCAAATTTGCTGAACACTATCTTTTCTTGGACTTCTTTTATGAGTGCTTCTTTGTTGGGTAGGAAATAACCATCTCTTATGGTAAAACTATTTAGTTTTTTATAATTTATAAGCATTCTTGTTTTCTTTCTTTTTATTTCTGCATGATTTCTTACCATGAAGGCTGGGCTGCTATGAGGGCTTTTGCTTGGCCGAATTAGATTTTGATCAAGTAATTCTTTTACTTGTTGATTAAATTCTTCTCTATCTTGAGGAGAATATTGCATTGGTTTGACTCTGATGATCTTTTCAGGGTCTTTTAACAGGATTTCGCATCTAGCTTGATCTCGATCCCAAAGTTTTAGAGGATTTTCATCTAAATTTTCTTTTAAGGATCTTTTTATCTCTGTTAGAGATAAAATTTGTTCAGCTTTTTTGGCGGCTTCTTTTATTCTTTTGAGATTTTTATAATAAAGGTTTATTATTTCAATTTCTCTTTGCCAAGCTTCATCTTGAAGGAAAGCTGCTTCTTTCTTTAATTCTTTTGTGATTTTGTCTATTGGAGTTTCTTCCTCAGAAACTTCAGAGACTTCTTCAGAAGTACTACTCCATTCCTTAACCTGTACTTCATCTAGATTGTGACTTATGCTTCTCATGGGGAATTTTTCTAAAAAGAAGGTGTTAATGAGGATGTTCAGGCCCATTTAGGCCCATTCTGTATATGTATCATTAGTCAAAGCCTCGTGTACATACTAAGTTTGGCTGCTAATTGTTAGGATCTAGATTTGATATGATTGTGTAAATTGAATGTAATTAGGGCCTTCAGCCCCTATTTATATGAAGCTCAGTCGATCCTCAAAGGACATGACAATTCATCACATTCACATTCTGTTTTCCATCTCACAAATTGACATGGTATCAGAGCTGATATCCTTTCCGAGTCATCTGTGATCATCTCCTAGTCATCTTCCAAGCGTTGGAAGCCGAGGTTAATCATCTGTTATCATCTCCTAGTCATCTTCCACGCATTGGAAGCCATTGATCTTCTTTGATCATCCCTGATCATATCAGATCAGGAGTGGCCCACAAGTGATTATCATCAGCTGCTGCTGGTGGTCATCTTCCAGGATCTGAAATCCTTTCTGAGCTTCTTATTTCACTCTGATCATCCAGAAGTGGCCCTGATCAAGTCAGATTCAGACATGGCCCACCTGTGATCATAATCACCATACCAGCAGAATCACCCATCTTGGTCGTCTGGTACTCCTCTATTTTATGATCATTTTTTCAAGATTTATGGCTCATCAGAGGTAGGCCATCTATATTTTTTTGTGATATTTATGTTTTATCAAGAAGATTTCATCACGGCTGTCCAGTATTGTGGATTTTGATCCAATTGGAGTGGGTCTTCTTCCACTAGTGGCGCATTTTTGTTGTCCTTCTATCCTCACTGTCTGATCAGATCTCTGATCTTCATCTGGGGCCCACGTGGAGTTTTTGTCACTCACGACTATGGACGTGTGGAGTGAGGTTCTGTTGGCTGTGTGACTGTTTGGCAGGTGACTGTTGTGCTGCTGTTTGCCTATTGGCTGATTGTTGGCTGGCTGTGTTTCCTTTTTTTTTTGGTGACTGCTTGTCAATCTCTGTGGGTCCCACGTGGTCATCCAGATCTCTTAAATCTCAGATCTTGGCTTGATCTTTTCCTGCTGGTTGTTACATATGGAGAAATCTGAAATCAACTTAATCAAGTTTAATGGCAAAAATTACCCATCTTGGTCCTTTCAGTTGGAACTTTACCTAGAGGGTAAGGAATTATGGGGCCATATCTCTGGAACTGATCCACAACCAACAGAAGATGAGAAGAAAATTGTGTCATGGAACACAAAAGATGCTAAGATCAAATCTTGGATTCTTGGGTCCATGGAACCACAATTTTTCATGAACTTAAAACCATACAAAACTGCCCAAGATATGTGGACCTATCTTCAAAAGGTATATCATCAAGGGAATTCTGCCAGACAGTATCAGTTGGAATTTGAAATAGCAAATTATATGCAAGGGACTTCTTCCATTCAAGAATATTATTCTGGTTTTCAGAATTTGTGGACAGAATTAAATGAAATTAAATATGCCAGTGTTTCCGCACAAGCTCTTCCCGAGTTGCAAGTAATACTAGCAACTAGTCATCGGGATCAATTTCTTATGAAATTAAGGCCTCAATATGAATCGATCAGATCTAATCTTATGAGTAGGGTCCCTTCTCCTTCACTGGATGACTGTCTCAATGAATTACTGCGAGAGGAACAGAGACAATTGACGCATTCTGGTACGCTCCATCAAGCTAGTCCGGGTACCATTGATGTTGCCTACAGTGTACCCACTGCCTTTCAATCACCAACCTCTTCTGTCAGTGTTGGTTATTCTTCCAAGGGGAAACAGCTAAACAGAGATCTGAGTAAAGTACAGTGCTTCAAGTGTCAAACTTTCGGCCATTTTGCAAATTAGTGCAAACAGCGGATCTGCAATTATTGCAAGGCATCTGGACATTCGATCAATGAATGCCTGAACATCCTCATTAACAGAAGGGTCCACCAGGCTTCTCGTATGGGCACCCTGAAGTAGGTTTTTTGCAAGCAAGTAAAAAGTCCGGGGTGAAAGCATGAGCATAAGCATGACGAACTTTGTCCGTGGTAACAGGCTGTCCATTTGGTAATGTGAATTGAATTGTATTTAAGGTTTGCACAAATGGAGAATGAAACTGAATGAAGTTGTTTCCAAGTAACAGATCCGGTTGTCCTTGGATATTGGTTTGCCAGACTTTATCTATAAGGAATTCTTTTCCAGAGATAAAGATATGAACATTATGAGCCACATATTCTAACAAGCTTGTGTTAGTATTGGCCATGACTGCTTCAAGGGGTTGAGGAGCCTTTTTCCACATATGTTCGGGTAGAGCATTTTTTAACATCATGTTAAATCCTGCTCCTGTGTCAACATAGGCATTGAGAATGTATCTATGATATCCACGAAACCTTAACACTAGTCTCTATGTAAATGCTGCGTTTTGAAGTGAAAGGTTTGGCATTTTCACATAAAGTATTTGCTTCTTTGTGTTTTGGTTCAAAAACTTCTTCCCACAAAGGATATTCTGTTTCCATGCAGGGATCTAAGGGAGGATCATAGATGATTCTTCTCATCCATTTTTCCCCAATTTTTCGCAAATCTTGCGAAGGAGTGAAACCTGTCATCATAAGATTTTCTTTTTCAGCATTTTCAGATTCTGAATCTGAATCATAGTCTTGTGACTCTGATTCGTCATTACTGCTTAGTAATGAAAAGACCTCACTCTCAGATTCGGTTTTCTTCATCCTGTATGAGTTTAAAATTAAAAAAATCTTTTTCAGGTAGCCTTTCAAACAGATGGATGAATTTTGAATTCTGACCTTTTCCTTTGTCGGGACACTTATTTGCAAAATGTCCTTCTTCATGACAAATGAAACAAGTACAATTTTGCTCGTCTTTATTCTTGCTTTTATCCCTATTACTTCTCTTCTTGAAGTATGGTTTTTTAGGATGTTGTTTTCTGTTTTTCCATGTTTGACTTTTCCTAAAAAATCTCCCTTTCTCAGGATTTCTAAAATTCTTTTTCTTAAAGAATCTTTTTCTTTTGTATGTTTCACAACCATATCTAGAAGGCATATCACTTAAATTTTTGCATATGCCAGGGAATCCTTTTAATTGTTTTGTAGAAATCTTTTGAGATTTTCTTGCTATGCACAAATTTCTGAGTTGATTATGAGCAAAAAGAATTCTTTCTCCCAAGGTGTTTAATTGTTTGTTTTGTTCTGATGATTCATATTGTTTTTGAATCATTTCTCCAAGGGGATATGGTAGTTTATGAAAATACATATTCTTAGCATTTTCATCTTTTTCCATTCCTGCTTTGTAAAAATATGCCTTAAATTCTTCTTCATATTTTTCAAGATATCTAAGTCACAAATAGCCAGATTTGTAAGCTGAATTTTGGCTATTTCTTTTAACCGATCATCTTGTTCCATTACAATTCCTCCAAATTCTTCTCTTATGGTTTTTAACATGCGACTTATCCATTGTTTTTCTTCTCCTGCTGCATTAGCTTGAATGCACACTTCGCAGGTTTGTCGATGTCTTTTCCAGAATTCATTAACTATTCCT
Organism: Litsea cubeba; assembly: GCA_012931725.1. Taxonomy (NCBI): domain Eukaryota; kingdom Viridiplantae; phylum Streptophyta; class Magnoliopsida; order Laurales; family Lauraceae; genus Litsea; species Litsea cubeba. The sequence goes on along the minus strand of CM022949.1, from coordinate 48,077,043 downwards.
TCTAGAGTTTTCTCAGTATATCTTCTATATTGAGGGAAACTCCATTCTATATTGGAATTCCTGACTAGATTCATAGAATCTCCCCAGGCAGTTATTATTTTTGAAATGTTTGGGCATTTATCTAAATTTAGATAATGTCCTGCTATGCTTACTGGCTCTAGCTTAGAGCAAGAGATATCTGTGAATAGAAGTGGCTGACCTCTATTTCTATGATATCTTGGCTTTCCTCTTCTCGCATGATTTTCGGGATCACTAAAATTCCAATCTCTATGTCTTATTTCATCCTCTCGATTTTTTGATTGATTTTCATCATACTCAATTCGAAGAGTAGGATTGGGATTGCTGGATTCTCCTATGGCTTTGAGATTTACAGTATCTGTGATTTCCCAATTTGCTAAGATTTTTACTAATTCATTTAATCTTTCTGTGTTATTGGTGGTTTCAAATTCCTGGACAAAATCTTCATAAGTTTTTTGAGTTTTTTGGGAAATGACTTTGCAATTTGCTCTTTCTAATAAGGTTTTTCTTAAACCTTTTTCTTCAGCAGATGAATGTCTAGCATCTTCTAGACGAGGGAGAGTATTGTTAAATTTGAGTAATATTTTTACATCAGGTTTGTATTTTATGCCAGAAATATTACTTGATTCTTCTTTGACTTGTTCTTCCATGATTTCCCATTCTTCTGGAAAATGAATGTCTCCCCACTTGATCTTTTCAGCTTTTTGAATTGAATTAGCAGTGCTGGCTTTTATCATTGTGGTAACATCATTATCTTCTTTTTGAGATAGTTTTCCTTTAGGTTCAGAGGAATTCATCATTTTATAATACATGTTGTATTGAACACATATTCCTTTTATCCCTGGTTTAAAACTAAAACCCTGGGATTGAACTCGCAGATGTAATGATTCCATAGCGTCTTCTATGTCTATCATATAATCTGGGAAAACAGTAAAGAAAATTATGCCAGTATCTCCGGAAGACTCAATTGCTCCAACTAAACTTTGTCTGAAGTTAGTTAGCCTTTTATCTTGAACAATTGCTAAGATTTTTCCTCCTAGATTTTTTCTAGCCATTATCTTTATGACTACTTGTATGGCTGCCATGTGAACGAACTTATACCCTTTTCCTTTTCCTTGATCTAAGACATTTTTTGTGAACAGGGGCACTTGATGTTCTTCATTAGATAGAGAAACAGATTCTTCAACACATTTTAGGAAATACTTTTACCTAAAGTGTAAAGAGCTTATGTGATGTAGTTCTTTCCATGCAAATTTTGGAACTTGAAAAATTTGAACACTTTTCTCAATTTGTTCCAATTCATATTCTGCAGCTGTGACTGTCATATGATTGTAAGATCGCGATCTAGTCAGAGCTCTCATCATTTTAAGATTTTCTTTAGAAAAGCTGGACATCCTTTGGAATTATCTTCTTCGTCTGAGAGACATTCCATTTTTCTTTTAAATTTTTGGTCTGGGTTTTTTATGTCTTGATCAAGAATTTGTCTTAATTCTTGAATTTGATTTTCTACTTTTGCCATTCTTTTGGCATTCAGAATTTCCAGTTCTTGGAAACCTGCTACTAACCAATTATTTTGAGAAATTATTTTTGAAAGATTTTCAGAAGTGGACTCACTTTTTATAGTGAAAGTAATTAGGGCCTCGCACCGGTGCCAAAAGCCCAGTGATAGTACCGATGGACCGTAAAATAAGGATAGTCACCAAACCCATATTTGGCACCCATCCAAACGGATTGAACCATTGGATTGGCTTACACTAATTTTGAACTGCAAAAACTTGCCGGCCATTGATCAAGTGGTTAGGATGATGCTTTGAGCCTCCATCACCATAGTTGGGTAGGTGGGATGGGGCCCTTAGTGGGCAACACAAGAAAGTGTCTTGGTGGAGGGGCTCCCACACACATACAAAAAACATATATAACCCTTCTATCCAATGGTGGCAAGTGGGCAGATCAGAAATTGAAACGGATGGAAAAGTGGGCATGTGAAGTGGTTTGTATTCCTGTTGCAGTCCAACCATTTGATTGCGGTCATTTTTCAATATCAATAAGTGGCTATCTCATCGAGTCTAATTGGAATGCCACATACCTGTATCATAGATTGGTTCTATTCCTTCAAAGAGTGGATGAAAAAACACATGCATCCAAACACATCCGCACTCTAAGGTTCAATGGAAAAAGAGACTTACAAAAAAATGATAGCTTCCACACCACTATTCATCCACCACATTCAATTTCCATTCACACTAAAATCTCAATGCCAAGCAAAGTGTTTTTTAGCAAAAAAATTGTCACACCTGAGATAAAGCAATGTAAAAAAAAATAAAAATACAACATATATAACTCATAACACGAGACAACCACCATAACCAAGTGTAATTTAAAATTCTTATTTTGTAAATTTTTCTTCTTCAATAGAAGCATGTGTTAGTTTGTCGTGCATATCAAATGCTTTTTTAGATCTTTGTTTACTGCTGTCAGATTATGCACTTCTTCATTCACATAAGAATTAGCTTCGAAAGATTGTTTCTCTCCACACTCCATCTTTCCAAGAAAACCCATGGAATAACCAAATCATGAACGCCACAACCGCAAATACACCTAACTTCTGCCCATGCAAATCCATATGTGAATTGGGAAAAAAAAAAATCCATGACATTGTTAGGTGGGAAAAAAACCAAAGTCAAGTTCGGAAACCTAATATTATGCACATGGCAGAATCAACAGCACTTAGGTAAGATCCGTACAGAAAAAATGAAAGAAAGATGCCCCCACCCACAATAGGTATAAAAACCTTCAAAAATTGGATTTTGGCCAGCATTTACAAACCACATAACCACGGAAATATGCAAAGGCAAACAACAACAACAACAAAAAAAAGTTTGCTGAGGGAATGTGAGCTCACAAACATGCCCTACAATTATTAGAATTTCAAACAAGAGGAATGATATTGACTAGAAATAACAAATAAATAAATTTCCAAATCTGAGAGAAGAAATACAGACGAGAACAAGGAATGATTGGATAAAACTCTTGATCTTGCGACGTATACATTGTGTGTAACATGCAGTGACAATAGGAGCATAAACCCTAGAAAACATTGAAATACACCTTCGATTTTAGATTAGGAAAAAAATTGCAAAATCAAAAGAAAATGAAGAAGCACAAAAATCGTACAAACTGACAAAACTAACTGCAAAATAATCGATTTCATTGGAGGGAAGATTCTCAGAATCAAAATCAAATAGGAAAGGAAAGGAAGAGTTGGATAAATCAATACCCCAAAATACGTGAAATAAACAAGAAAAAAATCATGTAAAACTCTGAAACTCATTTCCAAGTATGGAAAGAAGGAAGCAAGATTGATGGATGCTCTGTCCTACAACTCTCCGATTTGAAATTAAAGCACCAGAGAAGATGGGGCACTCTATTTTGAAAAGAAAAAGGAGTGACGATTTGGGAGAGTGGATGACAGATATGCGTTTTTGAAAAACCTTGTTTTGAAAAGGTGGGTTTTGAAATGCCTTTCTTTCTTATTCTATAGATGCAAATTACTAATCCGGACTATTCTAAGATTTGGATGCGATGGGTGAGACCAATCTTATGTGGGTTGGGTATGGCAGGTCGGGTTTAGTTTTCCCTTGCAATATTGTAACTGATTCCCTTCTTTTGGAATTCATACAGGCTATGAGCACATGTGTCACGCATTTAATCCCCTAGAATGGATAATGAATCCCTGTGGCTTATTGTGTGACAAATGCTACTCAGGAACTTCATACGTGGAGGATTGTCCTTTGTGTTTTCGAAAAGTATAAATCGAGGTTGAATATCCTGGTGGACTTGGTCGGCCACACCTAAGTGATTATGAGTGGAATTTTCCTCTTATATTAACTGAGGTAAGCATATTCACAACGGCGACACCTCAGTGATTATGAGAGGTAAACATAAATATGCTTACCTCAGTTAATATGGGCAGAAAACTCCTCTCATAATCACTTAGGTGTGGCGTCAAGTCCACCAGGATATTCAACTTCAATTTCCACTTTTCGGCAAACAAAGGACAATCCTCCACATGTGGAGTTCCCTAGTAGCATTTGTCACACAATAATGTACGGCCACATGGATTCATTACCCGTTCTGGAGGATTAGATGCGCAAGTGACACATGTGATGTGCCCATAGCCGGTATGAATTCCAAAAGAAGGGGATTGGTTACAGAATTGAAGGGGAAAACTAAACCCGACCTGCCATACCCAACAACCCACAGAAGATTAGCCTTACCCATCACATCCAGATCTTAGAATAGTCCGGATTAGTAATTTGCCTCTATAGAATAAAAAAGAAAGGCTTAGGAACAAAGAAACTTCCATTTTCAGTTTTCGTTTAAATTTATAGCGAGCAATGAAAAATGTGAAAATCTACTACTACAAGAAGAAGTACCTGGCGTGCAAGGTTGTTTCCCCAATCTCCCACGATTAAAAGAAAAAGGAGAAGTACCTCCTATCCGTGCACAGGGCTTCTTGCCTTCTTCCCTCAGCGAAAAAGGAGGAGATACTTTTGTGGTCTATCCCATAGTTGTAAGTTTTTAACGGAGAATGATGGGTGTATGATTCAGTTTATCAGACTTGTAGATGGATTTAATTTTTTTTCTATATGGTTGCAAGTTAGAGGTGTGCTTGGTTGCATTGCTATTTTCATCCAGTTTTTCCTGATTCTACATGAAAAGCCTGTTAGAAAGGGATAGACCAGCAAAATCTACATGAAAACCTCCAAAGGCCAAGGAAGTCCCCCACCATAACTGCACAGAAATCCCCATAGAAGGCCAAGGTCATACCATCCTATCATAAACCAAACCAAACCAAGCCTTTTCCCACTAGGTGGGGTCGGCTATATGGATTTGACGACGCCAATCAAATCTGTTTAGGGCCATGTCCTCCGTTAGATCCATGTAGGCAAGGTCATGTTTAATAGTTTCTTTCCAACTTCTCTTGGGTCTCCCTCTCCCTCTCCTACTCCTAGCAATCTCCATGCTTTCACACCTTTTAACAGGTGCCTCCGTTGGACGCCTTCTAACATGGCCGAACCATCTCAGTCGATTCTCTCATTTTATCTCCAATCGGTGCTATTCCTATTTTGCCCCTAATCTCCTCATTCCTAATCCTATCTCTCCTTGTGATCCCGCACATCCATCTTAGCATCCTCATCTCCGTAACTTCCATCTTCTTGACATGATTATGCTTTACTGCCCAACACTCTGATCCATATAACAACGCTGGTCGTACCGCCACCTTATAATATTTTCCTTTAACCTTGAGGGGGACTTTCCGATCACACAATACCCCAGAAGCACTCCTCCATTTGGTCCACCCTACCTGAATCCTATGACTTACATCAGTATCAATCCCTCCATCCTGTTGCACCATAGATCCAAGGTACCAAAAATTTTCTTTCTCTACAATCTTTTGTGTACCCAAACTTACTTCTATGCTACCAGGTGTCCTACTTTGACTAAACTTGCATTCCATATATTCCATTTTGCATCGACTTAGCCTAAACCCTTTTGTCTCTAATGTTTTCCGCCACAATTCTAGTTTAGCATTCACTCCTTTCGTCTCATCCACTAAAACAATGTCATCTGCAAATAGCATACACCACGGCACCTCATCCTGAATATGTCTTGTAATCTCATCCATAACTAGGGCAACCAAGTACGGGCTTAACGCTGAGCCTTGGTGTAGACCAATCGTGATAGGAAACTCCTTAGTTTCGCCACCAGTTGTCCTTATAGATGTCACGACTCTATCATACATATCCTTTATCGCCTCAATATATGCGACACACACTCTTTTCTTTTCCAGAACTCTCCAAAGAATCTCCCTAGGAACCCGGTCATAGGCCTTCTCCAAGTCAATGAACACCATATGTAAATCTCTCTGACCTTTTCTATACTATTCCATTAACCTCCTCAGGAGAAAGATAGCCTCCATGGTTGATCTCCCAGGCATGAAACCAAATTGATTCTCTAAAATGTTTGTTGTCCTTCTTAGTCTTCTCTCAATAACTCTCTCCCATGATTTCATCGTATGGCTCATCAATTTAATCCCACGGTAGTTTGCACAGTTCTGAATATCTCCTTTGTTCTTGTATATGGGTATAAGAATACTTTTCCTCCATGAATTAGGCATCTTCTTGCTCTTTAGCACTACATTAAAAAGCTTTGTCAACCAACTAATGCCATCCTCCCCCAAGCACCTCCATACCTCAATAGGGATACCATCTGGCCCAACCGCTTTCCCAGAGAAGACCAAATAAATCCCCATCATAACCGCATAGAAACCCCCCTTAGAAGACCAAGGAAATCCACATCATAACCGCATAGAAAGCACCCTAGAAAACTAAGGAAACCCCCAAAATAACCCTACACAAAAACCTAAAAACCCCCCCTCCAACCCCAAACCACCCACCACCACTACATACCCTCCCATCAATTAACACGCAAGCTTACAATGAGCACACTTTACAAGTCATGTTTGAGGTATATCAAATTATGGATTGTGATAATGCAGTTGTTGTTTAGCATAGACCAAGTCAAATCCATTAAATAATCTCGGCGAACTCCAATTCCAAAGTATACCAATCACATATAACTACTCTCATTGAATTTTCAGATCAAAGTCACAATCTCAAGTTGCAAATTGTAAACTCAATGAAATTATTAGTTGAGTAGCAACTAAGAAAAAAGAATGAATTGATCTTTACTATCCATCGCAAAATGTAGTGCAAGAGCAGAACTATTGGATGATTTGCTAATAAGCAATTGAAAGAACAATATATATTATGAATGAATTTAAGAATTAACAAGTTCAATTCAAAAGGAATCAAAATAAAATCAAAACCTTAGACAAGGTTAAAGCCTTAAGTTAGAAAGATCGTTAACAATCTATCCCCTTCGAAAAAAGATGAGCACCTAGCATAGCTAATTATAGGTTGTGCGACATCTAGGGCACCGTGGAGAGAACCACCTATCTCTAACTCTAACACCATTTGAACAATGATTGTGAAACAGGTGCTTGCACCTTCCTCTTAGTATTTAGGCATGTGAGAGGGTCTGATGAAATCTTCCCACATAACCCCTATCTTAATCAACAAAAGTTTTGTCAAGAGAGTAAGGGCAATGCCGAAAACGGCAATTACTAATAAATCACTATCTGCCTGGGAGAGGACTATCATCGCCCATTGATCAGTTCGAGCGATACAAACACCAGAGAGAGGACGAGGTTTGTTAGAGAAAGGGAGAGGAGATCAGATGGCTGGAAAAAAGGCAGGAGCGAATCATCTCAGAGGGTCATCAGAAAGACCAGAACTAATGAGACTGTGCAAGACAATTGCAAGTAAAAAAAGGAGAGGATAATTAAGTTGTTCGCTTGCATAGAGAAACGTTAGAGCAATAGTAGTTGTCTATGAAGCACAGACACGTCAAAATGGGTGGCTTATCCGTATCCCGGACGTATCGGATACGGATACACCCGGATATGGACACGTATGGGATACGTGTTTTTCGTATCGTATTTTTTTTTATGTATCGGATACGTGCAGGATACGTCCCGACACGCGCGGGACATGCACGGTGACCGTCAGGATACGAGCGGGGAGCGGGACACAAATTTTGTTATAAAATGGGGAAAAAAAAAACGAAACCCTAGAGCAGAAACCCTAGAGTAGAGGCATCACCGGAAGCTCGCCTCCATCCTCCATCCGCTGAAGATTAGATCAGGAGATTGTCCATCCTCCATCCGTTTCGACTCACAAGAAGGACATGGCTGCTGGTAGCTTGTCGTCGGTGCAAGGTAGCTAACGGATGACTTTAGGGCACTAGGTATAAAAATACCCCTACGGGCTTAACGGCTCGGGTCAAAAAGGCTACAAACCCAAACTTTTTTTTTTTTTTAAATCACTCAACTATGAAATGAGAACTCATTGGGGAGCAAACTCAATGAGTCTACATAACCGAGCTAATCTAGCCAAACAAGACCGATTAGGGAGCAAACCCAATAGGTCTTCATCAGCAATCTAAAATCGTCAAACAAGACGAGCTAGGGAGCAAATCCAGCAAGACTTCGTCAACGACCTAAGTTCGCCAGGAGACAAAAAGATAAACTAACATTCAGAAAAAGTAATGGAAATAAGGAGCAAACTCATCCCATTTGAAATACTTTCAGACTGAAGTGCCATGCGAAAAGATAGATCAAATTCACCAGAAAGAAACACTGAAAATTAGGACAACAAGCAAACACCAAGAGACTTACGAAGAAATTCAAACCTAGTGGGATCAAGAGGTTTAGTGAGAATGTCAGCTAATTGATGTTCTGTAGAACTGTGTTCTAGGGTTAAGACTTTCTCTTCTACTAGGTCACGAATGATGTCGAACGTTCTTGTGCACATTCTAATCATGTCCCTTTCATGGGTTAGACTAAACCAAGATAGCTATCGGAGCCACCAAAAATCATACAATAGATAATTACTATATAACAATTCAAGAGAGGGATTATTGTGCAAATAAAAAATCAATAACACACATCTAAATAAAAATGAAAAAAATAGATATTTTAGAGAGAGAAAAAATGATCATTTAAAATAAGATTCTCTAAAATAAATCTTCGCTCGTGAATAAATAAAATAACAAAACTAAACTAAATGACTTTTAAACGTACCTTTTCCTATACCACTTAATCCTTGACAAGACTTCACCACTGTAATTAAAAGAATGACACACAATTACATAATTAGAGAGGATATTCAAATGAGAAAATATGAAAACTAAAATGTAATTAAAAGGATGGCACACAATTACACAAAATCCCATTTTCATTTCGGAAACCTCCCATAAAATAAAAATCTAAAATTTGTTAAGGAAAAAAAAAAACCATCGTCCCTCTTCCAATCATCCCCAACATCCCGATACGAGAAACCATTTCCATTGACTCTAAACCCAAATCTCAAAACCCCAAAAACCATATCCATCTCAAACCTCTCCGAACCGAAACAATTCCAGCCAAATTTCTAAAAAGTCCCAGCATATCCCCAACCGAATCGACCCCTCCCTGCAAACAGACCCAGCAAAGTCCAACAGGGCTTGGGCCCATCTTGTTCAAGCCCCACTCCTACTGCAGACCCCAAAAATCCCAAAATCATTGTCGATCCAATCTCCATTCAATGCCTCGCTCACCCACCACTAACACCTCCAACCTTAGCCCTCAAAACCCCAATCTAAAAAACCCTTAACAGTACAGTACCATCTCAAACAATCCTGCCAGGAAAAAAAAAAAAAAAGCAGATTGAAGAGTAAGAAAAGATAAGAAGAATTTGAGGAACCACTCACCCCATCTACCGATCCACAGATAACAACCATCATCCCTATGGAGTATGCAACAACGTTGTGACCAAGGCCCAAACCGAGTGGGGAGTGAGGAAAAGTGGAAGGAAGACGGGAGATTTGGGAGGGGGTTGTCTATGCAGCCAATTTTCTAGTGTGCGGGTTGGTAAAAAAAAAGTTTTTACAAAACAAAAAATGGATTCGGTACGGCTAATACATGAAAGTAGTAAAAAAGAAAAAAAAATTGGTTTGGTCAAAATTTTTTAAAATAACAGACCGATTAATTGATTGCTGACCCCTACCCCAATTTAACGGGCTATTTGAAAATGGTATAAAATGAGGAGACCAAAAAAATATAGGGGGGAGGGGGAATGCCCTAAATGAGGGTGTTTGGAAAGAGAGAGAGAGAAATTAGGGGAAGGGAATATGGAGGGAAAATTCGTGTGGGCCTTGCTGAAAAATTTTCCCCTCAAAACTGAGGGGAAAATGTGAGGGAAAGAGATGATTTATTATAAATTTACTAAACTGCATTCTACCCAATAAAAGAGAGGATTTTTATCTTTTTGCAAAAGTAAAAATAAATTGATAATTTTCTCTCTGCTTCACAACAAACAAAATACTATTTTTTTTTCACTTTTCTTTCCTCTACTCTTTTACTATCCAAATAAGATGATTTAAAATTAATTTCCCCTCCCCTCCCTCCCCTTCATTTTTCTTTTCCCCGATTCAAAACACCTTCATTTTTCTTTTCCCTGATTCAAAACACAAACACACACACACTCAAAACATAGATTGGTAAAAAAGTAATGGATTTGGTTTGCAGTATTTACTGCCCCTAATTTACCACATGTTGTTGGGCGGGAAACTCCCGCCTCTTTTGATATGCATGGACAATCATTCAGGTCGGGTTGGCACCCGAAATCAAGCTGGGCCTTGCCTGACCTGGCTAACCTGGGAGAGAAGGTTATGGCCATCTAGTCTTTGATCTTTATATTGGCTCATTGTAATTCAATTTTGTATACATAAAGACTTGCCATGGATTAGAGGATGTCCCAAATGGGCATGGATTTATGGCACAAAGTCTGATGATTTTATATGTATTAAAATTTTGTTAGATTTTGACCGTTTTTATTCAAATTGAAATGGTTGGGTTGCACTGAGCTGGGCGGGAGATATCCTTAATTATAAAAAAAAAATAGGAGTTTACGAATGATTTTTCAGTTGAATATTACTCCTCTCCAATAGGACTAAATTCTGCTTCTGAATTTATAAATTATTATTTTGATTTTATTCAATTGAGTGATCCATAGATACCTAAATTACTTGTCAGAACCACCCATGTAACACGAACTGTAAATTGTGATCCAGTGATCTGATCACATCACAACCCATCAGGCTTATGTAATCTGCAGATGTATTTATGCACTAGATTGATTCAATGTTACACAAAGCTTCGACAGTGGAATATGGCTGTTGATGAGAGGCATGAAGTTTGACTTGAATCAAACAAAGGTGGGTCTCAATCTTGCCGTCAGAAACGGCCCTAACGGCTGCTAATATATGGATTTTTTTTATGTGAGGCCCACCTTTGCTAGGTCGATCTCATCACATCACAATTCACAACCCATCAAAAACAACAGAGAGAGTCCAACATTCACTCCTGACTAAAGATGTACTCCAATTAGTATATAGTATATTGTTATGCAAATGATGAATGCAGATGTATACATCACTTCCCCTAAAATTAATTACAGCCCCAATCATACTCATAGAGGAACTTCTAGTATTGTATGAGCAAGGCCCTGTCAAATATTTTTTTTCATGAGACATTTTGAGGATCTCCTTTTTCATAAGCATAGGATCCCATTATGATCGTTTCAACCCCCTCAAAATCACTACCTCGTGAATTAGCACTAGCCAAAATTTAACACATATCCAACTATTATTCACCGTTGTATTAAAATCTTTAAAAACTAATTTCTTCTAAAATCACTAAATTTAGGGTTATAAATCAAGGGAGAGGGGTGAGGGGGTAAGATGATCTAATAAAGTTGATATTTTACCAATCATAATATCTCAATAAGATCTTTCCAACATCCACCTCCCTATGATTAGCATGGCCCTAGGTGGGATCTAAAAAGTTCTCTCTCATGTTTATCTATGCATGAGTGAGATGAAGCCTTTATGCAATAAGCATTTTCCATTTTTATATATGATTTTTAATGTTTATCAGAATTCATGGGATTTGTCACGTGGGAACATCTCTTCAAGTTGATTTTGCGAAAATGTTTCATATTCTAGTGATAATTTTGCTTAATTAGCATTAGAACATATAAATTTCCGGTTCTTCCAAGATGGGTCTTTTGTATAATGACCCCTTTTCCCACTCCATAAAATTGAGATAAAGTACATGGCAAGGAAACCACCTGCCATAAAACAACAAGCCCCCACCAAAATATATAAACAATCCAACTATAATAATACAAGAATAGATCTTCAGTGATCTGTCCCATGAACTTAATAAAATAGAACAGCAATTTTAAAATAAAAAACATGAAGAGATTAAACCACACCAAACAAGATCTGCAAAGACATGTCTTCCCTTGAAGTTTCATTTTCTAAAGTAAATGATGATTAATAGCAGCATTAATCACTAAATCAAATGTAAGAATATAAGCAATCCATCCCATACTTAAAACATCAACAAAATGAAAGTGCAGCACTTGTTCTCTATGTAATAAGAACTTGGACCAGAGCCCATCATTTTGTTAGATCTAAATAGATTGCAATTTGATGATAGCATATGCATTCTTATTAAACATTTCTTGAAGCTTCTCATATGCATCATCATTATCTCAAAAATCATGAAATCTAGAATTGAGTGTGGAATGCTTAGTTTTGGCAAAATCTTATTTTCAACTAACATATTTTAATTGATCTCATCACATTTTGAAATTTGCCCTTATTGTCCGCAAAACTCTTCTTTTGAACATGTTTGCAAATATCATTTTTTCAAGGGTTTCAGGTCAGATATCCGGGTCTTCAGAATTGGTTAGTTTTTAACTGTCGGTGACCTGTCGGTTAAGTGTCAGCTAACTAAGTTAGGAACCGACCTTCACCAAACCAAGTTTGGCTCCAATTCCAGAGAGCTCGTTTTTTCTTCTCAGTGACATGTCGGTCATATCTCGGTTAACCGAACATACTTTTGACCTTCACCGAACCATTATATGTATTTCATTTCGAAATGCCTTGATATTTTGGATTCTTCAATTATATTCAAACCAAGTAGTTTTTTGTTGGAGATAGGTGGGCCTCTAGGATAGGTTTTAAAAAATTTTGACCAACTTAACGCAGTGATCAACTATCCAGAATGCTACAAAACTTAATTCATGATCCATGTCATCAATCTCAGCCATCATGATCAGTAAATAAACCTATCAAAAAGATAGTACAGCAAGAAACAAGCATCAAATAAATTTATAAAATGCAAAGAAGTAGATTATACATTTGGAGCTCGGTTGTGCTATAATGGAGAAGTTGCGTCGTTCTTTGATGATGAAACACTTTTACTTATCAAATAAGAATATTCAAGACCTCTTGATCTTCCACGCTGTGACCCGTATTAGATTCTCTATTCTCAAGAAGATGGTGGGATCTCCAAGAGAAAACTACTAGGAACTATATAAAAGAACTAGAAAGAGAACTAGAAAAGGGAGAGAGAAGAACATGTGCAACTCTTGCACAAGGGAGGTGTGGACGTCCAACACTTGGGCTAAATTCTCTTGGCGTGAATCCCTAGGATGGGAATAACATGGGGCGCCCAAAACACCTCTCCTTTTTTTATAGCACAAAGCCTCCTTCTCTTTCTAATTGAAATAGAAGTCTCACTTCTCTAACAATAAGTAAATCTTTTCTTTTACTAATTAAAATAGAAGTCTTACTTCCATAATAATTAGTAACTTAATATATCATAATGAGAAGTCTTACTTCAAATATGATTAGTATGTTTCTAATTCCTTTCTAATTAAAATAAAAGTCTCACTTCTACTAAAATTAGTAACTTTATTATTACTACTATTAGAAGTCTCACTTCAAATAGAAATTGTAACTTTCCTTTTAGAGTTCAACTAGAATTAGTATCTTAATAATTGGGTTAGCGTGAGGACCACTAGGGATTCCTTAGAAAGCTGACTCCAACTGGAACTCGCGATCCCACATCTAATGTGCAATCCGGGCCCACAGTTAATTGCAAATAACTCCACTATATAAATGCAATTGAACTCCAGTCTTAGGAATATTACATAGAAGACCCTAAACTTCCACATTATCACAAATAGGCCCATCTATCAATATTCATTAATCAATTGGACATGTCTTCCAAACCAGATTCATATCTTATTATCCATGAGCCCCAATTAATTATAATGATTATGGTACCTTTCCAATTAACTCTTAATCGGAATGGGTGCACACTTACCAATGATAAATCTATTAATTTGCACAAGATGATATTAGAGATAGATTCCATCTTGACCATTGAATGTTCCCACAGCTCTACTACCACGTACCCAAATCATTGAGGTGTTGACTTACAGTTGGCCTCACTCATTGGTGACTCAAAACAAATGAATAGATAAAAACTTAAGTTCATTAATGTCTCAGGATTGAGAGCCTATTGCTAGGGAATTATGAAAGTAGACCTTAAAGTAAAGATATTATTTATAAGGTGTTTCTCATGGTCCTTCAATACATTCAATATACTAGTACTATGATCCAAAATCTTCCATTCTGATGATTGAGACAAATCACACTATCTCATAGTAACCAAAGTACTGCAACTTTGTCAGTATGAGATGTCCAGTCTCATCACTGGTTGTGAAGATATTTAAGTATAAGATTTGCTACACATATCTCTCCGTATGTGGATCTCATCCATACACATGCGTTATATCTAATATACTTATGGACTCCGGTTCATCGCATGAACCATTATGTCACTCGTATTGGTTATGTGCGAGTATATAATAAATCATCATTGATCTCATGAAAGGAAAGCATGAATATATTGATAAATATAGAATTTAATCAATTTATTTCATCATATACTGGTATTAAGACCATAAAACTACATTTTTAACTTTCATATCATAATGATTTCATGCTTTGCTTAAAATTTTGATTTCTCTCATAGCATGATTCTAATATTTGGTTGAATCTCTTGTTGTTTTTTATTCATTGAAACATATAATTAAATTGCTTGGAAACAACAAGTATATGCATCACATATTTTATTTTGAAAACTTTCATACAACTTGTAAGCTTTTGTTAGGTATATCTTTATCAAGTTGTTTCCCATTTAACATGTGATTAGTTTTTTCACTTCAATCTACATTTGGGTTTCAAACTTTCAAAAGCTTTAAGTTTATATCCATTGACCTAAAATTTGTAAACTTGATTGAAGTTTTCATGCATATACATTGAGCATTCATCTTTGCATTTATATTATGTGCGTGTATGAGTTGGATTTACATTTTCATATTCGCCTAGTTAAAGAGGCATTGTAATTGAGCATTAAACTTGTACCTCTTCAAGTGTTGTGCAGATGTACTTCCTTGAGACAATCTATCATTTTGTAAAGGTTATTGCTTAGCATAAGAAAAGCGAAAGTGTAGAGGTTAAGGGTGAACCTGAAAACGCAAGAGGTTATTGCTTAGCATTAGAAAGTATAGTGCAAAAGTTATTGCTTAGCCTATTGAAAAGTATAGATAGTGGAAATCAGATGGGGTGTGGGATCACAAGCCGGTAGTGGATGTAGGCATTGAGGTGGAACTACTATAAATCACTGTGTTATGATGAATGCACTGTGGTGATTATCTTTGTTAGCTTCCGCACTTAGTTTCATAATCATCTCCAAGTGACTAATTGACTAAGAAGTTAAATTCCCACTCCCACCCCCCCCCCCCAAACCGGTCTAGGGTAAGGATCCTGGACTTACACATTTCAATATCTTCAAATCTTAGATCTAAAATGTGTCCACTTGTAAACTTAAGAGGAATTATTATTTGATCCGCAACAAAAAATTTCTCATCCAACCTCTAATAAACTGGGATCGTTGATGGAGAGAGCTCCAGAGATCGTCCATGCCATCCATGCAACAAAATCAATTTTCAAAAACTACACGAAGACTTAAGCGAAATATCTATATTTCTAGCTTAGAAGTAGTTCAAAGTGGCCTTGATTATGGGATTGAAGGTACGGAGAAAGAAACATATAAAGATTTGAGAAATGGATAAGTTTAGACACTACGTCAAAATGAGGAATACCTGACACATGAATGGTTGTGGATTCGACTCGCGATGGCCGTCGCATTTTTGTAACGGATTATTTCCATAAGGCAATGGCTTATGGTAGACCTTGTGTGTTTTAAGCTAAAAAGGAAAAAAACCCTTGTTGACACCAAAACCCAACTCTCATCTCCCTAAAAAAAAACCCTCCCAAACCCTGCCTCCCTCCAAAAAGCCAAATCCCCCACCCCTCCTCTCTTCCAACACCACCAACTGCACTCGCTTCCCTCCAGATGCACTCGCCTCCCTCCAAAAGATGACTCCTCCTCCATCAAGGTCGCCAAGGCTGAACTTTGATTCTTCTCATCTCTCACTCGAAGAGAGTTCTCGCATCTCCTCCTTTGTCTTCATCTCTCCAGCATCTCCAAAGCGACGGGCCTATCCTTTGTCTTCTCCGTCTTTGTTTGGCTGGCACTTCCTCTGTCTTTGTCTCTCCGGCATCTCCAAGGCACAAATTTTTAGGGTTTTATGGATTTTTTTGTTCGATTTTTCTCTTTTTTTTTTTAATAATACGTTGGTTTCTGTTTAATTCGATATGGGTTTGATTTGTAGTTGAGAGGAAGAATGAGAAAAACATAGAAGTCAGGAATGCCTAAGGATTTCAAGCCTTTTGAATGGATTTAAACCTTGTTTCTTCTTATTAAATTTGTTTGATGAGTGTGTGTGGAGAGATTTGGATTGAACATTTTATGTTACATTCCATTTGTGGTTTTCACATTTCATGGTTGATGCAGTGTCTAATGTATGTGTTATAAAACCATGATTTCTCAACTGGGTATCTCTAACAATGGCTTGGGGTCTCAAGTCTCTTTTGTATGTAGTGCCTAACAATCCAAATATTTGAAAATCAATGTGGGTTTGGAGGGTCACGATGAAGTTGTGGCTAGAAAGAGGGAGCCTACCTACTCTAGAGCATTACATAAGTCAGCTAGTCGGTTGTCTGCTGGCTTGGTGTTCAAAAGTAGGTGAAGTTAGATGAGGTTCATGCCCTTTTGCACTAGAAAGTAAAACAACCACCTCAAGGTCTAAATCTGAAGCAATCTTTCAACTGCAAATCCTATCAGGTTATGCAACGTCACATTCTAAAAGTTGCAAATATTGTTTTTCTTATCATAGTTAGTGCGCTTACTAGCATGACTTTAATTAAAATCGACATCTTTCTTGTAAGAGAGTGATGGGTGATATATTGATGTTGGGTTTATCTCCTGCATTCCAAGCTTACTGGATGGGTTCATTGGGTTGGTAATTGATTAGATTCAGGGTCCTATGTGTTTTGGTAATTGTACCCGGGCTTTATTGGGGGCAAAAAAAGTAGAGATTATATATTGATGTAATGTGCAACCCTGACTCTGTAAGAGAGATGTGAGCTCTCTCTCCCGTGATATCGGAGTCTTCCAAACCACGTGGGGTTTGAAAGCAAAAAACCAACCAAGTGGGAATTGAGAGAGAAATTATAATGGGAGAGGCTCTAAGAGCAAGATTGAGACATGGGGAAGAGAGTAGGCTAAGTGTTAGCGGGTTTGGAATCGTTATAACAAGTTGCCCAATTCCTTCATAGTAAAATCAAGCAAAACGCTCATAGCCCTATGGACGTAGGCAAGTTTGTCGAACCACGTAAATCTATGTGTCGTGTGATTGCTTGTGGTTGTTTGATCTTGTGTTGTTTGCCTAATAATTCCTATCAATATATCTACATGGATATGAACTCTAGTGAAAGTGGCTCGGATTACCAGTAATCTTGTGGTTATTTTATCACTAGTTTGATTGATAATCAATCTTTCAATAAGAAACGGGCCCCTTTGTTATTTTCTTTCCTTATATTTTTCTTTTATTTACAGATTATTAATCTCTTTAGAAATATAAGAAACACTGGGAATAAGCAAATATGGATATAGCAGGAAAGAGGGTTCACAAAGGTGACATTCCAAACGCAAACCTTGAGCATTTTTTTAATTCCACTTTGGGGGTGGGGGTTTAACATTTTGCAACCAATTTATTCAGCGAGTAAAGGTGATGGTAAGATTGGTAGAGAAGTGACGTTTTCTCTCTTTAAAATGTTTGGTTGAAAAGGTGAAGCGGGAAAGTAATTTCATAATCGATGTGGTTATTAGAATAAACTTCACCACAAGCTGCTTTTTTTTTAACCTCAGAAACTGCAATAGACAGTTGTGAAGTTGAGTAATGACAAAAAGGTTCGTTTTAAACACATTATCTTTCTCACCTTTACTGTAACATTTTACAAGACCTCTATTTTTACTTATGTCACCTTATCGTTCCCATTATATATAAGACATTCACTTCACCTTGATTATACCATTCATTAAATAAGGACGTTCTAAAGTTTAGCTACGGTTAGCCATATTCTTACACTTTCTGTCCAGCTTCAGGTGAACCATCTACCAAGGAATGGGGAAAAAACTTGTATAAGCGGCACCAAGAGACCATGAACAATCTTACCAAAAAAAAAAAAAAGAATGTAAGAGGCCAAAAAAAGAGATGGCTCAAGAGGTACATTGATAAGGTGACTGGAAATAGGATAGGCAGAGAATGTACATTCTTGGAGGACTGAGTCAAATACGCTAACTCAAGTTGTAGAAACTCCGAGCAGATGTTATTTTCTATTGATCCTAATTGGTGGGATTAGCGA
Organism: Litsea cubeba; assembly: GCA_012931725.1. Classification (NCBI taxonomy): domain Eukaryota; kingdom Viridiplantae; phylum Streptophyta; class Magnoliopsida; order Laurales; family Lauraceae; genus Litsea; species Litsea cubeba. Next base: position 48,058,665 of record CM022949.1, on the reverse strand, counting down.
GATGCATGCAGAGCTCACATATGCACTAATCCAAATGGTCCATTCAAACGCCACCCCACTCATGTTCCATATGTCGCTGAATTCCATGGGTTTGCATTGATCTATTGGGGCTGGACCATTGGATCGAGGGTCAATTTTTTTATATTCATTAAACTTGTAGGCCACAAATCAAGGGCTTAGGGGCATTGGACTGACTTGAAATTTTCTCTCCGCATTATCAAATGATCAGCGAGAGAATGACTTCTTCAACTATACCTTTTGTATGAAGATTTACTTGATTTTTCGGTAATAGAAAAGGGTATTTCCATACAAAATTAAAAGTCCTGATGGCAAACAACATTTTAAAAGTGAAACATGCATTCATTGAGCAATAAACAACCAATTAAAACATTAGTCATTTATGTTCAAATAAATATCTATTGGTCTCATGCCAATTATGACCATTTGAACAGATGTTTTGGGTCCACCCTTCGGTGAGTAGTCAGACGTTATTTGCCATCCCCAAACAAGAATCTTTCTAATTGGGTTTATTGGCTTCATTGTGGATATGTTCCACAAGGACTGGGGTCCACTCGGGATGAATGCAGCTCACTTCCATAACTCCTCTCTAAGCCATTTCACAACAAAAGATTGTTCCAAGCAGATGTGAAAAGGTATTTTTGTTATAATTATCAAACTAGCAACAGAGGCCTATGCTTCACCCGAGCCCAAGCATGAAAATAATAAATTAAATGAGGTCATGAGATGTCAAGAATAATTATACACATAAAAAACACATTCATGCATATTTTTGTCGAAAGAAAAAAATATAGACACAGCAATTACTAATCACACCTTAATCATAAATACAAGCGGTCGGCATCAATAATAAACGAATACAAAGACAGAGCTAAGAAACCCATTCAACCCTAATGTAAAAATATAATAATAATAATAATAATAACTAAAGAAGATATGTAAAGATGAATTTGTTAATATAAATAATATTAGTCAAAAGAAATGCATTTAAATATTTGTTAGCCATTGCTAATTTCAAAGCCCAAAAGAAAGAATATACTATTTAATTTTTTGAGAAATTTTCATGCTAAATCTCAAAAGAAATCAATTTTTCTAATTAAGATATATAAGAAGAAAAGGATGAGTAAAGGATATCCTAAATTAATCAATGCCACCAGTCAACATTACAACAAACAATCTGCTCTTCATAACTGGACCATGACTGTTGGAACCACTTTGAACTACTAATGTGATCAACATGAGCTGTAATGATATAAATATACATAGTGATAGTTGTTGGAAATAGGGTGGGCCTCTAGGATAGGTTTCAAAAACTTTTGACCCACTTGACGCAGGGATCAACTATCCAGAAGGCTATAAAACCCAATCCAAGATCCAAGTCCTCAATCTCAGCCATCATGATCAGTAAAACAATCTATCTAGAAGATATAAACAACAACTAATAAATCTACAACATGCAAGAAAGTAGATGATACATTTGGAGCTCGGTTGTGCTCTAATGGAGAAGTTGCGTCTTTCTTTGATGATGAAACGCTTTCACTAATCAAATAGGAATCTCCAAGACCTCTTGATCTTCTACGCTATGACCCGTATCAGATTCTCCTTTTTCTCAAGAAGATGGTGGGATCTCCAAGAGAAAACTACTAGGAACCCTAGGGAGGAACTAGAAAGAGAACTAAAAGATGGAGAGGAGAAAGAACTCGTGCAACACTCTTGCACTAGAGAGGGATGGGCGTGAATCCCTATGTATGGAGCATGCATTGGGACGTCCAGCCCTCCTCTCCTCTATTTATAACTTTAGCAAGCCTCACTTACTAATTTCCATTAGAAGTCTTACTTCCAAATAATTAGTAACTATCTCTTCTTAATTAAAATAGAAGTCTTACTTCCATTAATTAATTAGTAACTTACCATCATAATTAGAAGTCTCGCTTCAAATATGATTAGTAACTTTCCAATTCCTTTCTAATTAAAATAGAAGTCACACTTCTACTAAAATTAGTAAGTTTACTATTACCACTATTAGAAGTCTCACTTCAAATAGAAATAGTAACTTTCTTTTTAGAGTTCAACTAGAATTAGATACTTTCTAATAATTGGATTAGCGTGGGGACCACTAGGGATTCCTTAGAAAACTGGCTCCAACTGGGACTCGCGACCCCACATCTCATGTGTAATCCGGGCCCACAGTTGATTGTAAATAACTCCACTATTAGAAATGTAATTGAACTCCAGTCTTAGGAAAATTACATAGAAGACCCTAAACTTCCACATTACCTCTTAGGAAAATTACATAGAAGACCCTAAACTTCCACATTACCACAAGTAGACCCCTCTATCAATATCTATGGATCAATTGGACCTGTCTTCCAAACTAGATCCATATCTTATTATCTTTGAGGCCCAATTAATTATAATGATCATAGGTACCTTTCCAATTAACTCTTAATCGGAATGGGTTCACACTTACCAATGATGAATCCATTAATTGGCACGGGGGATATTAGAGATAGATTCCATCTTGACCATTGAATGCTCCCACAGTTCTACTACCACGTACCCAAATCACCGAGGGGTTGACCTACAGTTGGCCTCACTCATTGGTGACTCAAAGCAAATGAATAGATAGAAACTTGAGTTTATTAATGTCTCAGGATTGAGAGCCTATTGCTAGGGAATTATGAGAGCAGACCTTAAAGTAAATAACTCAATGCTAAGAAACCTTCAAAAGGAATATTCTCTTGTGTTCACTATTTATTTTGCTTTAAAAAAAGGTAAAGGAAAATCAATATTAACCAATATAAAAATCCCAATAGCTTAAAGAAACCAACCCCCCCCCCCCCCCCCCCCCCCCAAAAAAAAAAAAAAAATAAAATAAAATCCAAATTCACATTCTCCCTTTTCTTTGACATAGAACCCAGTCTTTGACACTAAAAAAAAACCACTAATTAATTAAAGTGAAGTCAAAATCAACATCAAAAGGCACAATTTCTTAAAAAGAGATCATACCAAAATTCTAAGCTTCCATGCTCGAAGGGGTTGTGAAGACTTAAAAATAGAGAGAAGCACTCCAGGTGTCTCTCATCTTATCATCCCTTTGGACTTCGAGAATTATCCATGACTACTGTTAGCTGATCAAATAATGTTACACTTAATTTAAGAAAACATGGAGCAAAACAAAGTACTGGAAATTCCGATACAATAAGGGCAACAATGTTCTGTGGAAATTCCGATAAATAGGGTCTAACTGCGCATAAAGGCAAATGGTGTTATTTAGCATGTCAACGACGATCTAAATGGGCCTTTGTAATGGTTTCCTTGAATCTTGATAGCTTGGTAGCTGTGTGGGAAGATTTCCTAAGCACCAGGATTACGCTAATCACAGCCATCAGATGGGATTAAGCACTCTCACGTGCCGTCCTCGTGGCATCCACGTGGCACCAATCTCACCCCGGCCACCAGGGCAGGAGGTCCGGCCGAAGTTAGGCAGCTCCGGGCCCTTAGCGCCGAACTGGCCCACCTCGGGCGTCATCTCGGCAGGGGCTCCACCTCGGCTAGGCCACCCCGGGTGCCATCTTGGCAGAAGGCCCCGCCTCGGCTAAAGAAGCCGGGATGGAAGCCTGAGCCAGAAAGAGTCTCCACTCACACCCCTCAACCTCCGCGTCACCAGGCACGTGGAGGGGTAGGGACACATGCTGGTGGGACAGACGCGACATCCAGCCGCCCATTATCTTCACCAGATCGCTGACATGGCGACATCTAGTGGCTGAGGCCACATCAGGGCAAGGCCCGAGGGTAGATCCAATGGTACTCCAACCGCCAAAGGCGCCCAACACAATCTGGCCCAACAAGACACGCATTTAATGCAAAGTGGGCTGACCCGACTGGCATTAAATGCGGGATGGGCCGGATTAGACTGCATTTATTACTTTGTGGGCTGATCATGACTTCACAGTCAAATCATGGGACCCACGCCAAGATATCTTCTGAAAGATACGATCACAGACTCTACAAATAGAGCTCCATGCACCATGCAAGGTACGCGGACACTTTCATTCACAGAGCTGTTACTCTGTCTCTTCTCCCCCTCTCCTTCCATTGTTCCAGTCCCCACACTGACTTTGGCATCGGAGAGCCTTGCGCCGTTCAGGCCAGGGTCCTCTGACCGTTTGTTCACCCTTTTCAGGCTTTCGGACGGCATCCAGGCATTCTCAGTCATCACCATCTTCTCGGATAAGTCCTGTAAGGCACCACCTTATTGTGGGTCATTATTTTCTGCACCTACAATTGGCGCCGTCTGTGGGAAAGCAATATCCCAGCCTTCCCATCCTCTTCCAAATCCTTCCAAACCATCTTTCTAAACCTCAATTTCTCAGAAGCAATGCCACCGAAAGCTAAGAAGGGCGGAGAATCCTCAAGACCAGTTCTCGAGCTACCACCGTCAACGGACGTCCCTCCTCAGGGGCGGTCCCGAACGGTCCAAGGCACGTCCGCAGGCGAGGGTCGCCTGGGCTCCCAACTCTTTGTCGAGATCCCCTTCCAAGAGGGAGTCGAGGCCTCGCTCTCAGCGGACGAAACCGTGTCGCCCCGACGCGACAAGCACCCACGCGAGCGTCTCAGCAAAGGCAAAGCCGTTGCCGCAGAGGAAACGCGCCGCGATCAACCTCCAGCCGCTGGAGGAGGCGTCGCGGCCCAAGACGCTCTTCTCCAGAAGCAGGAGCGGTTAGTCCGAGAGCTCCAGCAGCTCCAGCAACAGCTGAGGGCAGCGCAAGATGCCTCCTTGAGGCAGGTCTCCGATCCTCAAGGGAAAGGGAGGGACGCCCCCAGCAGGGCAACCCGGCCTCCCCACGAGGACTTCAGAAACCATCTGGACCAGAAACGGAACCAGATTCGTGACGAAGGCTCGAGCAACAGCCGAAGTCACCAGAGTCGCAACGGCCGAACCCATAGCCGCCGTAGTCCGAGCCATCCCAAGCGAAAGCCCAGAGCTCAGACTCCGGAGAAGGATGATGAGCAAGAGCGATTTGACAAGCGTGTCAGATTGGCTCTCCAGCACAACTTGGATATGCAGGACCAGAAGCAGATCTGCGGTCACACTGATCTCGGGGGCTCGCCCTTCATAAAAGAGATCGAGCGCACCCCCTTGCCCAGAAAGTTCTCCGTCCCGCGATTCGTCCCCTATGACGGATTGTCCGACCCGTCTGCGCACCTCCGACACTTTTCCCAGAAGATGTCCATCTGGGGGAGCGAGGGTCACTTAAACTGCAAAATCTTCTCCTCCAGTTTGGGTGACCTCCCCCTGAAGTGGTTCTGCTCTCTCCCGGAGCAATCGGTTTCCAGTTGGAAGGAGCTCCAGCTCTCCTTCCTGAAGAAGTTCCAAGCCTACATTATCGTCCCCAAGAAGGAAGGGGACCTCCTCGCCCTGAGAATGAAGCAGGGCGAAACCCTCGCCAAGTTCGCCCAGCGATTCTGGGCGGTCCACAGCCAGATCGAGGGCTCGAGGGAAGGGATAGCGATCTATGCCTTCCAGCACGCCCTGATCCCTGGCCACGACTTGAGGAAGAGCTTAGCCGGGGACTCCCCGGAATCCATGCCAGAGTTAATGTCCCGGGTGAAGCGCTTCATCGCCCAGGAGGAAGACGAGATCCGAGCTAAGGATCAGGACGGGCATTCGGAGCCCGGGCAGAGGAATAGCCAACCTCGGCAGAAAGGCGAAAGGCCCTCCCAGAGGCAGGAGCCCAAGCATTCCTGGGTCTCCAGTTCGGCGAAGCCTTCGTCGTCCAGGTCTGGGGGCACCTGGAAACCCAGACCTTCCTCCAGCGCCAGTCAGAGCGTCAACGTCGTCTTCAAGGAGCCGATCTACCGCATCCTGACTAAGATCAGGACCAAGCCGTTCTTCAAGTATCCTCCGCCCATGCAGAATGAACCCACCGAAGGCCCTCGAAGCAAGCTTTACTGCTCCTTCCATAAGGGCAATGGGCACAGGACCGAAGAATGCAGGACTTTGCAAACGTATCTGGAGAAGCTGGCCGAGCAGGGCCACATCCCCGAGTTCATCAAGGCAAGTGATGCCGGCGGCAGCGAGGGCCGTGTTCACCAAAGCGCGGTCCAGGCCCCAGACAGCGAGGACTCGGAGAAGATCATCAATGTGATCCACATGGCGTCCTCACCACCCGATTCCTCGCCCTGGGAAAGTTCTCGGGCCCGTGCCGAAGCCAGGCGGGCTTCGCACGGGAAAGAAGTAATGAAGGCCGAACTCGCTCCGGCATCCAAGAAAGCCCGCCGCGATCGACTCGCCATCTCGTTCTCGGATCGAGATCTAGAGGGAATCCAAGTCCCTCACAACGACCCCTTGCTCCTCACCATGAAGCTGAGAGATTTCACCGTGAAGAGGATCCTCGTCGACTCCGGCAGCTCCTCCGAGGTCCTCTACTACGACTGCTTCAAGAGGATGAAACTCTCCGAAGCAGACCTCACGGAGGTTCGGGCACCCTTGCTAGGGTTATCCGCCACGCCAGTCTATCCCAAGGGCAGGATCACCTTGGAAACCCGAGTTGGCGGAGCCTCCGTGCTGGCCGACTTCCTGGTTGTGGACGCCCCCTCCCCCTACAATGCCATTCTGGGCAGAGCGTGGCTTCACAAGCTGGAGGCAGTTCCTTCTTCCCTCCACCAGAAACTGAAGTTCGTCCTTGAGAACAAGGAGGGAAAGATGGAGGTAGTCACAGTGGAGGGAGACCAGCAGCAAGCCCGGCAGTGCATGCTGGCCGCAGTCCCAGCATTAAAGGGGCCAGAGCGCGTCAACCTGGCCGAGTTCGAGAAAGGCCTCGATGAGATCGGCCGGGACCCTGAGAAGAAGAGCATCGAAGACCTGGCCGAGGTCAGGCTAGACCCGGCAGACCCAGACAGGTTCTTCCTGATTGGCACCCAGCTGCCAGACGAAGAAAGAGCCGAACTCTCTCGGTTCTTGGTGCAGAACGTGGATGTCTTTGCTTGGAGCCCAAGCGAGATGCCTGGGGTCGACCCCGGGGTCATGTGCCACAGGCTTAATGTCGACCCCGACCACAAGCCGGTAGTACAGAGGGCCCGAAGGACCGGGCTGCAGCAGACAGATGCGGTCGTCGAAGAGATCGACGACCTGCTGGGAGCAGGGGCCATCCGGGAGGTCCAGTACCCGGTGTGGCTGGCCAACACAGTAGTGGTCAAGAAGAAAACTGGAAGTGGAGGGTGTGCGTAGACTTCACCGACCTGAACAGGGCTTGCCCTAAGGACAGTTTTTCCCTCCCGAAGATTGACCAGTTGATCGACGCCACCGCTGGTCACGACCGTATGAGCTTCCTTGACGCCTACCGAGGCTATCATCAGATCCCGCTCTACGAGCCTGACGAGGAGAAAATGTCATTCATCACCCCCCGCGGCACTTACTGCTATAAGGTGATGCCCTTCGGGCTGAAGAACGCGGGGGCGACTTATCAGTGCCTCGTCACCAAAATGTTCCAGGACCAGCTCGGCCGATCGGTGGAGGTCTACATCGACGACATGGTCGTCAAGTCTGTGCACTCCGGCAATCATCTGGCGGACCTCGGCCAAGTCTTCGACATCCTCCGTGCGTACAAGCTCAAGCTAAACGCTTCCAAGTGCGCCTTCGGCGTAGCCTCTGGCAAGTTCCTCGGCAGCTTAGTGACGCGGAGGGGGATAGAGGCCAATCCGGATCAGATCGCCGCGATCCAAAGCATCCAGAGCCCCTCTACCACGAAGGAAGTTCAGAAGCTCACAGGAATGGCAGCAGCACTCAACCGCTTCATCAGCCGGTCATCAGATAAGTGCAGGCCTTTCTTTCAGCTTTAAGGAAAAATTTGAAGTTCCAATGGACCCCTGAGTGCGACCAGGCATTGGCCGCACTCAAAACCTATTTAGTGTCACCACCATTACTCTCCACCCCAACTCGGGGGGAGATTCTGTACTTATACCTTGCGGTCTCGGATCACGCAGTGAGCTCCGTCCTCATCAGGGAGGACGAGGGAGTTCAAAAGCCAATCTATTATACGAGCAAGACCCTGCTTGATGCCGAGACCAGGTACCTACTATTGGAGAAGCTTGCGTTGGCTCTCGTCAGTGCCTCCCGCAAACTCTCCCATTATTTCCAATCCCACGCCATTGTGGTGATTACGGAGCACCCACTCCGTTCAGTGTTCAAGAAGGCTGACTTTTCAGGGCGCATATCAAAGTGGGCAGTCGAGCTGGGGCAGTATGATATACAGTACCGTCCCCGAACTACAATCAAAGCCCAGATTCTGGCAGACTTCATAGTGGAATTCGTCTCCCCCAACCCGGCTCCGACCCAGCTCGGCACGGTACTGGGGGGCACAGGGCATGAGCCAGGAGAGCCTGAGACCGAACAGTGTCCCACCTCGGCATGGAAGATCTTTGTCGACGGATCGTCCACCTCCAAGAGAGCTGGCGCCGGCATAGTTCTCCAATCGCCAGAGGGACTGGTCATAGAACAGGCCTTCACCCTGGACTTCAAAGCCATAAATAATGAGGCAGAATACGAAGCACTGATCGCGGGGTTGAACAGCGCCCAAATCCTTGGAGCCCAGCACCTGGTGATCTTCAGCGACTCTCAACTGGTGACTAGCCAGCTCGCTGGAGACTATCAGGCCAGGGACGACAGGATGGCGGCCTACTTAGCCCTCGCAAAAAAACTACTTTCCCAATTCCAAAAAGCCGAGGTCAGGCAGATATCCCGAGATACCAACACGCATGCAGATGCGCTCGACAACCTGGCATCCGCTGTTGAAGCAGGAAAGAAGAGGACCATCGAGGTCGGGTCAGTATCAAGGTCAAGTCTAGAACTCCATTCATCTCGGCTTGTCCTCTATGCAGACCTCGGCCCCAACTGGATGGACCCAATCGTCGCCTACTTGAGGGACGATCAGCTCCCCGAGGACAAGACTGAAGCCCACAAGATCAGGCTCAAGGCAGCTCGGTTTTGGCTCTCTCCCGAAGGCAAACTCTACAGGAAATCCTTCACAGGACCATACCTTCAATGCGTCCACCCGACCAAGGTGGACGACTTCCTGTACGAGATTCACGAAGGAATCTGCGGCAGCCATATAGGAGGTCGGTCGTTGGCCTACAGAGCAATCAGCCAGGGCTACTGGTGGCCCTACATGCAGAAGGACGCCCAGGTCTACGCCAGAAAATGCGAGAAATGCCAGAAGTTCTCCCACTCCCTCCATCAGCCAGCACAGGACCTGAGTCCCCTCTCCAGCCCATGGCCCTTCGCTCAATGGGGCCTGGACATCGTGGGGCCTCTTCACCGAGCTCCAGGGAACAAAAGATGGCTGATAGTGGCTACGGACTACTTCACAAAGTGGATAGAGGCCGAACCGTTGTCTTCCATCACGGACAGGGACTCCAGGAACTTCGTTTGGAAAAACATCCTTACGAGGTTCGGCATCCCCCGGACCCTGATCTCGGATAACGGGACTCAGTTCGACTCCAAGTCCTTCAAAGACTTCTGCCAAGAGCACGGCATCAGAAACCATTACTCCACCCCGGCATATCCACAGAGTAATGGCCAGGCAGAAATCTCCAACAAAGTGATCCTGGACGGTCTGAAGAAGCGACTGGACAAGGCAAAGGGCAGATGGACAGAGGAGCTTCCGAGCGTGCTGTGGGCATACAGAACAACTCCAAGGAGGTCCACCTCGGCAACACCTTTCTCTCTGGCCTACGGGATGGAGGCGGTCATTCCCTTGGAAATCGGCCTTCCTACCCTGAGGACAGAGCTGGTCGACCAAGGCCGGAATGAGACGAACCTGGCAATGGAGCTGGAGCTGGCAGATGAGCGACGAGAAGCAGCAGCCCTGAGACTGACCGACTATCAGCAGCGGTTAGCCAGGGCGTATAATCAAAATGTCAAAGAAAGGAGGTTCACCGCGGGAGAGCTCGTTTTGAAGAAGACCCTGCCAGCTGACAGAGAACCAAACGAGGGGAAACTTGCCCCGAGCTGGCACGGCCCGTTCAGAATAGTCTCACTGGCAGGAAAGTCAGCCTACAAGCTCGAAGACTTGGAAGGCAAGCCGCTGCCGAGACCATGGAATGCATCCCACTTGAAGAAATTTTATTTCTAAGGATGTAATGAATTTCAGAATCAATGAAAGCAGCTTTCACCTTGTCATCAACTTGTCATCTCTCTGACGGATCGGGCCCACCGCCCTGGAATAGACCTCGAGTCCAGACTCGGTCTTTTCCTAAAGCTCCTGGTTTCGGGCCATGGAGAAGGCTTCGAGTTCACACTCAGCCGGGATGGGCCCACCGCCCTGGAATCGACCTCGAGTCCAGACTCGGTCGTTTCCTAAAGCTCCTGGTTTCGGGCCATGGAGAAGGCTTCGAGTTCACACTCAGCCGGGATGGGCCCACCGCCCTGGAATCGACCTCGAGTCCAGACTCGGTCTTTTCCTAAAGCTCCTAGCCTTGGGCTATGGAGAAGGCATCGAGTTCGGACACTCGGCCGGATTCCTAATATCAGGGTTTTTACACCCCACAAAGGTCATTGCCGAGCTCACGCTTCCACGGCCGATACCAGTGGAATGATGACTCCATTTCGGCACAAGGCAGCAAGTCTCGGCCGAAGCCAGCCATTCCGGCCAAGGGCAGCTTTCCAAAGGATGAGAGCTGCGCTATCACTCAAACACAAATGCAAGCATTCCAGAACAGTGCAAAGAAAGAGAAAAAGAACTCAGACACTGCACACTGTTCGGGTAATCATGGAATTCCTCCTTTTAATTCATTGTAAACTGCTTTATTACAAGAGCTACAGAACAGAAGGAAAAATACAGAAAGGAGGATCGCAGTCCTCTGAAAACAGAAAATGAAGTGGAACATAAAGTCATGGAGAGTCTCTGGATCGAAGACGCCGAAGACGCCGGATCGTCGCTTGGAGACTCTGAGCGATACATAATTTCACAGAGCTCTATAATACACTTTGGCTGGTCAGACCAAAGCGATCACAGAGCCCCTCCAGTTCGGAGGCCCTGAACCCCGCAGAGCTCTGCAACACCCTCGGCGGGCAGTGGGACCAGCCAAGCTTGAAGAAACCCCCGGCGCAGCAAGGCCTCATCCAGCCTCCCGTACGACGGGCGCACAGGGTCGTGTCGGACGAGAATGCGTCGCCATCCCCCCGCATCACATCCTCGCTCTGTCTGGCCAGGGGCGGATGGCCATGGACCCCGCGTTCAGAGAGCGCGTGGCCCACGGGGAGTTCCTTCAGAGAGCGCGCAGGCCACGACAACCTTCCCCCCTCGGGGACAGCCGTCCAACGGCGCAGGGCTCCCCCCGGATCGAGCAGCTTCGGACACTTCCTAGGCATGTTTCCTACTGCTATGTTCTCTCTTCCTCCCATGGCGAGCCTGCTCCCCCTATTTATAGACAGGAGAAGGACTCGGCCTCCGAGAGAAGTTATGAGGGCACAGTCTCCCGCGCGTCACTAGGGACGCACAGCTGTCGACCAGCGACCCCTATGGCGCCACGTGGAGACATCCTACCGATTCCCTCGTCGGCCACGCCACCATGCTCATTGCTATCTATGGTCTCCAGAATACGGAGAATAGGCATTGGCAGCTACGAGGACAGTTTGACTCTTTTCTACCTCAAGGGCCACGCATCACATTAAAGACACTCAATACAATTCAATGCACACCCAGAAATGGAAGAAAAGACAGATGCAAAGAGAAAATTCACAGGTAAAGGGACCTGTCTTTCATTAAGTGCAAAAAGTGTCTACAAGGCTGAGAAGCAGAAATTCTACAGACAGGCAGCGCTCTGCCGAACTCAAGCATCAAGTGTTTAGCAAAAAACAAACTGGAGAAAATTACAGAGCACAAAACAAAGCAAAAAAGTGAATCTCCCGAGGTCACGGCCGGCTAGTCGCGCGGGCTGCGGCGTCAGAAGCTTCACCGGATAGACGGGCAGAGGTCGGCACCGGAATCATGTACGGAGGAGGCTCCCGAAAGGAGGGGTGGCCCTCCGAGACCCCGGCCTCCTTCAGGCCGGCAAGCCACCCTTTCGCCCAGGCCTTGTCCCTCACGACAAGAACCCTTTCCTTGTAATAGGCGGTGACCTGCGCTCTGGCATCCTCGAACGCAGCGTCGCACTCGGACTCGAGCTTCGCCTCCGCTTCATCCGCCCTCTTGGACTCGGCTTGAAGCAGAGCCGCATAATCGTCTCCCATCTTCGAAACAGAGACCTCGAGCTCGGCCGACCTCGTCCTCTCCACTTCGGCTTCTCCCCTCGCCTGCTCGAGCTTCGCCGCATATTCCCTCTCCGTGCCGGCTAGCTTCTGGCTAACGGCGTCCAGGGATTCCTGCAGACCGTTCTTCTCCACGGTCAGCTCGGCAACGCCCGTGCTGTACCTACAGATCCTATCAGCAACAGCCATGGACTTCTGTGCCGCCTGTCAAAGAAACGGGGTGTACGTGTTAGATCCGAAGAGCGTTAAGACGCCAAATCGCTGGTTTGACGAAAAGAAATGAAGATTTACCGCAAGGTTGGACTGCAACATCGACAGGATTAGCTTCTGATCACTGTACCCGTCCAGCCGCTCCATGTCTCGGGGAAGAGCGCAGGCTCGCCCTAGGGCCTCGAGGATTTGGGGATCGATCTTGTGAAGAATGCAATCCTCCACCGTCATCGACCTCCCCGGCCCAAGCACGAAGCTCGGCTCCCATAGCGGCGGCCCCTGGGGCAGTGAGGCAGCAGCCGAGCTAGGGCCCGCGTCGGTCCTCGGCATCTTCAATGGCCGAGTCTCCTCCCGCTCGACCTCAACCGGGGGCGAGCGTACCTCTGGATCAACAGGGCTAAGGGGAGCGGGAACCTCCACTACCTCCTCGAGGGAAGCTGTCCGAGCCCCCGGAGACGGGTGCTCCGGGAAATTCACCGGCTCCTGGGGGGCTCGGACGTCCTCCGCCCCGAGCGCCAGGGCCTCAAGATCCTCGAAAGACAAGCGTCTCGTGCGCCTCATCTCGGAGCTCGGCAAAGGAGAGCGGGAACGACGACTCGTTTCCCCTTCTGAAGTCTGGGGTAACTTCGGTCCCGACGTCGAAGCTAGCGCACCAGAAGTAGCCCTGACAACGGACGGCGGCGCCCGCAGGGGCCCCTCTTCGGCCTCTGGACCGGCCTGTTCCTGCCTGATTTCGGGGCCGGCACCTTCACCCCGGATAGGCTCTACGGTGCCCCTCAAATACCCACGGTACTTCGGCCGATACCCTAGCAGCGACCAGGCCGCCCTGCCGTCGTGACCGCTGTACCGCTTCACCAGGCGGAGCCAAGCCTCGTTCCTTTTCCAAATGTATCTGGCGGCCCGTTTCCTCTCCTTCAAAGCTGCAGCAATCAGAAGCATAAGCGCGGCGGAACAAAAAGAAAGACCTTATGTAAAAAGAAAAAGAAAAGAAACGGAGGACTTTTACTTGGAATGGTACCGAAGTGGCGAGGGACTTGATAGCCCCTATCGGTGTCGGCCGCCCCAAATTCCCAGTTCCCCGAGACATACAGAAGATCGTCTCCGGCATATTTGCTTGAATCCTCCAAGTATCGGACGAAGCCGTCCCGGCCTGGCTTAGCCCGGAGATAATAGGAGTCTCCGGCCTTGCATATATCATAGACGTCCTCAAGGTCGAAGACGCCGAGGTCGATGCCTAGGACCTCATTCAACTTGGACGTGCCCATCACGATCTTGAAGGCATTCGGCAGTAGTTGGCAGGGGCAAAGACGCCACTGACTCAGGCATCTCCTGAGAAGTGGGTGAAGGGGGAATCGGACCCCGCCTTCTATCACTGCCACTAGTGGAAAAGGCATCCAACCTCCCGAAAAGTCGCGAGAGTTGTAGCCACGGGGTTCAGCGCCCCTGACTTGGACATCAGCAGGGATCCTAAAGGCCGACCTGAAGCCCTCGATCGCTGCCTCGCCCTCTAACCAGTGACTATAAATCCCCATTTCTACCCCAATCCAAAGACGGAAACCCACGAGAGAAGAGGCAGAGCAGAAGAAACTTACGGGAGCAGGACGAGGACGCCCAGCAGCAACGCGATCCAGCCTTAGCAGCACACCACCACTCAGGTGAGATTCCCTGGGAGTAGCTCGTCCTCCTCTGATCAGAAATGGCAAGCGAAGAAGAACGAGACGAACCTCGACTGCCCTATATATAGCAGAGAGGTCCCCCCCTTTTTCAAAAACCCTAACTGGGCGCGCCAGGGGGCACCTCCTGGGATTCCGCGCGAATCATTTCAAAAATTTATTGCGCCCCTGACGAAACGGCGCGCGCGATCTCGAGGTGACTGCGCGAATCATTTCAAGAATTGATTGCGCCCCTGACGAGGCGGCGCGTACGACCTCGAGGAGACAGACAACGATCCAGGAGATGACGCGTGGAGCCGCCGACCTGTCTTCAGCATGAATAAGAGACGCCAGTTGTTACCTTGATCATCCGAAGCGACCGCGAATCAGGACCGGAAGGGGCTCCCTCCAGACGGACCCATCACATAGCTCCCGACCTCCCGACACCAACGTTCCTCGCGAGGCCAGGAGCTAGGGGGCAATTGTGTGGGAAGATTTCCTAAGCACCAGGATTACGCTAATCACAGCCATCAGATGGGATTAAGCACTCTCACGTGCCGACCTCGTGGCATCCACGAGGCACCAATCTCACCCCGGCCACCAGGGCAGGAGGTCCGGCCGAAGTTAGGCAGCTCCGGGCCCTTAGCGCCGAACTGGCCCACCTCGGGCGTCATCTCGGCAGGGGCTCCACCTCGGCTAGGCCACCCCGGATGCCATCTCGGCAGAAGGCTCTACCTCGGCTAAAGAAGCCGGGATGGAAGCCTGAGCCAGAAAGAGTCTCCACTCACACCCCTCAACCTCCGCGTCACCAGGCACGTGGAGGGGTAGGGACACATGCTGGTGGGACAGACGCGACATCCAGCCGCCCATTATCTTCACCAGATCGCAGACATGACGACACCTAGTGGCTGAGGCCACATCAGGGCAAGGCCCGAGGGCAGATCCAATGGTACTCCAACCGCCAAAGGCGCCCAACACAATCTGGCCCAACAAGACACGCATTTAATGCAAAGTGGGCTGACCCGACTGGCATTAAATGCGGGATGGGCCGGATTAGACTGCATTTATTACTTTGTGGGCTGATCATGACTTCACAGTCAAATCATGGGACCCACACCAAGATATCCTTTGAAAGATACGATCAAAAGCTCTACAAATAGAGCTCCATGCACCATGCAAGGTATGCACGAATTCATTCACAGAGCTGTTACTCTGTCTCTCCTCCCCCTCTCCTTCCATTGTTCCAGTCCCCACACTGACTTTGGCATCGGAGAGCCTTGCGCCGCCCAGGCCAGGGTCCTCTGACCGTTTGTTCACCCTTTTCAGGCTTTCGGACGGCATCCAGGCATTCTCAGTCATCACCATCTTCTCGGATAAGTCCTGTAAGGCACCACCTTATTGTGGGTCATTATTTTCTGCACCTACAGTAGCAATGTCTAATCATGTTGTAATCCATTTAGTCGCGTGTGGCGCATGCATTTCAATGTCACCTAGTTTGCACCGTACTTTGTGCCCCAGACCATCTGACCTTCACTTAGCTATACTATGGCCTGTTTGAGTCATGCCCAAGGACTGGGCGGCATCATAATGCTCTTACCACCTTCGGATGAAACGGTCCATGGTTGTGGAACATTTGGGTTCGTGAGCAAGCTCTTAATGCAAGCTACGTTCCATTTGCCCGGATCCGGCTTATACCTTTTCCACCCATTTCGGGCCTCCTACCTGTTTATATTTAGATGTTTTAATATTACAATCCAGCTCTGTCTAATCATGTACAGTACTAGCCTAGTTTAGTTTTACTCTATTTATGTACTCGTTGCCTAGTCCTGCTTAGTTTTGCCCGTATAGCGTGCTAGTTAATAGTTTTGCCTTATACTTATTGTTTTAAGCTAGTATAGTTCGAGACACAGAAAGGCTTACACCGTCTCCAACACTAATCTTAGTTGGATTTACTTAGTTTTGGAGTAATTTCCTCAATTTAGCTATTTTACTTGATTCGAAGTTCAATTAGGTATTTTACTTGGATTCTAAAGTTGGCACCACTTGTCTTCGATCTTGCGAAGTCGGACCCGAATGTGGCTGGATTTATTTATTACCAGTTTAGCTAGCTGTAGCTTAGCCCTCGAAAGTGGCACGAAATCATTTGTGTGAGTCTAACCAAACAAGTTAGAGATGTTTTTTTAGAGTACGAAAAAGAAGAG
Source organism: Litsea cubeba (assembly GCA_012931725.1). Taxonomy (NCBI): domain Eukaryota; kingdom Viridiplantae; phylum Streptophyta; class Magnoliopsida; order Laurales; family Lauraceae; genus Litsea; species Litsea cubeba. Next base: position 48,042,331 of record CM022949.1, on the reverse strand, counting down.
AAAATGTGTTGTGTTTAGAGAGGGCTGAAAGGAGTGAAGATACATGCCTGTAGTAGTATCCGTCTCTTTTTTTTATTTTATATGTCTGTCTTGACTTCTCCTCTTGATTTTGATTTTGAGAATTGTGCATTGTTTGTTGTAGGAAGGGGTTTTCTTTTAAAATTCATGGCCTTGTTTGAGTGAGGCCCATCTGTACGTATCTATTTCAATCAAAGGGGCGGAGAGATGATAAAAATAAGCTGGATTGGGAAGTTGGCCAAATGGCACTCTATATCACCCTAAGTTTGGTTTGTTTGTTTGCTTGTTTCTTCCTTTTATAATGCCCTTCTGTCATATAGAGGACCATGCTCGATCAGTGTCAAATCACCGTAAGGTTCCTAGGATAGGTGTCCGCGTGAAGGTTTGAATTTACCATTTTTTGAAGAAGAAAATTTTCAGCTGGATCTGATGATCATATATAACTTTTGAAGTACGAGAATTCAATAGCAAAAGTGAGTTATTTTTGCAGCCTTGCATGAATTAAGTTTGGTGTGAGTGTGACCATCAAATAAAATATATTCTCGCAAAATACAAGCTATACAAAGCCATCTTATCCAACCAGTGACCCTAAATATAGGTAACCAAACTGTCTCTTGAAATTAAGTTAGACTACACTTATCCCACTAGTTGCTTCTTCATTCACCTGTCTTCTATTCTGGTCTTTTGAAACAACCATGTTGTCTCTAGGTGGTTTTTGTGCGTGTTAGGGTCCAATATAGCCAGTTTGCACTTGTTATAAATGATGCAATAGAAAGGGATTTTTTTTTTTTTAAGATTACAAATGACTTAAATTAATGTGTGCTCTGATTAACTGTAATAATTTGAATGAAGACCAGATGAAATGAATGGTTGAAGAATTTGCTTTTGCTATGTTTTTTCAAGGCCTCTTAAAATATTATTGTGATCATAAATCAAATAAAAACTAAATATCAACATCCAATTACCCACCATATGCATTAGTTGAAGTAGGTCCACATGATGACGTTTCTTCTAGACATTAGATATGGGTTAAGATTGGATTAATCACTAAATACATATAAAGTAATCTGTACCTTTGTCCGGGTATTCTAAGGATTTTCTTAGAAATAGCCTCTATCTGATTTTTTTCAAGATATATATATATATGGAGAGAGAGAGCACGCTAACATAGGCTATGATGTGAGCTATAGATAAATGAAAAACCCATGATCAAATTATAGTGGAACCAGAGGCAAGAGGATGTGTGCAATGAATCTGCAAAATTTTGCCTCTCAATTCATTTTGTCCTTTTGATATGAAGTGATCAAGTGAAGATCGTAATAAGTGCTGGACATGGCGAAAAAGACTGGATGTGTTTGATATCGTGCCATTTGGATGTTCCCAAGGTTGCACAAAACATGTTTGGTATGTGCATATCACTGTTCTGAATTTTGGTCTCACCGAAAGGAATCTCAAAATCTTAACTCTCTTGGCAAAAGAAATTTGGAACGGATTTTTTTGTTTTTTTTTGTTTTTTAAGAAACAACCGCTGACACAGATGTTTGATACTTATCTCTTGCTATTTAAAGAATGTCATTTAAAGATTTCAAAACCTCTCACTTATCTAAAGGTGTCCTCATGTTCACAATTTCAAATAAAGTGACCCCGCTTGATAATTTCTAAAGGTAAGTCACAATCACAAAAGTTGGGGCCCATATTATAATTACTATAATGGTGGGCATCACGCTATAATTTCTAAAAGTGAGTCGTGTTTACGATCACAAAAAGATGGACCCACTTTATAATTCTTAAAGGTGGGCCATATGGCCATAATCAGAGAAGGTGGAGCCACATTGTGAATCTTATAAATGCGGCCCCATGTTCTGATTTCTAATGGTGGGTACCACATTTTAATTTTAAAAAGTTGGTCCTGTGTTCACAACCAACAAAAAGATGGCCCCACATTACAATTCCTACAAAGTTTGGCCTACATTATAAATCCTATGAATGTGCTCCATGTTCTAATTACTAAAGGTGGGCACCATATTGTAATTTTTAAAGGTGGATCATGTGTCCACAATCACAAAAGATGTAGCTCCACTTTGTAATTCTTAAATGTAGCTCAAATGGTCACAATCACAAAAGGTGGATCCACATTATAAATCTTATAAATGAAGGCCCCATATTCTAATTTGGTGCCTACCACATTGTAATTTCTAAAGGTGGGTTTCATATTTACATTCACAAAAAGTGGCCCCACATTATAATTCCTATAAAGGTGGGCCCACATTGAAAATCCTATAAATATAGGCCCCATATTCTAAGTTTTAAATGTGGGTATCACGTTGTAAGTTTCACATGTGGGTCCCATATAGGATAATAATGGAGTGCTGAAACAATAAAAGGCGGGTCCGACATTGTAAATCCCATGACTCTCTTGCTTCTGTTCTTTGGAACAAAACTTTTATAATGTTTCCAAATAAGTTTTGTACAATGTATTCTCAATAGAGTAATTTGATATATTGTTGCCAAACAAGTTTTGCAGATTATAGTCTCGTCACAACCTTAAGTACAAAATTGGGAACAACACTAAAACGATGCCAAAGAGACCCATATTGTCTTAAGAGAAAGGAAACTATAATTTTGTTAAATGATAAAACACAAACATGGAGGATTTCAATTTAATTTATATATTATTAGAGAATGATTAATTGGTTTGTTATTGAACTGATAAAGATTTAGTTTTCTTTTTTTCCTTTTTGTCCCGATAACCTAGGGTATCCCCCGACCGCCCTGGCCCAGAAGCCTTTTGACCCTGAGCCCCAGGGACACTCCATTTTGGATATCTAAGAACTAATCCCTTAATGGCACATGCAAACCCTCCTATCTAATACACAAGGTAAAACTATGGGAGGTGACTAACAAAGTTTAGTGTCACACATAAGACCTCCGCTTTCTAAGGCACAGAGTCCTTGGCCAACTGAACTATCACTCATTGGTTCATAAAGATTTATTTTCTTAAAAGAGATAAGGGCACATGCCTTTTTGTTTATATAGGTACAAGGCACAAACCATTGGAATCTCTAATAGCAGAGTGCATTCAAATTGTATTGAGATACTTTCACAGTATTTTCTAAAATTAGCAACAATATTAAAAAGACACGAGGAAATTGTGATAATATGCTGAAACAAAGTGGGAACATTTACAAAATAGTTTTTGATAGCGAATCATTCTAATATAATTATGGAAACATCTCAGGTGAGGACTGGTGCTCACAATAAGGTGAGTACCGCATGCCTAAATACCTAGTGGGGCCCACCTGGTGATCCATTTGAGTAGATGATGAAATAGGGCTTCCCTTCTAGCCACTGATCCGGGGTTTGACACCTATCCGAATGGGCTGGACTGTGGATTGACTGTAGATTGACTGTGGACTTTTTCAGTGTAACTTTTTCACTGGGTGTTTGCACATGAAAAAGAAAGAAAGAAAAAAGGCAACCATTGTCATTTGAGTTGTAATGATATCTTCTGGTTATTGTTTACAAATGGAGGGGCTCACACTTCTTTATAAACCTTTTTTGTGCTTGACTTGGGTCCGCATTTGAGTAAATAATGCTAATTATGTTGGTCAATACAACTATTGTCCCCTAAAAGAAAAAAAAAAGAAAAAGAACAGAAAAAATACAACCTGTTGGAACAACACATGATAGGGTTATCTGTGAAGGAAAATTATTATATTATTTGAGGAATCAAAGCCTAAAATGCCATGTCTTCAGACAAAGCCTATATCAATAGGACTCATTGACACGAGGTAATTATGAAATTACAATTCTACCAAAAACCAAATTTATCTGACTATTTCTAGTTGCCCGACCTATTGAGAGTGATTGCTAGTCATGACTAACCTTTTATTTTATTGTTAGTTTCAATGTCAAATGATGCCCTTTTTTAATAGATAGCGTAGGTCTAGGGGACCCTCAAATATTTTCTACAAGTTATGCTTGTGGGTACCATCTATTTAAGTATATCACAAATATGCTCCAAGCATTTTACAGACTTCCAGACATAGTCTAGCTGGCGTAAGGTGATCAAAGCATTTGCTATTTGTCTCTTTTCCATTTGTATCGTGGTATGGTGCAATCACTCTTCCAGTCACTGGTAAAATATTACATTCCAACCATAAAGGGAACGAGTAGAAAGATTACACAACAAAACATTAAAAAAAAAATAGAAATGTAGATTTATGATCATTTATGTGTTTTCCAGTCAGCAGTGCTTGGGCTCTCTTGGCTTATGCTCTTTGTGACGCCTGTTCGAAAAATGATATGAGATTGAAAAATCATGGGGGATCAAAGAGGCATCTGCTTTTCTTTTAGTTCCACACATTTCTTTGGCAGCATCAACATCATCATCTTTTTCTTCTACTCTTCTAGGCAAATATCTGTCCGGTGTACTTGAGAAGAAGGATTGGAGGAATTTCTCAGTGTCGGCGTTGTCCCACTCCAATGAGCCCCACCATGTTTTGGATCCTTGGATCTGTTTGAGCGAGTGCGGTGTGTTGTTGATCGAGAGAGGGAGCATCTTCAACTTTGGGCAAGAGTCTACCTTGATAGTTTCAAGGGAATTACAAATTAATATCATCTTATAAATTGTCTTCAACTTTGGTAGACCTTTTATTGACAAAACCTTCAACCTTGGTAGTGTGATGGTAATTTTACTTTCATTGTTTGATTCACCTGTGTCTTCCATTTCCACTACAATCTCCTCGATGGCGTCGCAAAATGAAACATGTATCTCTTCAAGGTTTTGAAGGGTCTGCAACCACCCAACAGCAAATACATACTTCAGCTTTGTACTGTTACAACATTCAATGAATATTCTCTTCAGGTTTTCTAGGTTGCCATGTGTTGGCTCCTTGCATATGGTCCTTAAATTGTCCAGCTCCCTAATCCACAACTCATGTAAGCTGGGCAAGAAGGGCTTCTCTCCTTTCGTCACAATATATATCTTGCCACAAGCAGAGATGTCCAAGGTGAGAGTGCTCTCGGGAACAACTAGGGAGTTCATACACTCGGTGATACTATAGATTTCTACCTTGCGTACCTGACTATAGAAATTGTCTTGTACACAGTCGTCCATGTACTCTTTCTTTTGGCCAACAACAATTAGGAAGCATTTTAAATCTCGCCAATTCCCAAATCTTACATAGGAATACAATGCAGTCAAGTCCATAAAGTTGACAAGAAGTTTTCTTAAATGCGTTGACCTTGCAATTGTTGGAAAATTCCATCATGTGGGGCCACACATGTAACCATTAAATGTGTTATGCTATCATTGGTTAAGCCTAATTGAAGTGATCTAATTAAGACTTAAAGTTTTAAGGCTTAAGGGTATAATTGTCATGGGATTAATGTGTAGATACCAGAATACTAATTCTAATTTGATGAGGGGACAAATTAGAATTAGCAAATCTCATTATTATATATATTAGGGTTATGGTCCCCAATTCATATGGTAAGTTCCTATTCTCTCTGACATCCCATCATCAGAAAGATTCAAGTTTCTCTGGGTAGCCATATTGGATTGGAAGATCAACAACCTGCAAACAACTTTCACTATGGATCAAGGTATGTTTTCCGCTTTACATCTCTCGATGATTTGACATGGAGGATCTTAGTTGACAATAAAGTTTTCTGGATCATAGATCTAGATCTTGTTTTCTAACAGCAATCTCTTCCACACATGCTCTTCTTTCATTCCCATTGACGACCACTTCCATTTACTACCCACCATCAACAGTTCTTCTAGACAGGTAACACTTGATATTATGCCAAACGGAAAACATTTCTAGTTCGGTTGTGCCACAGAGGTGAAGACGTCTAAGATTAATTAAGCCTTCCATTCCTTCTGGCAAATATCGAATTGCAGTCTGAGAGAGGTCCAGCACCCTAAGTTCTCGAAGCTTCACCAGAGAAGGAAGATCTTTCAAGCACTCACAATCTCGCAACAGCAGGACACGGAGTTCTATCAAGTTTGATAGTGACTGCGGTAAACACGTGATGGAAGTACAAGACAAATCCAAAACTCTAAGGTTGTGCATGTGTTCAAAGAACAAATAGTGGATGTTGTTCAATTTTATACAACCTCTCAACAAAAGGGTCGAGATGTTTGGCCAGTTGGGTTTACATGAGAGCACTTCAATATTGCTTGACATTAAAGAGATCCTCATTACATCTTCCATCGAGTTTTCATCCCTTGGAAACTGCTCTATTCTGAAACCAGCCTTGATAAAAAAATGAGGACTCTTCCTTGTGATGGCAATGGCTAAATCTATAAGTAAATCATGCATCTTCATCATATTTTTATTGGAAAAAATATCGTTGGCACTCTCTAACATGCATGCGTCGTTTTAGATCGTTTATTATTGTGTAGCTCTTATCAAACCCCTTCTCTCGATCCTCAATTTCATCAAAAAATCCATCTGCAATCCAATTCTCAATTACCATGTCACACTCTATTTTATGATCTTCTGGATATAAGGCACAATACAAGAAACAATCTCAGTGTCTCTGAGTTCTTAGGTGATCAAAATTGTATCTCAAGCAAGAGAAGACATCATCTTCTAGGCCTTCAAGATCAGGCCACGAGTTTTTCAAGTCTTCCAATGCATTCCTCCATATTCTAGTATCATCCACATCCCTCATAGCTGCTCCCACAGTAATGATTCCAAGAGGCAAACCATTACACTCTTCAACAACAGACTTTGAAATTGGTTCTATTTCTGATGAAAGCACAAAATTAGCACCAAGTTTTTCCTTGAACAAGGTCCATGATTCATCCTTGGCAAGAGCATCCACTTTGATTGTCTTTTGACTACCCATCCCTCGACATACCTTTTTAGATCGAGTAGTCCACACTATCTTGCATTTGTTCTCTTGATTTGGTTCTGGAACCCCAACTTTGGTAAGAGGAAATGTACTCCACATGTCATCTAAAATGAGCAAGAACTTGCCTCTTCTGTTGAAAGCTTCAAATAATTTTGCTGATTTACAAAGTGCATCTTTATAATCAGATAAGTCTGTTATACCCAATGCCTTTGAGAGACGGCCTTGCAACTCCTCCACATCGGACTCCTTAGAGACTGTCACCCAAATGACACAATTGAATGTTCTGGCATTCTTAAATTTGCTGTGAATGTGGGTCATTATTGTTGTCTTGCCCACACCCCCCATACCATAGACACCAACTTTTCCTACCTCATCATCCATGAGACATTCCTCTATCTTATGCAAATTTTTTAGTGCAGTTGTTTCACCCACTAGTTTTATTGGAGGAAAAGTCTCTATACTACCTACCAGCAAGTCAACAAGCAATCCCTCCTGAAATCGCCCATTCTCTTTTAGCTCGACTGCTTCTTTAATCAACTCTTCGACTTTCTTGGCTAGATTCATGCGCAACCGAATATGAATCCAACTCACTTCCCCGAGCTTTTGTTTAATGTCATGCACTTTATCTTTAATATTTTGCACATTTTTCAACCATAATTCTACCTCTCTTTTTGGCATCTTCCCATATTGCAGTTTTTCTCTTTCTAAATATGCCCGTACATCGATCTCACGACAACTCAACTCTTCAATTCTTTTATCTAAAATATCCTCATTTTCCTTTAGACTTTGCAGAGGTGCACATATTGCCTTTCCCATTTCAAATACTGACACAAGATGCTCCATGTCCACTATGTAAAGGAATAAAGAAGTCATTATTCAAAACACAGAAGATAAAGTAAAATATATATACAATGAATTAAATCATTTAAACATTATGCTCTTTCATTTGTATATTTTTTGAATCGTGATGTCATGACTCATATACTTGAGTTGCAGAAACTTAGTCCACCTGATTTATATATTAGCCATTAGCTTGATAAAACTACATCCAAACCTTTAAATAGCTAGTTCCACCATGAATATGATTTGCATATATAAAAGGATTAGTGTAAAAATAAAAGAGGAAAGAAAAAACACCGGCTCGTGCTCAATATAGAGGATGAGACTGTCAAGATTTGAGAGTTTTAGATATAGAAAAACTTGGTTTGGTGAGAAAGCTAATGGTGCATTCTTTTAAATTGATAGAAGGTTGGACCAAGTTTCTACAATCCACTTGTGTGGAAAAATGGTTGACAAAAGCTCTAGATAAATGAGACATGCACATAGGAAGAAACAATAAAGATACATTCATAACAAAATTAAATAAAAACAATGGCTTATCTTATATGAAAACTTGTTGAGTACTCAATCAACCAAGTTGACTTCATCTGGCCATGCATTGACTTAGTTTGACTGAGTTTCTTAAGATATTCATTGAAATCCTCGTTAGAATTGGACTCATTAAAACTAATACACTCATTTCACTGGGAGAATTTTGAAAACTCTAAATCATACCCTTCAATACTTGAGAGTTTTTAGAGAAACAATTCTTGATTATAGTGCTGATGATGAGGGACGTGCCGCGTGTGTGTGTGTGAGAGTACCTTACCTTACCAAAAAAATGCTTCCATTTACACGAGCCGATCAAGAGATATCCTAAAATTCTTTTTTAGTCGACTTACAACATTCACATCTAATCTTATTAATATATTTTCACAAGACCTTTTTTTTTTTTTTAAATTTTGTTAGTTGTACATACAAACTCTTGAAGGCTCAATATTTATTGAAAGCCTCTTGGCATTTAAGGCCTTTCCTTCTCCTAGCTAGGTTCCATTTATCTAAAAAAGTAAAATGATTTTCAGTCCAAAATGGAAACAGTCCAAATATATATTTATATATTTACCCTTCTTTTACTATTTATAGGAAACTAGCCTTTGATACTTTCTATAAATCATAACCTTTGATACTTCCTTGAACAAAGTCCACGATTCTTCCTTGGTAAGCACATCCACTTCAATTGTCCTTTGGCTACCCATCCCTCGGCACACTTTTCAGATCGAGTAGTCCATACTATCTTGCATTTGTTCTCTTCATTTGGTTCTGGAATCCCGACTTTTATCAGAGGAAATATACTCCACATGTCATCCAAAATGAGCAAGAACTTACCTCTCCGGTTAAAAGCCCCAAATATCTTAGATGATTTACAATGTGCATCTTTATCATTGTAGAGGCTTACTCCCATTGCTTTCAAGACATCGTCTTGCAATTTCATTAGATTTGGCTCTTTAGAGACTCTCACCCAAATGACACAATTGAATGTTCCGGCATTCTTAAATTTATTGTGAATGTGGGTCATTATTGTTGTCTTGCCCACGTCCCCCATACCATAGACACCGATCTTTCCTACCTCATCATCCATTAGACATTCTTCTATATTTTTCAAATTTCTTAGAGCAGTTGTTTTGCCCACTAGTTTTGTTGGAGGAAATGTCTCTATACTACCTGGAAAAAAATCAACACGTAATCCCTCCTAAAACCGTCCATTCTCTTTTAGCTCAACTGCTTCTTTAATCTTATGTTCAACTTCCTTAGCCAGATTTATGCGCAAGTGAAACTGAGTCCGTCTCACTTCTCCCAATTTTTGTTAAATGTTACGTACTTCATTTTTAATATTTTGCACATTTTTCAACCATAACTGAACCTCTCTTTTTGGCATGATCTTTCCAATTTGTAGCTTTTCTTTTTCTAAACTTGCCCGAACATCGCTCTCATGACAACTCAACTCTTCAATTTTTTTATCCAAAATATCCTCGTTTTGCTTTAAATTTTGGAGAGGTGCGCATATTGCCTTTCCCATTTCAAATATTGTCCCAATAAACTCCATGTCCACTATGCAAAGGAATAAACAAGAAATTATTAATAATATAACAGATAAAGTAAAAACATATTATAAATAAAATAAATGATTTAGACCTTACGTTCTTTCGCTTGTAGATTCCGTTGATTAGTGGTATCTCATAATTTACATAAAATGATCGCATACAAAGTCAGAAAAAAAAAAGGAAAAAAGAACACATTGGCTCATGCTCAATATAGGGGATTAAAAGATCAAGATCCAAGATGGTTCGACATACATAAATTTTGGTTGGTGAGGAAGCAAAGGTGGGTTTTTTCACTTGAGATTGGATCTAGTTCATATGAACCACTAGCATAGAAAACAACTTGGTTGACAAAAAATTTAGATAAATCAATAGTATACAAATGAACAATAAAGACAAATCCCCAGTCCAAAGAAAAAAAAAATCCTCATCTTCAATTAGTAAATTCATTATATAAAACCTTAGTAAGACTGGACTTGAGTCAATTGAGTTGACTTGATTTGGCCTTGGGGACTTGAACCGACCAAATTTCTCAGGACTCATTGAAATATCCCCGATAGTAATAGGACTCTATTTAAACAAAGTAGCCCCAATTAACTTGGCCTAAAACAATCAAGGCTCAATAAAGAGATTAACAAAGTTGACTAGAGAATTTTGAAAACTCAAATTGATAAATTACAATATTTTTATCTTTTTATAAAGGTTCCCATTTACAAGACTAGACCAAGAGAGCCAAAAGTTAGGTTGAGTCTCCAATATTTGGGCTGCATCATGTCAAGAAGTCCTTACAGGGCCTTTTTTATATACTTAATTCATTTTCCCATATATAGAAATCTTCTGAACTCAAATACTTAGGGCATGTTTGGCAAAAAGTCTTCGGATGGGAATCCATCCCCATTTTCTGTGATAGCATGGAAAACCCATGTTTGGGTGCAGCATGGACTGAGGATTGCAGACATCCAAAATGGACAAAAGCACGGATGTCTTCGGTTCGACCACCCCCCATCGGACCCCATAAATCAATGGTTTTTAAGGGAGAGTATAAAAGCCCATTTTTTGCGCTGAATCAACTCCCCCGATGTTTTTCCCATTTCGAGCCCGTCTCTCCTTCTCTCGTCTTCAACCTCATCCCCTACTACTGCTAGGGGAGGAAGCAACTAGACCTAATACAACCAAAGGCGATCCTACCTGCTCCGACGCGCCCAGACGTGGCCGGAATCTGTGCTGCTGCAACAGCAGTATCACTCATCTCCCTCTCTCAACAATGAATAGAGACCCAAAGGTAAACTCCAGACCACCTGCATTACCAGTAGAGCTCGGCCATCTTCCCATCGTCCGACTGTAGCATCCGACTCCACCGGTCCTCTATTTCTGGGCGATTCATTCCCTACAAGTCAGGTTAGGGTTTTTGTTGGTTTTTTCAATTTTTTCCCCATTCCGCCTATTTCTTCCTTCTTTTCTTTTGTGGGAATGAGACTGAATTTTGTTCTCCTTGTTTGCTTTCTACAAAAGTTATTGAGAACCATGGCTACCATTTTGTGATTTTAACGATATAAATATATATAGCTGATCGGTCCCTTTTAGCTTCGACAACTTAATGATTAGGAGGCCATCACACTTGTTATAAACAACGAGAGGTGTCTATGAGAATATCATGTTATCATTTACCAGATTCCATCAAAGTCATGTTAAAAGCACATATAAAGATGTGAAAACTATTCTCTAATTTGATTTTCTTTATCATCAACTCAAAGACCCAACCACAATAACTGTAATATAGAAGTTACGGCCATCATATCAGTACAATCCTTTATGTCATCTTAAATCACCATTTCAGACTCTCTTGCTTCTCTCTATGTTGATTTGCTCCTCTGGGTGGAGCCTAGGTCCTCATAATTTGGACCAGAGAACTCCTATATGCAGCTACACTACTGTCCCACCCTTCTCTTGAAGAATGAGAGTGTTAGATTTGTGATCTTGAACTATTAGTTAGATGTATTGCAGGAAGCATGCTAGACAATGCTCAGAATTTCTTTTGGAGTGTTGTTGTTTATGTCTTCTCTCCTATGAACATCCATTTCCATTGCCACAACTAGATGCATGCGTGCACTCACATAAATATATGTGGCACATGACTCACCTTAATGCAAGTAGTCATAGGCTTATATCTTATATTTTAGAGTTCAGCATTCCAACCCTTTGGATTATGGGATAAGGCATTATGGTGAGTAATGAGTGTATAGATCATTAGAAGTCCTTGTAATTCTGTAAATTGTGGAGTTATTCAATTTTGTCCTTTGGAGTTTGAAAAGAGCTTTGTTCATCAAGGACAAATCCTTTGTGGCATCCATATAACCAATGTGCATATTCACTCTAGTCTCTAAAGAGAGATTTTAGACTCTAGGAATGTTGACTTGGAGAAGATTCTTCAAAACTCAGAAGGCAATTTGAGTCTTTCTTGTGTTCAGTGGGGTTACCATTTATAAAAAATGAGCTTGGAGAAGTAGTTATGATGAAGCATGCATGCTGAAAACGTTGTTGCAAGTTCAGCTTCATTTTTCTGTGTGTTGTGATATCATACTTTAAGCTTTTCGAGTCTGGCATCATTATAAACAATTGAATTTCAGTCAATTTGAAATACAATTGTGATATCATACTTTATAGTTTGCACTTGTTAACCCCTGTTACTTCCATTGCATTAAGTGATGGTTCAAAGGCTTTAATGCTTGTTTTCATTACCCCTAGTGAAGACGATGTGGGGGAGAGAATGTTCTCTGAACTTCACCAAAAGAGCAAGAGCTATAGAGTCTAATGGAGATGGTGACTATGTGACTTGCACCCTCTGACATTTTGGGTTATTTTTAACTCATCACATTTTTGTTTAGGACTTCAAGAAGCAGAGGAAAAAAGAGTGGCGGAGCTGGCTGAGCAGATGAGAGATGCTGAAGAAGTGTAATGATGTATATATTCTGCATTTGTTATAGGGTTGGTCAATATTTTGTACCAATTTATTTTGTAAGGCTTTGTGGGAGTCAATATTTTGCGCTTTATGGATTGAATTGATTTATCGAGACTGTGGAAGAATGATAGTTTGTATGAAATGATTATATAATGTTTGATTTTATAGGTATCTAAATAGGTTGTAAGAAAAAAAAAAACCCTCCCGTCAAAGGGGAGACTTTGTCAAAAAATTCCTAAGTTATTTCGTGAGTACAAAATGGGGTTTTGAAGGATGTATTAGAGGATGTGAATGTTTTTTGGATGATGTTGAATGAATTTGAGATGAAAATAATTGGTTTTTTTTTTTTTTTTAGGATTCCTCTTTTGTTACCAAACTTGGATATGAAGGAATCATCGTTGATTCCTCTGTGCTTGCCAAACGTGGAATTCGATGAATCATCTCCCTCATGAATCCTCTAGTAAGAAAGTCTAATTCCGCGGATGCAAAGATTCCTCCGAATAGAGGATTCATCTCCCGTTACCAAACATGCCCTTATTGAAAACCCCTTGTCTCCTAAAATGCCCCAAACCTTCTCATACATCTCATCTGTCTAGAGAAATTTCTTAGGTTCAAAATGACAAAAAAAAAAAATCCTAAAATTTAATTTTACCCTTCTTTATGTTAAGAGAGTACCGATTCTGGTACATTGGTGGATCATGATATCTATCTCTACCAATCGGAGTCCCTCTAGATAACTACCTGTAATTTAGGTGTTTCTAGATTGCTCTTGAATGTAACTTCCCTTTAAACCCTTTCAAAAGGGTATTCATGTAATTGTACTTTAAAAAAATTAATACAAATACATGGTCCTCCCTCCCATTGCACAGATGGGCTTTACATAGATAGCTTTCATGGTTGCACACAAATATTTCTAGTATTTCAAAAAAAGCCTCCATAAGAAATGTATTTTAAAACTACTTTCAAATTAAGACCCACAAAACCTAACTATATTTGCACTGTAAATAGCATGTAAGCTTCTTTTCAAAAAAAAAAAAAACATGTAAGCTCACTCTCTCTTTTTGCACACACAGTAGATATACATGCACAGAGTGGGGGAAAGAAAGAAAATACTCTCTCTACCTATTCTATTCCACAAGTTAAAATAATACCACCCTCTGACTAGATAAGGATACACCTAGTCATCTTCATCATCTAAGTTATGACCAATCATCTTCTATCATCGATCAATCTTCTTCTCTCATTGATCCACTGAGTCCCCCTGGTGTGTATCTTCTTCCTGGAGTGGAAAACTTTTCAGTTAGTGTCACTGATCAACAGTGGCCCACCACGGATCATCTTCGTATCTTCAAGAGACCTCCGCAGTTGTGATCGACCATTATTAAGGATGTTTCTAAGGATTTTTCTGGATTTTTTCCATCACCTTTGAGGTAGTTTTCATCCACTTCTTCATCTGTCGGTTTTAATAACATTCTGTCAGATAGTTTTCATCAAGACCGTCCAGATTTGTGGATCTTTTTCCAAATCTCATCAGATTTGGACTGAAGGAAGTAAATTTGATCCACTTTACAGAGATCAAACCTGATTTGTGATTAGACAACCCTGTGGGGCCCATGCACAGATCCAGGTAAAAATTTCCAGTTCGTCTGGCTCTGTTTGGAACAAAATTGCACTGTTGTGCTGTCTATTGCTGGCTTCTTCTGTTTACTTCTTCTATTGATCATTCTGATTGCTGGTATATGTTGTGGAAGCTACTTGTTACGGATTAATGACTGATCAGTCCTGGATCAAAGGTGGGCCATCTTCAGATCATTCAGAAATAAAAAACAAACTACACCACAAAGGGTCGTCTATCCTCTCTAAGATTTATGGGCATTTTTTCAAAATTTTAGGCACATCTGAGGTAGGCCATCTACTGCTACTTGTGTTTTCCCAGTTTTTCAAGATAGTTTTTATCAGATCCGTTCAAATTTGCGGATTTTAATCAGTTTGTAATGCAACCTGGTCTGGAAGTTAGTAAAAAGTCTTACATAGAAGACTCCATTATCTGATAAGAGGTCTGATCCCATTATGGGTCCCACGTGCCCACTCCAGCAGCAAAAATGGTGGTCGTCTGGCACTATTTTTCTCATTGTTGGGTCGTTTTGCACTATTTTGCTCACGTGCAGAACAACACCCCTTGGTTGCTATTTGATACAAGAGGTTGTGGCTGTTTCCTGCTATATTAGCACATTTATAGCAAATCAATATCAACTCTACCTTCTGTTTTGTTGATCTGAGGGTTGTTCTCTTCTTTACCCACTGCGGATTGGGTGTGCTGCTGCTCTCTGTTGACCCTCTTCCACTTTCTTCTGCAATGGACAAGTATAATGCTATGCACACGGTTACTTCTGCATATGCGTCTATAAGCATCTCTGGTTGTCGGTATCAAACTCATTCTCATATAGCATGTCCTGCTTTTCATTCCTCTCTATTACCTCTTCCACATGGTTTTTAGATTCAGGAGCCTCCAATCACATGACATCTGTAGAACATAGCTTTACAGATTCTCACCCTTACCTTGGCAAAGAGAAAATAATCACTATTATTGGTGATCAACTACTCATTTCAGGAGTTGGTACCATTACTTTATCTAGTGTTTCTGGCCAATCCATCACTCTTCCCAATGTTTATTTTGTTCCCAAATTATCAGCCAATCTTCTTTCTTAGGACAACTTATCGATGATGGCTATCTTGATCACTTTTCTTCCTCTGGTTGTGTAATAAATGAGCGACACACTGGGAAGGTGATCGCGACGGGGAGTAAACATGGGCGCCTGTTCTTGCAAGACATTGGACATCATTCTTTCTTTGCTTCTTCTTCTACTCTCAATAAATTGTGGATTGTTTGGCATAAACGTCTTGGTCATGTGAACAATGCATATTTGTTTTCCTTGTTTAAATTTGGTTATTTGGATTATACTATTAATCATACGATGATGTCTTCTTTATCTCAATCTAAGTGTGAAACTTGTTGCTTAAGTAAAAGTCACATCTTGCCTTTTCCTGTTCATAATGCTCGTGCTTTGGCATCATTTGACATCATTCATTCAGATGTTTGGGGAATTGCTCCTACCTTGAGTAGGACGGGATTCAAATACTATGTGACTTTTATTGATGACCATTCTCGTTATACTTGGATTTACTTTATGCGTATGAAATCTGAAGTCTTCTCCATTTTTCAAAAATTTTATAACATGGTCCAAACCCAATTTCAGAAAGCAATCAAAATTCTAAGATCAGATTCCGGGGGAGAATACATGTCTCATGACTTCTTGCATTCCTTTCTGATAAAGGAATTCTTCACCAAAAATCTTGTCCGCATACTCCTCAACAAAATGGGATTGCGGAAAGAAATAACAGACATATTCTTGAGACTGTTCGTACTCTGTTGATTGCATCTTTAGTTCCTCCCACCTTTTGGTGTGATGCTGCACATACTGCTGTTTATCTCCTTAATCGTCATCCTAGCTCCCTTCTAGGAAAGACTACTCCTTATGAAACTCTCTTTGGTCATGCCCCTTCATATTCTCACTTACGAGTTTTTGGCTGTTAAGTAGTTGTTTGTGCAGTTTCCAATCATCAATTGGTTCTGGGATTACTGGCTCGCAACTTTGACATGGTATCAGAGCCTGAGTTCTCGAGTTCGAAACCACGCAGGGCAGAAATGCCCCATGCCGCGTTGTGTGTTTGTGCGGGCGCAAAATGCGCAGGGCAAAAAGGCCCCATGCCGCGTTATAGTCTTGTGCGAGCGTGTGCTTCGGATCCGGGCGGTGTCCTGCCCGAGGGGGGGTGTTAAGTAGTTGTTTGTGCAGTTTCCTATCATCAATTGGTTTTGGGATTACTGGCTAGCAACTTTGACATTGGCTGCCTGTGCTTTGTTCATCTTCCACCTACAGAACGCATGAAGTTGTCTCCTCAGGCTGCCAAATGTATATTTTTAGGCTATAGTACTGAACACAAGGGATTTCTATGTTATGATCAATCCAAAAAAGGCATGCGAATATCTCGTAATGTGATCTTCTTAAAACACATTCCTTTCTTTTCTTTGCATTTGGATAATCACCCTGTTGCTGTGTCTTATATGCTGCACTTCCCTGCGACTTCTCCACCACCTATTACCAATTATCTATGTCCGGCGGAACACGGTTCCTCCTGTGGGAACTACTTCTCCAGATCCTCTCCCAGTGTCACCTACTGCACCCTCAGGTATTAATGCTTCCTCTACTGATAGTGTCATACCCCTGCGACTCTCTAGTCGTCCTTCTGTTGCTCCTGATAGATATTGCTTTCCTGCTCTTTTCACTTCTTTGGATAGTGCTCCTATACCCACCTCTTATTCACAGGCCTCGAAGATTGCATACTGGCAGGATGCCATAACTAAGGAACTGCTTGCTCTTGAAGCAAACAACACATGGGACTTGGTACCGACTCCTGAACGCGCTTCTGTGATTGGCAGTAAATGGATTTACTCTGTAAAGGTTAACTCTGATGGGAGTCTTGATCGCTACAAAGTTCGATTGGGCCTCTATGGCAAATGGATGTCAAAAATGATTTTCTTCATGGTGACTTGAAGGAGACTGTCTACTTAAAACCTCCTCCGGGCTATGCTCGTCCTCCTCAACATGTTTGCAAATTGTGGAAAGCTCTTTATGGACTTAAACAAGCTCCTAGGGCTTGGTTCGATAAATTCCGTGCCGCAATCCTTCAAGCCAGATTTTGTCAAAGTCATTCTGATAGTTCTCTCTTCCTGCGATGGACACCGAAGGGCTACACATTCCTCTTAGTCGATGTTGATGATATGATTATCAGTGGCAATGATACTGCAAGCATTACAGATCTCAAACACCACCTTACTCGCCACTTCAGGATGAAGGATCTTGGTCCTCTCACATGTCAGACCCAGAGAGAGAAGAAGACAGATGATAGTTTGTGAATTCGATGATCCCTTTGAGGGTCACGATCTTTCATTATATAGAGAGAAAGTTTACAAGAATGTTTACAGTGATTGAGAGAATTAACTAAATTAAAGTAATCATAATCTAATTAACATCTAATCAAATCTCCTAATAAGGCATAAAATCAATTACATATCTGTACAAGAGATATTTGTTTTGACCTACAAGTTGGGCTCAATTTGTCATGGGCTGAGACCCACTGAACTAGGCCCATTGGCCTAGTTGACATACATACTTTCTGGGGCTTGAGTTTTCACGTACTAAATCAGGCATTAGGGTGCATCAGCATAAATATACTACCGATTTGATCACCTCAGCAAGACTTGATGATGCTCACACTTTTGATATGCCGATGGAATTAAACAGCAAACTCAGTGCAGAGGATAGCCTTCCCTTGGATAATCCCTCTATTTTCCGGTGGATAGTTAGTAGTTTGCTCTACTTAACAATGACCCGACTTGATATATCTCATGCAGTTCATACAATTAGCCAATTTGTGAGCAATCCTCACAAACTTCACATTGCTGCTGCTTTGCGCATACTCCGCTACGTTAGAGGTGTTAAGATGGCCCTCGTGTCAACACAGGCCCATTAATACTGATCCATTCTTGGCCCATCTATAAAGCCCATCGTATTATAAAACTTGTACAGCAATACATACTAAGTTTGATAGATACTAGATTAATTCAATGCTTCACTTGTAAGGAGTATGGACATTATTCTTCTCAGTGCAAGAGAAAAGTTTGTAACTACTGCAAAGCTAGCGGGCATATCATTTCTGAATGCAGAAAACGGCCAGAACATCGAAATTCGCGTGCTTATTCTGCTATTGCTTCTTCAGATTCTCACTTTGTGGCACCTGCTTCTCCGTCTTCATCTATGTCTTCACAGCAAGGTTCACCCAACCCTCCTATCAACCCTGAAATGATTCAACAAATGATTCTCCAAGCATTCTCTACCTTGGGCCTTTCAGGTAAAACCTTTCCATCTCCTTCCATGTGGTATTTTGATTCTGGAGCATCAAATCATATGACTTCCTCTTCCAGACTCATGTCTAATATTCAATCATATGATGGGAAACTCCAAGTTCAAACCGCCAATGGGGGTCATTTACCTATCACTGCCATAGGAAATATTCCACACAAATTGCCTTTGAATCATGTTTTTCTTTCACCTGACCTCTCTACAAATTTATTATCGGTTGGACAACTCGTCGATAATCATTGTAATGTCTCATTCTCTTCTTCTGGTTGTGTTGTACAGGATCAGGGGACGGGACAGGTGATCGCGAAGGGGCCTAAGTGCGGCCGGTTGTTTCCACTTAGTCTGCCTATACAACCTAGGGATGAATCTACTTCAGCTTTTTCATGTGTTCTTCAAAATAATGTGCATCTGTGGCACAAAAAATTAGGACATCCTAATTCAAATATATTGTTATCTTTGAAAAATTCTGGTTTGATTAATAAAATGCAGTTTTCAACTTCTGATGTCAATATTGATTGTTCTGTTTGCAAATTAGGAAAAAGTAAAACTCTTCCATTTTCTGTGCATACCTCTATATCAGAAAAAGGGATCATCTTGCATCAACACAAATATGCTCTAGACCTAATTGAACTGGCAGGCCTCCAGCAATCAACTCCCGTTGATACACCTCTTGAAGTAAATTTAAAGCTTTCAAAGGATAGTGGCGATCTTCTTCCCGATGCCACGCTCTATCGGCAATTGGTTGGTAGTTTGATCTACTTAACTCATACTCGCCCCGACATTTCCTTTGCTGTTAACCTGGTCAGCCAGTATATGACTCAACCGAGGCATCTTCACTTGACGGCTGTCCGACGTATTATTCGTTACCTTCTTGGTACGTCTACTCGTGGTATATTTTTCCCTGCCGGCTCTCCACTAAATCTCATTGCTTTCTCTGATGCTGATTGGGCGGGTTGTACTGACACACGTCGGTCCACAACTGGGTGGTGTATGTATCTTGGCGATGCATTGATATCTTGGAAATGTAAGAAACAAGATAAGGTTTCAAGATCCTCCACAGAAGCTGAATATCGCGCCATGTCTGCTGCCTGTGCTGAAATATTATGGCTTCGTGGACTTCTCTCCGATCTTGGCTTTCCACAAAGCTCCCCTATCCCTCTTCATGCTGACAACACTAGTGCTATTCGTATTACAGAAAATCCAGTTTTTCATGAACGGACCAAGCACATTGAAGTTGATTGTCATTTCATTCGTGATGAATATCTACGGAACGTCATTTCTCTACCGTTCATTTCATCTGGACTCCAAATTGCAGATATATTCACGAAGGGACTTCCTCGTCCACGTCATCAATTCTTATCCAACAAATTGATGCTTACTGATTCCACCGCATCAATTTGAGGGGGGGTGTCAACACAGGCCCATTAATACTGATCCATTCTTGGCCCATCTATAAAGCCCATCGTATTATAAAACTTGTACAGCAATACATACTAAGTTTGATAGATACTAGATTGATACTAGATTGACTTGTACAGCAATACATGCTAAAATAGGATATCAAATTGATTGTAATTGCAGCCCAAGATTGGGCAGTTCTGATCTATAAATACAGATGGTGAATCCTCAAGGAGATCATCCAATTCTATTCAAATCTTTGTTATTATACTCTTCTGGCTTGTTCGTGACACCTCGACCCATGAAGGGGCCCAAGGCCCATCAGTCCAACAAGCTTACATATATCACGTTGATTTGATTTGGATTTGATTGAGTCATTGATTGATTATGCTGTAAATATTAAATTGATTGCTTTCCTAACTTAGTTTAGTGATTAGCTAATTTACTTTGTAAATTGCCTTGATTAAGGCTTGGAATTCCTATATACATGTAGTGGTTCTCCAAGAGAGACACACAAAAAGATTAATATAATCTCAGTGAATATTATTCAAGATCTTTCGTGAGTTTGTCATGGTATCAGAGCACATATTCAAGAACACCTAGTTTCTTCTCCTCCAAAACCTCAAGGCAGTAGAATAGAGAGTTATATCTCTTCCTCGTGCAGAATAACAGATCCAGGCATCTGTTCAAGATTTCCAGCGTCATTCACACTCTGCGACAGTTGGTATCACAGTGGTGGCCCACCCCTGATCATCAGTTCATCTTCCAAGAACCATACAGTCATGGTCGCCTGGTACTCCTAGGATTATTGACAATTTTTTCAGGATTTTTTAGCATCTCCAGGTTGGTCGTTTACTCATTCTCAAGTGTTTTTTTATAAATTTACATTGTTTTCATCAAAACCGTCCAGCATCTTGGATTTACAGCAGAATCTCTTCAAACCTGTTTCAATAGAAGCCAAAATAGAAGACTTTCCCAGATCAATCTTCTGATCTAAGGCCTGATCCATCTGTGGGGCCCACATAGTGGATCTACAACGTTTTTTTTTTGTCGTCTGGGGTGTTTATTTGCATTTTTTTGCTCTCTGTCATCTAGGGTGATTATCTGTGTCTGGGTTAAAAACAGAACTTTGTTTCTCTTTCTGTTAGATCCATTGTTGGTTCAATCTTGATTTAAGATGGACAAATCTGAGGTTACCTTGATTAAATACACTGGAAAAAATTATCCTGCATGGTCTTTTCAATTTCAAATCTACTTAGAAGCCAAGGAATTGTGGGGATTTATTTCTGGCACCGATCCTAAACCTACTGAGGATGAGAAAAAGATTTCTTCTTGGCATACCAAAGATGCCAAAATCAAAACCTGGATTCTAGGATCTGTCGAGCCTCATCTGATAATGAACCTCAAACCCTACCCCACTTCTAAAGACATGTGGGAGTATTTGCAGCAAATGTACCATCAAGATAACTCTACTCGTCAATTTCACCTTGAATGTGTGATTGCTGAATATGCACAAGGAACCTTGTCGATTCAAGACTACTATTCGGGATTCCAGACCCTATGATTAGAATACGATAGTATTAAGTATGCTGGTGTGGCTGCCAACGTTTTGATTGTCATTCGTGATCTTCAGGCCGCTAGTCAGCGGGATCAATTTTTGATGAAATTACGGAATGAATATGAAAGTGTCCGCTCTGCCCTGATGAATCGGACACCTCTACCTTCCTTGGCTGTCTGCCTGAATGAACTCTTATGCGAGGAACAGCGCATGGCAACCTCAGCCCATATAGCTCAACAAAAGGCTGAGACCTATTTGGTCGCGTTTTCAGCCACTAAGGCTTCTCAGCCTCCGCCTCGAGACTTAAGCAAAACACAATGCTACAGCTGCCTGAAGTTTAGGCATCTTGCATCTCAATGCGAACAGAAAGTCTGCAGTTACTGTAAACAGTCGGGACATATCATCTCTGAATGTCGCCGCCGTCCACCACGTCCGTCGACACAGTATCAGACTTCCCAGCCTCCGGCTCGGCAGTATCAGACTCCACAGTCTCCGACTCCGCATGCTTATGTGGCTTCCTCGGTTATGCATGTTCCTACATCAGCACCTCCACAGCCTGGGCCCTCATCATCTCTTACTCCTGAATTGGTTTAACAAATGATTATCAATGCCCTCTCTGCCTTTGGTCTCTCAGGTAAGTCCCCTTCATCTTCTACTTGGTTCCTTGATTCCGGGGCGTCTAATCATATGACGTATTCCCACACCCCTCTCTCCAATATGACTAGTTACAATGGCCATCTTCAAATCCAAACTGCTGACGGCGGACATGTTCCTATTACTGCTATCGGAGATATCCCTGGTCCCATCCCATTGAGAAATGTTTACCTTTGTCCTAATTTAACTTCCAACCTATTGTCCGTCGGGCAACTTGTTGAAAATAATTGTAACATCTCTTTTTCTCCTTCTGGTTGTGTTGTGCAGGACCAGATGTCCGGGAAGGAGATCGCGAGGCGACCTAAGTGTGGGCGCTTATTTCCGCTGGATTTTTCTAAATTTTCTAAGAATCAATTCGACAATAATGTGTTTTGTTTTTCTCTTAGAGATAATTGCCGGTTGTGGCATAATAGACTCAGACATCCTAATTCCAAGGCTTTGTCCCTTATTTTAAATTCTGGTTTATTATATAAATCTGTTGGTTTATCTTCTTGTATGCCTTTTGATTGTGCTACTTGTAAAATGGGAAAGAGCAAAACTCTTCCGTTTCCTCATTCCACTTCACACACCTCTCAGTGTTTTGATTTAGTTCATAGTGATGTATGGGGAATTGCTCCAGCTCTTTCCCACGCTCACTACAAATATTTTGTGACTTTTATTGATGATTTCAGTCGGTTCACATGGGTCTACTTTCTACATTCAAAATCTGATGTTTTTAATGTTTTTAAGATCTTTTTAGCTTATGTTGAGAATCAATTTTCCACCTGCATTAAAATCTTGCGATCTGATTCAGGCGGAGAATATGTATCCTCAGATTTTCAACAGTTTTTGCAAAACAAAGGTATTATTTCTCAAAGATCTTGTCCTTATACTCCCCGGCAGAATGGAATCGCTGAAAGGAAAAATAGACATCTCCTTGAAGTTTCTCGTTCCCTTCTTCTTGAATCATCGGTTCCTACCCGTTTTTGGGTTGAGGCACTGGCTACGGCAGCTCATCTTATCAATCGTATGCCATCAACCTCCATTGAGAATCAAAGCCCATATTACCGATTGTACAAGACCTCTCCATCCTATGATGATCTTCATGTTTTTGGCTCCATTTGTTTCGTGCACTTGCCTCCTTCTGAGAGGACAAAACTAACGGCATAATCAGCTCAGTGTGTGTTTTTAGGTTATGCACCCTTCCAGAAGGGGTTTCTTTGTTATGATCCTCACATTCGTCGTTTACGTACCTCTAGGAATGTCGTTTTTCTTTAAACAATAATATTTTTTTCAAAAACACATTGATCCTCCTGACTCCTCTTTGGTGTCTTTACCTGGTTTTTCTGACAACACCTCAGTTGTTCGTTTCAATCCTAACTTTGTGTATCACAGACGGAACAGAGAAGCGCCTCCCAGGGATCCCCCTCCTGATCTTCCTCCGGCATCCAGTCCACCTCAGGCACCTGGTCTATCTGGCCCTCCTTCATTGCGTCGCTCCACTCGCATTTCGGTCCCACCCGACCGTTATGGGTTCTCCCATACTTCCTTAATGGCCACTTTGTCTTCTTCCTCCATTCCCCAATCTTGTTCTCAGGCTGTGCAGGATACATGTTGGAACAAGGCTATGCAAGATGAATTGGCTGCTTTAAAGAAAAATCATACGTGGGATATTGTCCCCTCTCCTATGGGTGTCAAACCTATTGGCTGCAAGTGGATCTTTTCTCTCAAGTTAAAATCAGATGGCACTCTAGATCGGTATAAGGCACGCCTTGTTGCTCTCGGAAATCGGCAGGAATATGGTATTGATTATGATGAAACCTTTGCTCCCGTCGCCAAGATGACCACCGTACGCATCATCCTTGCTATTGTTGCCTCTCAGTCCTGGCCTCTTTATCAAATCGATGTCAAAAATGTGTTTCTTCATGGTGATCTCAAAGAAGACGTTTATATGCGTCTACCTGCGGGGTCCTCATCTGGGAAGGGTATGGTTGCTAAGCTCCGTCGGTCCCTTTATGGTCTGAAGCAAGCTCCTCGTGCATGGTTTGAGAAATTTCAGGATGCCCTTCTGCACTTGGATTTTCATTCCAGCCAGTATGATCCTTCCATGTTCTTACATCATGATCCGTCCGGCATTACTGTACTTCTGCTCTATGTTGATGACATTGTCATTACTGGTCCTAATGCTCAAATGATTTAGGCACTCCAAGCTTCTCTTCATCAAACATTTCAAATGAAGGATCTAGGCCCCTTACACTATTTCCTTGGCCTTGAAGTTCATCAATCACCTAAAGGTATAGTTCTCAATCAACACAAATATACGGTTGATCTTATTAAATTGGCTGGGCTTACTTCTTCAGCTCTAGTCGATACGCCAATCGAACTAAATGTTAAACTCAGTAAAGAGGAGGGTGATCTTCTTCCGGATCCTACCGCATATCGCCAGTTAGTGGGTAGCTTGATCTACCTCACGATCACGCGTCCTGATATCTCATTTGCGGTCAATCTCATGAGTCAGTTCATGACTACTCCTCGTCATCTTCATCTGGCTGCTATTCGTCGCATCATTCGGTACCTTATTCGCACACCAACTCGCAGGTTGTTTTTTCCATCAGACAATCCTCTTTCTCTCAAAGCTTATTCAGATGCTGATTGGGCTGGTTGTCCGGATACTTGCAGATCAACCACAGGATGGTGCATGTTCTTGGGTAATAGTCTCATTTCCTGGAAATGCAAGAAACATTAAAAAGTTTCCAAATCCTCTACCGAGGCTGAGTACCGAGCTATGTTCGCTGCCTGCTCATAAATACTTTGGCTCCGTGGTCTGCTCTCTGACATTGGATTTCCTGCAGAAGGAGCTATACCCCCCCCCCCCCCTCTATGCAGATAATATAAGTGCCATTCGGATTACTGAGAATCCTATTTTTCATGAATGTACTAAACACATCGAGGTTGATTGTCACTTCATACGGGATGAGTTTAAACGTGATGTCATCAGCCTTCCGCATGTCTCCACTGAGTTTCAAATTGCTGATATTCTTACTAAAGGTCTTCCCCGACCTCGCCATCAATTTTTAGTTGGTAAATTGCCGCTCGTTGATTCTCCCGCATCAATTTGAGGGGGGGTGTTAAGATGGCCCTCGACCCATGAAGGGGCCCAAGGCCCATCAGTCCAACAAGCTTACATGTATCACGTTAATTTGATTTGGATTTGATTGAGTCATTGATTGATTATGCTGTAAATATTAAATTGATTGCTTTCCTAACTTAGTTTAGTGATTAGCTAATTTACTTTGTAAATTTCCTTGATTAAGGCTTGGAATTCCTATATATACATGTAGTGGTTCTCCAAGAGAGACACACAAAAAGATTAATGCAATCTCAGTGAATATTATTCAAGATCTTTCGTGAGTTTGTCAAGAGGCACTCTTACTCATGGTCTCTTCTATCATTTTGATACTTCTCTGCGCTTATCAGCATATGCCGATGCCGACTGGGCTGGTTGCCCTGATTCTCGGCGATCTACCACTGGCTGGTGTATGTTTCTTGGCGACTCCCTGATCTTGTGGAAGTGCAAGAAGCAAACCACTATGTCCAAGTCTTCCGCTGAGGCTGAATGGGCAATGTCATCCGCAAGCGCTGAAATCATCTGGCCCCGCCGTCTTCTCTGTGAATTTGGTGTCATTGTTGGTCGTTTTATATCTTTTCATGGGGACAATACCAGTGCAACCAGAATTGCAAATAATCCAGTCTTTCATGAACGGACGAAGCACATTGAGATTGATTGTCACTTTATCCATCAGCATGTTGTCACTGAGAAGATAACCTTGCCTCATGTCTCTACTCATGACCAGTTGGCGGATATCTTCACCAAAGCACTTCCCAAGCCGCGCCATCATGAACTCACTCGCAAATTGTTGTTTTCTGCATTACCACATCAATTTGAGGGGGAGTGTAGAAGATAATGTGGCTTAGGCCCACTAGGCCCAGCCCAGCCCATCAAGGGCTTGTACACAGCTGTATATCAGATCCCACGTGTGGGATCATCTTTGATTATGTTGCTGATTTCTCTGTATTACTTCCTTACATAGATTAGGAAATTGATTCATTTATTATTCTGATTGTATTAATTAGCATGTTTAGAGCCCTTGATTAGGATATAATGATAATATAAATTGACAGACTATCCTCCCTTTGGAGCATCAGTTTTTCTCCAACTCTCGTCTCCTTATTTAATAACATTTCATTACCTAGTGGTTATTTTCATTTTACAAATTGGATAAGAAAATGGGTTTTATATATGTAAATGTTATGCAAATGTTAAATATATACAAATATTACAGGTGAAACACATAACAATCCTTGTTAAATCATCATTTTCACATGAGTAAATGAGTACATCCAATGGTCCTAGTTTTGTTTGGATTTTGGGACTTTTCACAAATTACTCACAATCCATGAATTGAGATATGAAACTAAACATCTTGATGTTTACCATTATTACAAGAATATTGATTGTTCGGATCATGAATTGGGGCCCACAGAAGTGCAAAAAACTAGATCTATAGGTTGAGATTTTTTTTGTTAACATATTTCTCAAAATCCATGAAGATTTAAGATAAAAAAAATTAACAACTTACGGTTTCTTAGCTAAATAAAGAAGATGGATGGCTTGGATCATAAATTTAGGGCCCACAAAAGTAAAATAGTTGGGGGCCCACAGATGATGATGACGTGGCTAATAGGGTTCGAAGCCCATCACCTGTTGAAGTGTCCCAAACTGTACCACTGCCAATAAGAAAAAAGAAAAAAACATTTTATCTCCTCTCGAGAGTGAAAATGTCCTCATTTACACATTTTTTTACACCCCATTCATGCATCACATACATAAATGAGTACAAACAAATGTAATGATGCATAATGCCTAAGCAAATGAGTGCAAACATACTACTCCTTAGTATCATCTTTGTGAGTTCACACAATGACATCCTTCCCCACTACTTCAGCTAAAGTCTCGACTCACAAGTCACATCCTTCTTCTCCCACTATGTTCCGTTAGCAATCCTTTTACGTTTTCTACAAGCGCAATTTTGACCTTCTGTCAATGTGTGGAAACCATCTCAAATAATGTTGTTTGTGTTGCTTTATCCTTTTTATTTTTTCATTCAATCGCAATTATCCTTAGGTCTCTTTCAATGTATAAATTACTAGTAAATTCCATACATACCTCTATGCATGCGTGTTGCGGCCAGATGAACTTTCGCTTATTCAGGTTTCTTTGCTGCCCAAAATTCAAGTTCATAGAGCATACTAATCCTACTTGTAATTTGTATCATATGAAAAATGACCCTTTAATCAAAATGGCACTTGACGACCGCATAAAACCTATGCTAGTTTGTCTCCACTTAGCCCAAGCTGTATTGATTTTGCTAACTATGACTCAAACCAGATATTCTGTGGTATGATAGCTCCGAAGTAATGAGATTTATCACACTGGTACTAAGTTTTTTCTAATTTTGATCATCTCAACTTCTCGGCCCTTTGCACCCAATAAACTTGCACTCGCATCTTTTTCTTAGACCTACCACTTTTTAACACATTTGATTAAAACAACTTTCTTCAAACTTTGAATTTATCATTCACCTAAAAGAGTATATTAATGATAACATGATTAGGCTAAATTTAGAGATAAGCTCACATTATTATAATTAGATTCGATTAGATTGATATTATGAGGCTAAGTTTTCTTATTTATCTCATTGTACTTTATAAGTAGGACTTGGAATTTTGATCATATTATTAAGATGTAGTCTAAAAGTTTTATCATGGTATCAGAGCCATGGTTGATAGCAATCTCAAGATCAGGTCCGCCATGATTTCGTCTAGTGTTACTTCGCAATAATGTTTTCATCATCTTCCTTCCCTTACTCCCATTTCTCACTTTTCTTAACTTAAATATTTCTTTACCAAAAAAACTGAGATATTTTTTTTTTCTTATATAAATAACAAAGCCACGATCCGGTATTGAAAATGGACCAACTTCATGATAGAATTTGGCCGAATATTGGACAGATTCAATGAGATGGACTACGCTCCAAATAGGGCCTGGCCAGATCCCCAAGGGATTCAACATAAGCATTCTCAAACCAGAGAAAAACTCACCCACAACCAAACAGAAATCCGTCATTCAATAATCAAAAGATCTCTCTCCTAATGGAGGGATTACATTAACAGATGATCAGTATCCTTGCGAACCAGATTCAAGTCTTCAATGTCTGTTTATCCTTTGTCTTTCTTAGCCTCTTGCTTCTTTTGATTAAAAACTATCTAAAAAATGAAATTCAGTTCCTTTGTCTCTAAAGCACGGTCAATTTTAAAAGGGATAATATCACACATTCACACCAAATATTGACCTCATAACTGTCAATTTTAAAGGATACCAAACATCAGTGAGTTGCAAGAATGAAAGAATTGTTAAACCATGTGACTTTGTACTTTGTAGGGCTTTAGAAGCTACTCAGTTGACCAATGAAGCTTATCAATAATCTCTTGTGCCAAGAAATTTATCACACTACCACGATCAATAACCATACTAGTTAACTTGCCTTCTCACTTTACCCATGTTCGGAATATCTTAGTCAGTCTCCAGACTCTCCACTCTTCTTCTTGCTTTCATTTGTGGTGATAAGTTGTCGTATGACGAATTTGGGATTAGCCTTTCTAATAAATTGTGTTTCAGCAATATGAGCCCTTCTTGTTGGAACTTTCCATCTTGAGGCTTAAGTTGTCGCATATGAGACCGTTTAAACATATGCTCAACAAGGATAGCTTCTCTACATGCTTCTATAATTTTCCAGTAATTCATATTTTCTCCTATAAGTTAAATCATAAACCTTTGATATTCGAGTTAAATCATGTTTTTGGGTTTGGGTTTTATTTAAGGACTTCAATTAGGGTTTGAGGTGTGGAAAATTTAGAGGCTTCAATGGAGATGGAATTAGAGATTTAGTCGGATTGGGTTTGGTTGACTGATTCGGGTGCCTAGGGTTACAAAAAATTTGGATAATTTTTTTTTTTTTTTTTGAGTTTTGGGATATTTGGAAATTGGGATTTTGAGCCGGGATTGAGATGGATGGCAGGGATGGTCTGATGGTTTTGTGAATGATTATAGTTGGGACAAGGATATCAGGTGATGGGGTTAAGGTGATGGAATGGATGGATAGGCCTGATGATGATGAATGACTCAAGGAAATTCAAAGAAAGGATTCAGTCAACTAGTTTGAGTGCCTAGGGTTTCGAAACTTTTGGGTAATAATTGGGTTTTTTTTATAGTTTTGAGAAGTTTGGACATTCGGGTTTTAAGCCGGGATTGAGATGGATGGTGGAGATGGTCTGGTGGTTTTGTGATCAGTTGTGGGTGTAGGGACGGATCGCCAAGCGATAGGGTTGAGGTGATGGAATGGATGAAAAGACCTGATGATTATGATGAGGATGATTGGCTCAAGGAAATTCAAACAAAGGGGATCAAGTCGTCAGGTTACCTCAAGACATGATCTTTGCTCTAATACGAATAGATGCAGCCCTGGATCAATGTTCGGATTTATTTTTTTCTGGTTGTGGTGGGTTCAGTTATAGGGTTTTTGGTTGGGTTCAGTTGGATATAGGGATGCAATAGGGAGTGAATCTAGGATATCGATGAGTTTTAGATGGGGATTTTGGATTAGGGTTTGGGATTGGGTTTAAGAAATTGGTTTAGGGTTTCAGTTAAAAGGATTAGGGTTCGGTTAGATGGGGTTTTGGGAAATTTGAGTTCTAGGGTTTCAAAATTAGGGAAAATATGGGGTTTTGTACTTAAGGCTGGAATTTGAATAAGGGTTTACATAGTTGGGATTCTGAGTAGAATTTTTTTTTATAGCAAGGGAGCAGGGATAGAAGGCGTCCAACAGAGGTACCTGTTAAAAGGTGTGAAAGCATGGAGTTTGCCAAGAGTAGGAGAGGGAGAGGGAGACCCAAGAGAAGTTGGAAAGAAACTATTAAACATGATCTTGCCTGCATGGATCTAACGGAGGACATGGCCCTAAACAGATTTGATTGGCGTCGTCAAATCCATATAGCCGACCCCACCTAGTGGGAAAAGGCTTGGTTTGGTTTGGTTTGGTATAGCAAGGGAGCAGGGATAGTGCAGGAGTGAATTTTTGGTTCAAAGGGATTAAGGATGGTAAGATTTGGAACGAAGGTGGGATCGATAGGGATGAAGGAGATGGGGTAGGCTTTGAAATGGAGTTGAGATGGATTCGGATTCTCGACAAAGATAATTCAGTGATGGTTTTGGGGAAAAGCAAAAGGCAAGGGTTTTAAGAATAGTTGAAGTGGCCAATGATTATTAATAGAAGGATTAGGTCTTGGGAGAACAAAAATGAAAGGAAACATGGGAAGAAGGACAAATTACCTTGAGATAATCCTTCACTCTAATGCCAATTGACACATCTCCAGATCCACGTTTGAAAATGGACCGACTTCTTGATGGGATTTGGCCGAATCCACAAAGGATTCAATGAAATGGACCAAGCTCCAACTAGGGTTTAGCCAAATCCCCGAGGGATTCAACACACAAGCATTCTCAAACCAGAGAAAAACACACATGACCAAAAGGAAATTTTTCATTCATAAATCAAAAGCTCTCTCTCCCAATGGAGGGATCACAAATGTATAGCAAGGGTTGGACATCCCTTTCCCAATAGGCCTGTATATCCTTCTCTAATTTAAAGGAAACAAAATTCCTGCAAATTTGCTGAAACAATTCAAATCAAACTAAATTTCAAGACTCCTAATTATTTCGAACTCCTACTAAATGTGGCTAGACTATTGATCTTTGAGCCTATGGATTGGGCCCAACGGGCTGGTCGAGCCATCAGTTATGGGTCTGGCCTGCATCAATAAAATTAAATCATTCCTATATCCTTCTACAATCCTCTCTCATCCATCAGTCATCCAAGCCTTATGATCTTCTTGAAGTTGCATGATCCCACTTCCTATGCTTCTAGAATGGATCATGGCAAGATCTGGTCTAGGGGATGATCGGCTCTCGCAAACTCCAAATGAGCATGATGCAACAATGATGGACTCTACAGATAGACAATGACCACCACCAAAGCATGACAGACGTTCAAGCGAGACATCGACAATTTAAATCTAAAGATCAACAAGTTGTCTTTAGTGTGACCAATCACATGATCCTTTCTTGAAAGTACCATGTGATTGTGGGAGGGTACTAGAGAATGCGAATATGGAAGATTGTGGTTGTTAAATATTGTTAAGATCTTTTCGGATATGATCCTTAATATTAATATTATGATTAGTGTGATTAGGCTAAATTGAGAGAATCTTATTATTATGATTAGATTAGATTGATATTGAGGCTAAGTTTCCTTATTTATCTTGTTACACTACATAAATAGGGCTTGGAATTCTCAATAAATATAGTATGATTGAGATGTAGTATCTTGATTGAGATGTAGTATCGAAAGTTTTGTCAGCGCCTACATTCCTGTGTGAGTATCAGTACCATAGCTATGAACAACAAATACAATGGAATTTTGTTCCCAAAGTGTTGTTAAGTTGTCATAATCAAAGACAGCAAATATAGGCTTAAAGTGGATATTGGGTGCAAATCAACTCCAACATGAAAGACGTATGTGGCCCTATAAACTATTCTCACACTTGTAACTGCCTTGCTATATATTTAGTATGATTTTGATATAAACCTTAGACATGCCTTTTTCTTCAATGTCCACCAAATTAATTCTTAGCATCTTATTTTATACCTTCTCTATATTAGTGAAACCACATGGAGTTTTTTCTTGTTTCTTTAAACCTTTACCTGAGTTATCTTAGAGGAAAAATAGCTCCAATAGTTGACCTACCTGGCATAAACCCAAAGTGATTATCCTAAACACTAGGTATCTATGGTAGGTGTAGCTCTATTATTCTCTCTTAAAACTTCATAGTAAGACTCATAAGTGCAATGACTATATAGTTTCACACCTCGAAATGTCTCCTCTTTTTCTAATGGAAAGGAACTACCATACTCATTTCCCATTCATCAAACATTTTTCTTATAATTAAAATCTTGTTGAACAATATGATTATCAAATGAACCCTAGTTTCGTCCAACATAAACCTAAAAATTTATAGGTATATCATATAGACGTAAAGCTCTACTTTTCTTTGTTGTAGCCAAGGCAAATTATTACTTCTAGTCTATAAATTTTGTTGATAACTCCTTGCTTTTGCTCAATATCATCGTATAATTCAATTGGATATCGTCATTGCTTCTTCTCCGGGAAAAGAAGTTCATGACCCGTGGGCCTTCTACCTCCACGAGGCATTGCTCCGTCAGGCTTTCGCCCATTGCAGAAAATTCCTCACTGCTGCCTCCCGTACGAATCTGGGCCGTGTCTCAGTCTCAGTGTGGCTGATCATCCTCTCAAACCAGCTACTGATCATCGCCTTGGTAAGCTTGCCTCACCAACTATCTAATTAGACGCGAGCCCCTCCTCGGGCAGATTCTCCATTTTCTCCTTGGCCTACTGTGTATTAGCAGCCGTTTCCAGTTGTTGTTCCCCTCCCAAGGGTAGGTTCTTACGCGTTACTCACCTTTGAATACAAAGCGTCTGTATTCAAAGGTTCTCAAAAGTACGTTTCTAGTCTCTCATATTAATTCTTAGTACTTAATATGATCAAAATCTCTAGTTTTCCTTTCTGATTATAGCATGATTGTAGATCCCCTTCTCTCTTCCTTGATTCCCAGCATCACTTTTACAGATTTTCACAGGCTTTTGTACTTGATTTTACCAACACTTCTCTTTGCATAGTTTTTTCAAGTTTGTGCCTTCCTTAGTTTATTCTACTACTTCCTTAGGTGTTTTATATATATGTATGTGTGTGTGCGCGCGTGATGGAAGAAAGCATAAAAGAAAAATAGGGGAGAACACAGTCACACACACCCAACCCCTAGGCACTCTTATAGAACAGAATCTAAAACAGGGGACTTAATCAAAATCTCATTGCTAGTATGGTTACCATATGCAAGTGTGTGAAAAAACAATAATGATAAAAGAAGTCTTGGGCAATGTATGTAGATGGGATGAGATCTAATGTATACGACACGGAAAGGAAAATATAGACAAATATATCCTACAAAAAAATTAATTCATACGCAAGTGCATTCATGGTCACTAACAGGCGAATATTTCAATTTCTAGTGCAACAATAATCAGTATTTAATAACAAGGTCAATTACCAGGTAAGCATATCTAGTACAAATAGTACACAATTCAGATAGAAAATACAATGGAGCAAATCAAAGCTGATAAATCAAATAACAGAGTGGCACACAATTGAGAATGAAAAATAAAAGACAATTCCTAAAATAAGTATCAAATTCAAGACTGTGTAACCACCTCAATAAGCTAGGTTTCAAAGAGTGGTTGCTTATTTTTAAAAGATTGGTCATAGTTAGACAATTTTTTCCCTTTCAGACCTTAGAAAAAATGTCGTAAATCTGTCAAAGAAAGCTTAACATGAGAGTTTTGAGCAAAAGTATTAAGACATAAGAGGGGAGGAAATGTTGAAAACACAACAATTGAGATATATATATATATATATGACCTCAGTTTGGCAGATTAGGAGGAGCGAAGATACAGCCGCAGTAACCATGCTTTTCTGTGCAAATACTTGGATGCGAACGTCCTTGTAAGGTAAAGCAACGATAATGCATTAGAAGAAACCAAGCAATTACGTGGAAATCTCGCGTCAGGAAATAAAGCAGAGAAGGAAGATTCGGAGGATGCTTCCTGTTTGCCCACTCTGTCAGGTATCGACACCTGGCAGCTGTACTTGAGAGAAAACAGCCGCGGGGCACCTCACCACAATAAGAACATAGCTGTCCGGCGTTGAACCCGGCGAGCCGGTTTTTCTCATTCGCGGACTGTCCTATCTTAACCCTAGGTGTACTGCCCTCTGCAAAATGATAGGCTCTTTGCCAAGACTTGAAAGATTCTTGTGGAGATGAGATTAAAAGAGACACTGTTTTTACACTTGTATCTCCGATTGCTCCTTTCCCTTTTCTCTCTATTGGCAAAATTTCATGCTATTTATGGACCAGGGAACCACCAAACCAAATGCATAGACTAATATAAATTAATTTTAATAAATTTATTAATTAGTAAACTTATGAGTCATTTTTTTTATTGTTAATTTAATTTTTATATTTTTTTATATGTTTTATTCTTTAGGCGAGGTGTAAATGGGGCTTGATGAAGCTCAGGCACGTGCAGAAAAAAATAAAAATAAAAACATATTCACAATAAAATAAAAGAATAAAGTAAGTAGATTTAATTTGAATAATACGGGGTTCACAATACCCTGAACATATTTAACTTCAAACCTTTTATTAGACTGGATAGATAGGTTGTGCTTTTATTGTAGAAGTAATCCTACCTATTTGTATCCATTAATCCTTTAAAATTAATTTGGTCGCAAGTTAGCACGGGATTTTATTTTGTTAAACGTTATTTTTCTATTTGGGCTATTTTTTGAGTTTCTCAAACATTTTTTAGTTATTTTATATCATTGTCCTTTCTGTAAGAGTGTGTTTCAGCTACATGTATTGCCATTAAGGTTCATTTTGTCAATATTGTGTAATATATATTTTTTTATTATTATTTTTCTTGTTTGACCGAAGTTGGCTTTTTCTCCTTTTATTTTGTTTCTTTTGTTTTCTGGATATGGTCATTATATATTTTTATTTTCTTTTTCATTGATGAGTCTTTTTTTTTTATTGAGTCATTATATTTATGAAACCCCGTGCTATACAGGACCCAATGCTAAATATTCGTACTTAGAAAAGTACGACAAACATAGAAATTATATTCGGATAGTAGTGTCAATGAGTTACATACCACAATTAAAAGGCTCTATAACATCACTTATATCATAAAAAAATAAAAAATAACGCGGAATTATCTACCTAAACCCCTAACTATAGTTGAAATTTGTTTACTCTATGCCCTGGTCCATATGTCAATATATTTCTGTTATTTTTATTTCCCGAGTGAAGCATCTGTTTGAAGAAAGCTCAATAAAATATGTTTTTCTTTCAAAAAAAAAATATATTAAATAAAGAATTTCAAAATATAAATTACTGGGCCTAATATCAGGCTTGGGTCTCTAATTCATCACAGGCTTGCAGTTAGACCCAGTACACATCTAGCAACCCAAACTTGGAATTGGGATGAGATTGAGAGCTCTTGATGTGCATTACCATGCATGTGTGAAGGTGACCCAAATCATCAAATGATATAAGAAATTCATCTAAGCTACAGCATTGCAGCAGATCATGAAACAAAATAGGGATAAATGAAAGAAAAATGAAGTTAAGAGAGAGATATACTAACATGACATCAAAACAGAATCGCTGATTGAAAATGATGGGAGCTCCTTATGTTTTCTTATCCCTTCTATATATGTCTCGTCTCCTCCTCTGCTGTCACTCGATTTCTTTATTATTATTATTATTCTCTGTAATTGGAGTAGTAGATAGAAAAGCAGTTATGAATTGGGAAGTTGGTTCTTTTTGGAGGAATTTGTGGTCAGTTAGTGGAGAAAAAGGAGAGTGGAGAGAGAGGAGACTTGGCATGGATAAAGATTTTGACACCTGTTTTGATATATTTTCTAAATTTAGGATTTATAGTTTGGAGGACTGTGGTTAACCGAAGCAAAGCACATTTTAGTAGAGACATAGATTTAAGTGGAACCCCCCAGATGAATGGGGTCTACCATCTCTATTCTAACCGTCCATAAAACCAGATGATGCAGGATGGGGCCCATGAATTGCTTGATAAAAATCAAATTATCATAGACCTCACAAATTGACCAAACCTAACCTATTTGAATAAGACCCCAGATGAATGGGGTCCACCATCTATATTCTAATCGTCCATAAAACCATATTATGCGAGATGAGACCCATGAATTGATTAAGAAATATCAAATGATCATAGACCTAATAAATTGACCAAATATATTTAAGTGGGACCCAGATGAATGGGGTCCACCATCATATTCTAACCATCCATAAAACCATATGATGCAGGCTGAGACTCATGAATTGCTTGATAAAGATCAATGAATCAAATGTTCATAGACCTCACAAATTGACCAAACCTATTTAAGTGGGACCCAGATGAATGAGCTCCACCATCTATATTCTAACTGTCCATAAAACTATATGATGCGAGCTGGTACCCACGAATTGATTGATAAAGATCAAAGGATAAAATGATCATAAACCTCACAAATTGACCAGACCAAACCTATTTAAGTGGAACCCCTCAAATGAATGGGGTCCACCATCTCTATTCTAACCGTCTAGAAAACC
Source organism: Litsea cubeba (assembly GCA_012931725.1). Lineage (NCBI taxonomy): Eukaryota > Viridiplantae > Streptophyta > Magnoliopsida > Laurales > Lauraceae > Litsea > Litsea cubeba. The sequence continues at coordinate 48,005,559 of CM022949.1, read as the reverse complement.
ATATTATGTGAGATGGGAGCCATGAATTTATTAAGAAAGACCAAAGGATCAAATGATCATAGACCTAATAAATTGACCAAATATATTTAAGTAGGACCCAGAAAATGGGGTCCACCACCTCTATTCTAACTGTCCATAAAACCATATGACGCGGGCTGGGTCCCATGAATTGATTGATAAAGATCAAAAGATCAAATTAATATAGACCTCACAAATTGACCAAACCTAACCTATAAGTGGGACCATGATGAATAGGGTCCACCATCCCTATTCTAACCATCTATAAAACCATATTATGCGGGATGTGACCCATGAATTGATTAAGGTAGAATTTTAAAATATAAATTACTGGTTTGTTGGTTTGAGATATAGATCCTCCAATTGGCTTACTGTAGCTTTTTGTATTTCTGTTATTTCAATTTTGAATGTTACGGTAGTTTTTGAGTATGTGATTTTATTCTATTTGCCCTAACAGATTTGATTTACTCCCACGGAGAAAGCAAATGGTTCATCACTGTGGTTTTTTTAGAAGCATATATTTCTGTATAGTAGATATGTATAGTAAATACATTTCTGCATATATTTTAATAATTGCATACTGAGACAACCTTAGTATTATTCTCCAATCCCGGAACTGGTCAAGTTTTATTAAAATTGATCACATGTGGGCCCCAGCCAACAACTCCAATATCATGAATTCCTCCTTTCGGAGGTGGTCAAGTTTATTAAAATTGATCACATGTGGGCCTCATCCAAAAACTCCAAAATTATCAATCCTTCCTTTCTTATCCGGTGACCAATTGAAAACCCCAAATTCCATAAATCTAAAGAATTTTAGAAATTTAAAACCCAAAGCCCTAAATCAAGATTAGAAACTAAATCCAATTTAATATAACAAAATCAATCTAATTAAACATTGAATGTAGAAAATAATAAGAAAGTTGCTTGAAAAGTATAATAGGAAGTTATAATGTTCAGTTAGTGGAGAGAGAGGAGACTGAAGAGAGAGGGGAGTGGAGGTTGGAATGAGGTGTTGACACCTGTTTTGAGGTATTCTCTAAAATTAGGATTTTTAGTTTGGAGGCCTGTGGTTAACCGAAAGGTTACCACATTCCAGTAGAGATATAGATTCATAATAAATTAAAAGGAAAATTGGTCGGCGGACCCTTAATTTTATCGTTTAAGGCCTCTAGTATCCTTATCCCCTCCCCATTTTTGTATCCTAGGAGCATCGCTTATTTGAAAGGTACCTGTAGTTAATGGAGCACAGTCGTGCGTGCTGGTTAAAATTTGTTGCTTCTTAAGGTACCCGCACCCAGGAACACCCATGGCACGACACAGGTGCTTGTTCACAGTGAACGGAGCACCAATCCACGATATTTTCTGTTAAGGCCTCTAGTCTATGCAGGTGGACTTATTTCAGGCGGATGTCCCTAAGTATGCCTGATCATATTTTTCCATGACTGATTTGCCATTCTATATGTTTGAAGTTATGTCTTTAAGCTCATTAACATGAACTTTAATGACCGATTTGCCCTTGTAAACATTTGAATCTGTCTCACGGACTTTATTTCCTGGTTGAAGATCAAGACTCAAAATTCAAATGGGATTGGAACAAGTATTCATTATTCATTTTTCAGATGTACCAAGGGAAGATGATGCCCATTTGACTTGAGTGACACCAAAGCTATTCGAGTGTACAAAGAGTCATGTGGCCAAGGAATCATGAATACAATTTGAATCATTCAACTGAAGAGAATAGAAAAGGGAAAAGACGTTCCTCGTGCGTGCATAGTTACAGTCAAACAAACATTCATTTAGTTGGCCTCGATCTTTAATACGTATGGCTGAGCAAAAGAAAACAAACAATAGCAATGGTAACTTCTTCAAATTCATGATTCTTCTACAATTTAGTTTTGCGTGGTACTTATGACTTTGAAGAGGTGGGCATCTGTGTCCCAAACCAGGTGTGGTGCATCGAGAACGAGAGGTTGCTTATATGGTTGGCAGCTTGAATATGTCTGAGTTTTGAAAGAAAGTCAGATAAATTTATCTTAGTCTCGAAAGAAATATATATATAAATTTATCTGAGTTCTTTAAGAAATTCAAATAAGTTTATCTGAGTTTCCAGAAATTCAGATAAATTTATCTGAGTTTGGTATGGATTTATCTAAGTTTGAAGTAAATTTATCTGAGTATGGTATTAATTTATTTGACTTTGGTATGAATTTATCTAAGTTTGAAATGAATATATTTAAGTTTGGTATAATTTATCTAAATTTTGAAACAAACTTAGGTAAATTTATCTGAGTTTCTGTCACAAACTCACATAAATTTATAAACAATAAAACAAACTCAGATAAGTTTATAAACAATAAAACAAACTCTGATAAATTTATCTGACTTTCTGTCACAAACTCAGATAAATTTATAAGCAATGAAACAAACTCAGATAAATTTATTTGAGTTTGTGATAGCATAATGATAAGTTTACATGACCTTTTTCTAACCTGGACATGATTTTATGTGAGTTTGATATGAAGTTATCCGTGTTTCATATGAAGTTAAATGTCCTTGATAAGAATTTATCCGAGTTTGATATTTGTTCTAGCCATCTCCTATAGATGTGAGCACATAGAAGATAAATTAGAAAATTTAGTGATGATTTGTGTTGTTTCCTATGATATACAGATTGTTGGAGTTTGAAGATGATCATTGTTTGTAAATGTTGTAATATTCAACTTACTTCTTGTCTAGATTAAGCAAAAATGAATTAGAGGAAGAAGAAGACAAGTTAGACAAAGAAGAAGATGAATCAGAAGAAAAAGGAGGAGAATAAGAAAGAGGATGAGGAGAAGAAGAAGAAGAAGAAGTAGTACAATATGATGATATCTGCTTCGTTGAATCACTTTTCCCCTTTCTCCTTATCTCCTATGTCGAAATCCCTAATTTGTTGAGATGTTTCGTCTTCTCAGTATTTACGGGCTAATTTTGAGCCTTTTTTTAATAACGTGGAGAGTATATCCACGAGGGTCATTTTGGACTTTTTAACTGTTTGAAACTTGAAAAGGGACCTTTGCCTTTACGGAAAAAAAAATGTGGACCTTTTGCAATTGAGGGACCTGCGGCCAAACACCCCTAAATTAAATTGAGATTAGTAAAACTCTATGGGTTTTTATTTTTTATTTTGACAATGGAGGGTGTCTCAATCCTTTGGGCAGGGCTAGTCCCTACGGGCCCAGGGGAAGCCTGGTAAATCCCTTGTGGCTTTGGTGTGGTAGCGCAGTTTCGAACCCTCAACGACCGGGAGCTGTAAAACTCTATAATAGGTCATACCTATTGAGATTTAAAACCGCTCAAATGCATAGTCCCCAATTCTATGACATGGCCAAATTTTATTCTAAAATAAATTGGCTCCATTATTAAATTAAGCTTATAAAGAATACATGTACAAAATATGAAGTTCATGTGTTTCACATATAGAGGTCTAGTTTCACAAATATGCAAATACGCTATAATCAATTTCAATCTAAAACATTGAAATCATCGTGGAGTATAAACATAATTTTTTTTGATGATGTGGGTATCCTTGTGTTCTTTAACCCAACAAGACTAGATAAATATATAACAAGTTTTTAAAGAAAAAATAGTCGTTTTTCTTTTCAATTGAAAATTTAAAAAGTACAAAATAGTTAAGCTTGTAGGTCCAACATAATCACTTATTTAAAGTCATTTTTTTTAAAGTTCAAGCCTAATTTTATTCAAATGCAAATTTGATTTTTTAGTTATAACCACCTAACTCAAATTAAAGTGGGGCCAAATGCTAAATACAAATCTTTTTTCTCCATTTAATTTTTTTTTTAAAATATTTGATACCGATGTTCACCCTTGCCAATTAAAAAGTACCTTTTTTATTTTTTTTATTAGTGGATGCAATGTGTCTGAGCCCGTTCTAATACTCAAACCTTTTCTTACTCAAAAGAAAATCTGATTTTTTTTTTCAATTCATATAAACTAAATTAAAAACGATCAAAATATCAGACATAAATCCCAATCCCTCTTATTTAAAATTAATGAATGATTATTCTTTTATTCATATATAGTTCATTTTTAAGTGCTGCGATTTCTATATAAAAATAAAAAAAACCATATATTTTCCAATCTATGTGCCAAATGTGTCTGGCCCAAATATTATTTACCATCCACCTATAAAGGCAACAATTTATATGCATGCTCTATACAACTCAATAGAAGGAAAAATAATGTCTTTTTTCTTGAAATTCATGCAATCCAAAGATAAAACTCCAAATATTTCTTAGAAAATGGTGGGTCTTTGACATAATGAATGACTTAGATCATGAATTAATTGCATAAAAGATAATGGTTTGATTGCATTTAAAAAAAAAAATCTCTCTTTATCTAAGATCTAAAACCTCTTACCTTGATATTCGGGTGTTCTAAGCACGATCATTTATTCAAACTGAACATCAGACCCATCAACAAATGTAAAAATATTCGGGCCACATATTCTTATAAGAAAGCTTTGAGTTACCCCAATGCGACCACTCGAGCAAATCAACAAATGTTACGATACCATTTTGTTATCTCGATGTCTCCACTTTAAGCCAATTGAGAATATGCGCGATGATTGGAAAACCCACCTTCGAATTGTATCAACTGAGGAGATCAAGACGTACCACATCTTGATTTTCAACTTGGACTTTCGATTGGGGAGATCCATCTGACCATTGAAGCATTGTTTGAGATGATTTGGCCATTAGATTTACGGTCTCGGATGATCCATATCCAACTATCGAGAATAGAAAACGTCTTACAGATTGTTGGGTTCATAAAACAATTTTTTTTTTCATGGAACTCTCAGCACTTTTCCTATATGAAGAAGGTTAATAAAACAACTTTTTTTTTTCTTTTAATGGAACTCTCAGCACTTTTCCTATATGAAGAATGCATGTGTTTTCGAAGAAAACAAAAATCCAAACATAGGATTTTTCATTTTTGAAAAGCTCCAATAAAGGCTTTAAGTTAGAGAAATACAGTAGTTAGAAAAGCGTGGAACTCCATATTAGGGCTCATTTGTAGGAAATCTTAGCGTAAAAAAATTCTCTCTGAGGCATGTTTGGCAATAGGAGATGAATCTATAGATCTTATGATTCTTCTACTACTATTGAAACAAGGATTCATTGCTGGAGATTTATATAGTTGATAATTTCACATTAATATTGATGTGTATTAATGAATATAGCTAAGAAAAATAGAGTTCGGTGTGCAAATATATTTAAATAGGAATTTTCAAATTTTATGGGGGCGGTTGGATCTTAAAATCCTATTAAATGAAGATTTCCATTATTCTAAATCATTAGGAAATTACAATAGCCAAATATAGATTTACTATAATTTAAGAAAAACTAAAATTTTTTTTCTCTAAATATTTAGTTGTGAAAGGTAACCTTAAAAATTTACCATGTGGCCTTGAATTTTACTTCTATAGAAGATATTCCAGTGACTAAATTCACCATTTGATTAGAAGCATGATAAATCTGCTCATTAATTCACGTCACTCTTTCGTTCCTTTTCGTTATTTAGGGCACGTTTGTGTACACACCCTTTCCGCGGAAAGGGGAAATTGCCACGTCAGCAAATTCCATAGAAATGGAAACCTTGGAAAAAGATTTCCGTAGAATTTAGAAATTTATGTTTGGTGCAAAAAAAATTTCCTCGTTGAATTGGTGCTAATGTTGTTTGGTGCGACTGTGGATTTCTTGTAGAAAATGAAATTTTCTTATTTGGTGAAATAACTTTTTGAAGAAAAATAACATAACATGTATATATATTTATTCAACATTAAATAATAATTTATTTAAAGAAATAAAAAATGAAAGAGTTGAAGAATTTTGGGTTGAAATGGACAAGAGTGAGGAAAAGCGGGAGGAGTTTTCCGAGGAAATCCATTTCCCATACCCCCCATAGGAAACCCATTTCCACAATTATCAAGGAAAATGCTGACGAGGCAGGAAAGCGTTTCCGTGAAATTGTTCCGCACCAAACGCATGAAAACTGAGTTTTCCGCAGAAAACCACACACTTTTCCGTCCCCTTTCCACGGAAAAGTTTGTGTACACAAACATGCCCTTAGTATTTACCCATTTCCCCCTCCCATTTCAGAAATCCAAACCGAGACAAGATCCGGATAATAAATCAATCCAGACAAGAAAAAGGCAGAGGAGAAGAAGACGAAGCTAGTTAAGGTAATTTCTCTCTCTCTCTCTGTGCAATGGGTTGATGTTTTTTTTGTGAGCTATGATTTAGGGTGGGATATGATTTAGGGTCTAAAATCAGAAATTACAGTGAATACGTATGTATTCGATTTCCGTTGTGGCATTTTTCTTGTGATCCGTTCATGGGCTCTCTAACTGTGGTTCATACAACACTGATCTGTCACGTGAAAAAGCTTCTAAAGGAGTTGGATGTGCCTCTCACAATGAGAAAAAAAAGGAGCTTCGCTAAAATAAGTGTTTGTGGGGTTTTGAATATATATCTTTTTGTATCTGGCCAAATTAGACAAATGTTCCTAAAAAAATTAGATTTTGAACTTCTCTTTTTTGCAATATGTAGGTATATTGACAGTGAAGAATGGTATTATTGTTCTCTCCTGATTCTCCATTTGAACTCAAGATGGGTTCATTTACTTGTATCTCACCTTTTTAATTTTTTTTTTTTGCAGTTGTGCCTTGTTGGGTCTAAGACTACTACTTAATCTTGTCCTAGGTACAGTATTTCAAACAGATCTCAACCATTGGTCTATAGTTTTGATTACTGAAAACTCATGTTAGCAATCCCAAAGATTTGATTTGATTTTCTTTTTCAAATTTAAGTGTGTATGCAATATGCATGTCAAGTTTATGCAGGAAATTGATTTTTTTCCCTCTACAGTTCCCTTCTTCCTCGACCCAGAGACTGAGAAAATTCACACCTGACATCCTCACCATCCGAGTCCATGGTCTCTTAATCTTCAACATATAAACCACTCTACATTCCTGATCACTTGAATCAGCAAATGTGTTTAGCCCCACCGTCTAGCTCTACTTTACGAAATTCACAAGGACAAAAGAAGGGTGAATCAATTGAACAAAACCCACCCCCTAATTCAAAGCACCTGGACTCTGCATTGTTTTTATAGGAGAGAAACTTCTCGCTCTTTTTCTCTCCCAGACATTTGCTGAAGTAGTTGTTTGGTGCAAGATGGCCTTTTGCCACCCTCTGACGCCAAAGAACATGACCAAGACTGCGTTCCTCTTGCTAACTGGTCTAACCATGTTCGTGGTTGGCGCCCACTACTCTTATGTCCACGTCGAACGCCAGCAAGCACGCACCAAAGCCCGCAGTGATCTCCTCAGAGAGCATCTGCTCAAGAAATATGGCTACAACAAGAAATGGGGCAACCTTGACAAATAGCAGTTTTCTTCTCTGGTTCCCTACTGTTCGGCAACTTGAGGCATGTTCCTGTTCTCATGTATATTTCATAATTCCCTTTTTTATTTTCATGTATGTGAGGTTGTTTGATTAATAGAACTAATGAAATGATCTTCCTTGTGAATATGGGAAAAGTCCCAGGTTAGCCTTTGGATAATGTTAATTGATTAATTTAAGTTGAAGTACTTATAAATTGTGTACTAGTTTTGCAGTGGGTTTGATTGGGAAGGTTAAGTTGCGGATTGGTTTCATGATGGAGATGTAGTTGATGATGACGAATATTGGGAGCACTTGGGTTAGTTAAAGAAGGCTATGCCATCTTGATTGAGATTATAGTTGGACATAGGACCATGCCACAAAGAGCCTACTAGAGATTTTGTGTATATGAGTGGTTTTGCTTATTTTACTTTAAGTGTTAATGAAAATATTAGGTCCATGATTAGAGCATTTACAGTCTAATCTACAGGCCAAAACTAGCATAAGCGCTGGCGTGAAAAAGAAACAAAAAATCCAAGGGAGTTAGAAATTAATCAAGAATCATAGTTTCATGAACAAAAATATAAGAAATTCTTGCATAAAAAATTTCGCAACGCTTTGCTAGTGGTCACCGCCTATCTCTAGGATCCATAATACCACATCAGGATGATTTTGAGTCTATCTGATACAGGATAGACCCATGGTCTCCATGGGTTGATGGATTAGGTCTTGGGAGAACGAAAATGAAAGGAAACAGGGGAAGAGGAACTAATTACCTTGAGATAGTCCTTCACTCTGATACCAATTGATGTATCTCCGGATCCACGTTTGAAAATGGACCAACATCACGATGGGATTTGGCCGAATCCACAAAGGATTCAATGAGATGGACCAAGCTCCAAATAGGGTTTGGCCGAATTCCCAAGGGATTCAACACACATGCATTCTCGAACCAGAGAAAAACACACATGATTGAAAGGAAATTCTTCATTCATAAATCAAAAGCTCTCTTTCTTAATATGGAGGGATCACAAATGTATAGGAAGGGTTGGACATCCCTTTCCTAATAGACTATATATCCTAAATATTCTCCAATTTAAAGGAAATTAAATTCCTGAAAATTTGTTGAAATGATTCAAATCAAACTATAGTTCAACACTCCTAATTATTTCAAACTCCTACTGAACGTTGCTAGACTATTGAGCCTATGGATTGGGCCCAACGGGCTGGTCGATCCATGGGTCATGGGTCTGGCCTGCATGAATAAAAATAAATAATTCCTATATCCTTCTACAATCTTCTCCAATCCATCATTCATCAAAGCCAGATCTTCTTGAAGTTGCATGATCCCACTTCCTATGCTTTTTGAATGGATCATGGCATATCTGATCTAGGGGGCCACCGGCTCTGGCGAACTCCAAATGTGCAGGCTACAACAATGATGGACTCTACGGACAGACAATGACCATCACCAAAGCATGACAGATGTTCAAGTTAGACATTGACAGTTTATTTCTAAAGATCAATGAGTTGTCTTTAGTGTGACCAATCACACGATCCTTTTTGACAGTACCATGTGATTGTGGGAGGGTAACAGAGAATGAAATATGGAAGATTGTGGCTGTTAAATATTGTTAAGATCTTTTACGTTATTATCATTAATATTATGGTTAGCGCGATTAGGGTAAATTGATAGAGAATCTCGTTATTATGATTAGATTAGATTGATATTATGAGGCAAAGTTTCCTTATTTATCTTGCTACACTACATATATAGGGACTTGGAGTTCTCAATAAATATAATATGATATAGATGTAGTATCGAAAGTTTTTTCATCGCCTACATTCCTGTGTGAATATCAATACCATAACTATGAACAACAAATACCATGGAATTTTGTTCCCAAAGTGTTGTTAAGGTGTCATAATCGAGGACAACAAATATAGGCTTAAAGTGGATATTGGGTGCAAATCAACTCCAAAATGAAAGCCGTATGTGGCCCTACAAACTATTCTCACACTTGTAACTGCCTTGTTATACATTTAGTATGATTTTGATACACACCTTAGGGATGCCTTTTTCTTCAATGTCCATTAAATCAGTTGCCTTAGCATCCTATTATATCCCTTCTTTATATCAGTGAAACCACGTGGAGTTTTTTCTTGTTTCTTTAAACCTTTACCCGAGTTGTCTTAGAGGAAAAATAGCTCCAATAGTTGACCTACCTGGCATAAACCCAAAGTTATTATCCCAAATACTGGATATCTATGGTAGGTATAGCTCTATTATTCTCTCTTAAAACTTCATAGTAAGACTCATGAGTGCAATGACTATATAGTTTGCACACCTCTAAATATCTCCTTTTCTAATGGAAGGAAAGGAACTACCATACTCTTTTCCCATTCATCAGACATTTTTCTTATAATTAAAATGTTGTTTAATTAAAATTTTGTCGAACAATATGATTATCCAATGAACCCTAGTTTCGTCCAACATAAACCTAGAAATTATAGGCATATCATATAGACCTAAAGCTCTGCTTTTCTTTGTTATAGCCAAGGCAAATTATTACTTCTAGTCTATAAATTTTGTTGGTAACTCGTTGATTTTGCTCAATATCTTCATATAATTCAATTGAATACTCTGTATTCAAAGGTTCTCAAAAATACGTCTCTAGTCTCTCATATTAATTCTTAATACTTAATATGATCAAAGTTATCAAAAAATAAATAAAAAAAAAATTAATATGATCAAAATCTCTAGTTTTCCTTTCTGATTATAGCATGATTGTAGATCCCCTTCTCTCTTCCTTGATTCCCAGCATCACTAATAGATTTTCACAGGCTTCTTACTTGATTTTACCAACACTTCTCTTTGCATATTTTTTTCAAGTTTGTGCCTTAGTTTATTCTACTACTTATTTTTTCCACTCTTCAAATATTTATTTTTTCCCTAGCCTTGTCGCCTTCCATTTAGTATCACATGTTTTTGCGACATAAATTCTTTATTTTCTTTTTCATAACATCTCCGAACTCTAAGCTCTTGCTTATTAGAGTATCCACGTTCCAAGAGGCCAACCTTAATTTTTGATCTTCCTAATTCTGCCTTTCAATATGTAGGACTCCTTGCTTACTTCTCCTTGCCTACTTGCCCTAGTGTTGTACATTGCCATGGGACACCTTAGCCAACCCATGCTCACTAAACACTACAATTAGATTAGGCGACGAGAATGTCCAGGCTTATATATATAAAGAAGTTTTTTTTAGGGAATGTATGGGAAAAAACCCCATAGGTGGTCTCTACACAGATGAGAACCCAGTAGTTCATTGCAAACGGAGAAGGTCCTCAAGTTGCTTTTTTGATTTTTGATTTTTATCGTTTTGCAATATGGTTGAATCTGTTTTTCTTTATCGTGCCTTTTTCATTCCCTGCAACTGTGCTTTGGCGTTTTCCTCTTCTCGCATTGGAGGAGCTGCCACTCCCCATTGTCGTCGGATCCAGCACGGGGCCACTCGTCGACCACGAGGCGGTGGGTGATGGAGAGAGGTAGGCAAGGGCGGGACCTGGGATTTGGGTGGTGGTGAGGAGTAGTGTTAGGGTTTGAAGTTGGGGAGCGTGCGGACCACGATGCGGAGCGCCAGAAGGTTTCCCATGGTCCCGTAGCGGTTCGGACATGGCTTTTATCTTCCTGCTCTAACATCTCTTAATCTCTTTATTTTCTTTCTGTTGGTCTTCTCCTTCTTGTTTCCTTTGGTTTTAGAGAGCTTTGGATTGGGAAAAAGGGTTTTCTTTTTCTTTTTGTTTAATTCTTGGGTTTCTGACAATGGAAGTTGTTTCTTGCTTGAGGGGGTTCTATCGATACTGGGATTTTTCATATGGGTATTTGATGTTTGATCGTTTCCCATCCATCTATAATCTGTTGGTGTTGGTTTTGGCGTTTGTTTTGGGATTGATGATATCATTAATGAGAAGCTGTTGTAATTAAATGAATAGATTCTTTGGTGAGTTCAGGAGAAAGTATGCTAATTTGGGAATTGGGTTTTCCTCGGGGAGTAATTTAGGGGATGTCTCCGCTTCAAAGATTCTGCTATCCTGGTGGAAGTTTTTAAAAGATTCAAAGCCTTTGTCTGTTGAAAATTCAAAGGGAGATGAAAAGACGAGTGTAGAAGCAGGGGCAGACCGAAGTAGTGATGACCTGGGGTGGTGGCCCTAGGTCAATGTAGAGATTACATGAGATTTAAATGGGTCGAGCCATGCCCCACATACATCTAATAAGTACTAACCCCATGTTTAAACCTGACGATTGCCCCACATGTCATAGAAGTGGAAACACCTATCTTCTATTTCGACATCTTCTTCCATCGATAATACGATGATCGTCTTTGCTCCATTCTATATCAACAGCTTCTTGCACCGGGAGATCGGCTCCTCATCGTCGCTCCTCTAGTAGTTAGTCTCTCTCCCTCCCCCGGCATATGTAGTATAATCCCGATCACTCTATATCTAAATTTGAATACTTAATTTCCAAATCCTAATCCGAATCCCAAGCCCTAAATCACCAAATCTAAGAATATATACAAATTTGAAGATGATGAAATCACCCTTGGGCACGCTTTAATCTTCAATTCATATGTAAATCCGGCTTGAGGGTTCATATGTTTGGATAGCTTGAGTTTTAAGTGGCAATTTCTATTCTTTGTCATGAGCCCATGACCAACCATAAGGAATTATTTTCACAGCTAAAGTAAGTGCTGGACATTTTAATGAGAGAAATATATTTTAATTAATGCATTTAAATATTTTGTATCTATTTAAATGCAATACATTTTCTCTTTTGCTATGTTAATGTAAAAAAAAAGTTTAACAAAAGTCGAGCAAGGTTTAGCCCCACTCAAATGAAAATCCTGGGTCCGCCACTGTGCAGAAGATAATATTTTCATGGATTGTAGAAATGGTAATTGCAGTCATAGTCTTTTTAAGGCGAGGAAATGGGTAACGTTGATTTGCTAAGTGGCTTTTGTTCAGGGAATGGTGTTGGTGTTATTCAAATATTCTGTCTTACGGAATTGGATTTTGGAGATTGACGAAAAATCTGATCTTTTGGCTCACAAGGGAAAAGGGGAAGCCTTAAAGAACCATACAAGGGAAAAGGGGAAGAAGAAGAAGACACAGTGAAGGAAAAAAAGGTCACAGGGATGGTCGATATTGACCATCCCAAAAAATAAAAATAAAAGTAAAAATGAACGAAAGGGGCCCAAGGGACCCCTTCTGTTTAGAAGAGTTTAGTGGGTCTTTTATTGTGTAGCACCCACCTATGGGGTTTTTTCCTGTAAATTTACACCATCCCCCCCCCCCCCCCCCTTCTTCTTTTTTACCTAACTGCCAATTTGGTGCAACCCTCCTCTATCCAAGTTTCAGACTAATACGTTTAATGAACACCTATGAGATGGGAGAAAGCATAAAAGAAAAAAAAGGAGAACACCCCCTGCCCCCGCCCCCGCCCCCGCGACACTCTTATAGGTCAGAATCTAAAACAGGGGACTTCATCAAAATCTCATTACTAGTAAAGTTACCATATGCAGTGTGTGAAAAACAATAAGGATCAAAGAAGTCTTGGACAATGTATGTAGATGGGATGAGATCTAATGTATGCCACACGAAAGGAAATTCCTAAAACATAATGGATCAAATCAAAGCTGATAAATCAAATAACAGAGTGGCGCACAATTGAGAAATGAAAAATAAAAGTCAATTCCTAAAATAAGTATCAAATGCAAGATTGTGCAACCTCAATAAGCTAGGTTTGAAAGAGTGGTTGCTTATTTTTAAAAGATTGGTCATAGTTAGAGATTTTTTTTACATCTGTTCCATTTGCTTCCTACATTAGACAAGTTTTTCTTTCAGACCTGAAACAAAATGTTGTAACTTTGTCTAGGAAAGTTTAACACGACATGGAGAAGATCCCACAATATAATAAAAAACTAGCACAATAACCCGTGCTAAGCACGGGCATGGCCCATGTGGTCAGGGTTCCCCGCTCCATCTAGCTACTTTGGAAAATTTTTTGATAAATAATTGCATATAATAATTGTGTGGTTTGCTGGTTAGGTTATTTTTATTTAAAAGGCTATAGATAATTAGTTCAAATCTCTAAAACTTTACATTTTTTAGCTTTTTACCAAGGCTCCATAAAAAAAGTCAACATTGAAAAGAATCTAGTCAAAGTTGAATAGAAAACCCCCGGCTTTAATATATTATAATGGTTGGGGGAGAATGCACAGCCCCTGCCCCTAATGTTAACTGGTGGAAAGAGAGCCCAAAATCTATTACCAGATGGTGGAAGGAGAACCAACAATTAAGATACCACGCCTTTGCCTTGACATTTCCATTTACCTAGGTAATGTTTGGCAAGCAAGATACCAAGTCTTTACTTCTTTACCTAAAAAAAAAAAAAAAAACTTTGCCTATGATATATTCGGCCAAGTCAGGAGGAGTGGAAACCTCTATTAGAGTTTATGTTTAAAACTCCAATAAAAAAGAATCATACTGGTAAATTGAGGGGGCAAGTCTTTTACCATTTTATGGTTATGGTTTGAATCCTTCCAAGAACAGTTTATCCTCAACAGACTTCATATGCAAGGTCCACAAAAGAATTAATGCTAGATTCTAATGCTTAGTATGTGTACATGAACGACCAATAACTAGGGTCAACCGAAAAATCCACAAAAAATGGAAATGAAAGTGGGTGTGATTCAGGTCGACATTACAACACATGAGAATTTTAAGCACAGTATAAGATATAAGAGGGGAGGAAATGTTGAAAAAACAACCATTGAGAGAGAGAGAGAGAGAGAGAGAGAGAGAGAGAGAGAGAGAGAGAGAGAGAGAGAGAGAGAGAGAGAGAGAGAGAGAGAGAGAGAGAGAGATCAGACCTTAGTTTGGCAGATTAGGAGGAGCGAAGATACAGCTGGAGTAACCATGATTCTCTGAAATACTTCGATGCAAATGCTAAAATAAGACATAAACAGAAGTCCTTGTAATGTAACCAAGGATGCATCGAAAGTAACCGAGCAATTCCGTGGAAATCTCGCATCAGATCATAGAGCAGAGAAGGAAGATTCAGAGGATGCTTCCTGTTTACTTATTAATAGCAAAATAAAAAGATGAGGGAGGCTCCCCTAAGCTGCAGCTTAGGGGAACATCAGCTGGGGCGTGCGATCCGCACATGTGGCAGAACCAAGATGAAAATTTCGAGGCCCGCTCCTTTTTTTTTTTTTTTTTTCACATTTCCCCCTTTTGGCTTTAGCTAAACCTAATCTATCACTATCCTGCAACTCTCCCTCTCTCGTCTCTCTCTCATGGGCGTCATCAGATCTTGCTGCAGCTTTCCCTCTCTCAACTCGTCATCAGTCGGAGCAGTCGGTGCAGTCTCTTTGAGGAGCTTTTCTCTCTGCAGCTCTCCCTCTCTCGTCTCTCAGTGTGACAACTGCTCCGCCCTGCGCTCCCATCTCCGCCCAGATCCAGAAAAGGGGACTTTCCCTCTCGGTGCCTGGTCGAAGATTCTGAGAGAGGATTACTGGGATTCGAGAAGGGTGGAATCGATGGAGATTCTGATGAGGAGGAGGAATCGGATGGGAGGAGTCCTCATGAGTTTCTGGCAAGGCAGTTGGCGAGTACAAGGATTTGCTTCTTTCTCAGTTCATAAAGGGGTTGGGTCTCTAAAAGGGAGGGATCTGAGCAGGGTGAGGAATGCGATTCGGGAGAAAGCTGGGTTTGAAGATTAGAGATTAGAGTCCACCCAAACAGAGGAAAAGGAAATGGGAATTTGTTTCACTGTTTTTTTCCCCTTTTCCATAGAGAGGAGATAGAAGAAGGCCCCTTTTTTCGTTTTCTTTTTGTTTCTTCAACATTGGATTTTTTTTGTAACTTTTTTTTTCAATGTTGTTTGGGTTTGATGATAGGTGGTGGGGGGATTCATGGCTGTTATTCTAACTTTGCCATTCAAATCTGAATGTGGGTTATTTATATATGTTCTGGTTCTTTTAATGCCTCTCTTTTAGTGACCATTGATGGGTTCTTTGTATTCTAAGTGATGATCTGAAATCTTGCAATGACTACTGTTGATGGGCATTGATGGTTTATGTTGTAGAAAAATGTCACTATAGTCTGTACTCTTCTTCATCTTCTCAATCATGCCCCGTGATAAGATTCAATATTTTAAGATATTTTCTGAAATAATAATGGTCTCCAAGTGAATAAACAATGTTTCCATGAAGAGCATGGTGCCATCCATCTGTAGTAGTTTCCTGCATTGTTCGAAGCAGCAGAAGTGATACCTGAAAGTATTGGAGCTCTTTCACTTGTGTAAATCCAGAAATACCCAGGAGGTGGAAGAAATCATATATGCACATGAGACAAGACCGAGTGGGAGAGAGGTGAGAGAGGGAGAGGCGGAAGGGGATCTTTTGCAAGGGAGGGTTGTTTCAATTTAGGGATGAAAGGGAAAAAAATAAGCGGGCCCTAAATTTCTGTCACACGGGGGATTCGCACAATCCAGCTTATGCTCCCCTAAGCTGCAGCTCAGGGGAGCCTCCCTCTTTAGCCTAAGTATCTTCTCACCCACTTTGTCAGGTATCGACACAACACCTGGCACTTGGACGTCGGATTTAGAAGAAAATGGACGACGGAGCACATGAATAGGAGAATGTGATTAAGATGAGTTTACAATTTAGATAGTTTATCATTCCTCCATTCCTCACATGTAATGAAAAAAAAAAGGGAAAATTTCAAAATGGGGCCTAAGTTTCTGGTACATTTCAAGACATGACAAAATAAAAACTACATTTTTAAAAGGGGCTGAAGTTTTCCAATCTCCTTTCAAATCAGGACAACCGGCCAAAATGCCTAACCGTCAGGCCATTTTCCCTCCCTTTTTTTTTTCAAAATCCCGAAAATGCCCTTATGCATAAGAGTTAAAGAAACATAGGATGGGTTCGGTCTTTCTCTACAACGTCTCTTTCCACTGTTCTTCCTTCTTTCACACCTTTTCTCCTTCAACCAGGCTGAAATTCATGGGCTACAAGTAGACATGAATAAGGGGAATGAAGGCGGTGATGAGATCAATGGTCTGGGCTGGGTGAGATGAGTTGTTTTCTGCAGGTGGGTAACTTGAATAAGGGGAATGAATGTGGTGATGAGATCAATGGGCCTGCATGGTGATGCAGTCCTAGGATTAGGATTGCAAGTGCCGGGGCACAATTAGGATTCCCAGGGAACAATCACATGAGGAAGAAACAGTTTTCGACGATAAATCTTCTATTAACTCAATTATCTCTTAGATTACCAATCTCTACAATGTCATATTTATAAGAAAAGAAACTTAAGGGCTAAGAAAGCAATCTAAACCAAACTAGGAAACCAAATAATAATTAGAAACTAATCCTAATTATACTCTTGCTAAAATAAAACTAATAATAATTAAAATTAGAATTTCATGGGTCCCACATGTGGCCCACGAGTCTTGTTGTAATGATGTGGTATTGCTGCTGCATCATTCTCCCCAGGTTGGAAAAGAGTTCGACCTCGAACTCGGCTCTTCTTCTTGATGTTACTTCTGTAGACGAGAACTTGACCCTTGCTTTGGTGGTGTCGGCTTCATAGGACGGAGTGTGACTTGTTTTTCACCATGCATGAATGTGTATGTGTGTTGTCACGCATGCCATTAGTTCCATTCTTGTCATACATCCACGGACGACCCAACAAGATATCACAACTATCCATGGGTACCACATTACACCAAACTGTATCTGTATAATCTGCACCAATGGAAAATGTAACTGGACATGCATATCGGACTTGCACTTCTTCACCTGTCATTAACCATCTAGCAAAATAAGGACAATGATGCTTCCGAACTTTCAGCTGTAAGCGATCCACAAAAGCTTGGGATATAATATTCTGACAACTGCCTCCATCAATGACTACCATGCATTCCTGACCATTGACTGTTCCTTTGGAGCAGAAAATATTTTCTTGCAACCACTTCATCGCAGTATTTGATGGAGCATCGGTGATGACCATGAGAGATTCACCTTCAACTGCATTGTAAATCTCTAATTCTTCTGTCTCAGCTGCAACCTCTTTTTCTTTAGGATCATCTGGGACATCATTCTCATCACTTTCATTCTCAATGAAGTGTATGCGTTTGGGACATTCCTTGCACGATGCCCTTGTTGGTGAAAATTAAAGCATGTGATCCTATTTTGACCTTCGGGCTTGGTGAATTCTTTCTCCGATGAATCACTCGGCTTAGAACCTACAATCGAAGAATTCTTGTGCATAACCCATTTAGAGGCATTAAGTTTTCTGGCTAGGTGATGTGCAATTCCCTCAGCCTTGATAGCATGCTAAACAATCCCATCAACATTATCAAAATGCTTGAATGTGAGGATATCTTGTATGTCAAGTGTCAGCCCATTAAAGTATCTGTCAACTAATACATCCTCATCTTCATTCAAACCACAACGAGCTTGCATGGTCATAAACTCCTTAGAATACTCAACAATTGTCTTAGATCCTTGTTTCAAGTATTGAAAACGTGAACGCAGATCTCTGGAGTAATTGACAGGCAAAAATTTTTGTTTTAACAAATTTTTCATCTCGGCCCACGTGTCAACAGGGTCAATTTGTTGATATCTTCTCTTCTTTTGCAACTCGGCGCACCATATCGCAGCATAATTGCGAAATCGAGTTGCCACCAGTAGAGGTGTTCAACGGGTCGGGTTCCGGGTTATCGGGTCAAACCCGACCCGACCCGATGATTTTGGCCGGGGTCCTTGACCCGGTAATTAAGATGCTTAACGGGTATCGGGTTAACGGGTATCGGGTCAGCCGGGTTTCGGGTCAAACGGGTCGGGTCAAACGGGTCATTTGATGTTTTTGTAATTTTATTTATAAAGATTATAAAAATACTTTAAAAATTGCTTAAAAATAAAGTTCAAATGTTAAATAAACCCTAATTCATAAATAATAATATACAAACTTAAAAACTTACAATTTACAAATAGTACAACAAGACTCATAAATGGATGAAATTACTGATAAATGATAAATATAAGTATATAACTATATATATAAGTGATAACTTGATAAGTCATTGACTCAGAGACATAGACACATAGTGTCATACTCATACATGATACATTACAATTATACAAATATACAAATATACAATGAATAATTGAATATAGAGCTCATTATCTGATGAAGTGATGATTGATGAATACGATTATATGAATATGAATATATGATTGATGAATGCTGATCAAGTGAGGTGATCATTGATCAATGATCAATCCATTTCAGCTAGTAATGTATTACTAACAATCAATGAATCAAAGTATCTAACATATTTAATTAAACTATTAACTAATATCAATAATATTCAATATCATATATTTTTTTTAAAAATAAGAGTAATATGTTAACGGGTACCGGGTCAACCCGTTAACATATTGCTAAAACCCGTTACCCGGGTGGCTAAATAGCATGACCCGACCCGTTAATTTGGGATGTTGTCTGACCCGTTAACCCGTTAAGACACCGGGTACCGGGTCGGGTAACGGGTCACGGGTCAATCTGAACAGCTCTAGCCACCAGTGTAATCTTATGACCATCCGTCATTGGTTTATGTGCAAAAATATTTTCAACGCACACTAACCAATCCAAGAATTCATCTGGTTTCAATTTCCCATCATATTCAGGAATCACAAGTTTAATACCCAAATCTCGATCAACATCTACTACATGTGGATCTCGTTGATGCTGAACATGTCGTCCATCATCTTGATGATTTTCCTCATGCCAATTAGTTTCCAAATTGGTTAATCGGGTTTCAATTCTTTCCAGAGTCGCTTGCATTTGAGCCATCGTTGTGGATAGTTGATTAACAGTCACCGATAATTGTGCAACGGTTCCCTTCAAATCATCATCATTGTGAGAGGAAGACTCCGCGCCAACCTGCTTCTTGGGAGGCATTTTTTGTTTAATGCAAATTTAAAATATTTGACTGACCTGATGTGTAGATTAGCTATCCATGATCACGTTGGTGAAAACGGATCGAAAATCGGACGGTGGATGAGCTCGATATCGTAAGAAGAAATTGCAATAGTTGATCTTGGGCAAGGGGCTCAACTGTTGTTGATGGCAGCACTACGGTTGTCCTGGCTGTTTTATGTAGATGGGCTTGAAAACCAGTCTTGGTCCAAATACAAGTGGCCCAAAGTCAAGTTGAGCACACACTTGCAAAGAAGCACACGTGTGAAACACCTTCCTCTTTGCTTTGATCTAAGCGCCCGAAAGAGAGAAAAGGGTTTGAAGCTTCTTTTCTGCTTGTCTTCAACGAAACGAAGGGAGAGGGAATGCAGCCTTTTGACCTGCGACCAGCGAAAGAGGGAGAAGTGGCGCTTGCTGCTTTCCGACCAGCGACGGGCGCTTGCTGCTGGACGATCGTGTTGCGGTAGATGATGCGCGATGGACGCGTGCTGTTGGTGGGGTGCTGGGACGATTGGAGAGAGGAGGTGCTTGCGGAGGTGGCGTTTGCAGTAGGGCGACTGTGGTGCACGGTACACCTTCTTCTCTTCTCTGTTCTTCTTTGCTCTTTCTGCTCTTTTTTTTTGTTGGCTGGGTGGGGATTTCTATGGGAGGAAGGCGAGTGGTTGTGGGGGTGTGGTCTAGGCTGGGTTTTGACGGACGAAGTTGGTTTCGGCAGTGGCTTCCGGCTGGGTGTGGCGGACGAAGGTGAAGTTCGGGATGAAGGTGGAGATCGGGACGAGGGATGTGCGGTGTTGGTGTTGGTGTTGAGTTCAGGAAGTGGGATGAGATGGGTCTAGGGTTTTGGACGAGTGGGACTGGTTGGAGATCGGCAGGGGTTTGGAGATTCCGGTGGAATGGGTTTGGGGATTTGCGGTCTGGGCTTGACGGAAGGATGAGGTTGGGTTGTGTTCTGACGGAAGGGAAGATGAACGATGGGTAGGGGTAACCAACGCCGATTGATCGTGATGATCGTTCGGCTCTGATACCAATTGATGCAATCCTAGGGTTAGGATTGCAAGTGCCGGGGCACAATTAGGGTTCGCAGGGAACAATCACACGAGGAAGAAACAGTCTTCAACGATAAATCTTCTATTAACTCAATTCTCTCTGAGATTACCAATCTCTACAATGTCATATTTATAAGAAAAGAAACTTAAGGGCTAAGAAAGCAATCTAAACCAAACTAGGAAACCAAATAATAATTAGAAACTAATCCTAATTATACTCTTGCTAAAATAAAACTAATAATAATTAAAATTAGAATTTCATGGGTCCCACATGTGGCCCACGAGTCTTGTTGTAATGATGTGGTATTGCTGCTGCATCACATGGGTGAGATGAGCTGTTTTTTGCAGGTGGGTTATGTGCTCGGTTGAGGTTGGTTGCAGGCTATTGGACAGGTGGTGAAGAGAGATGAGGATCGTAAGTTGCAAGGTGATTGCTGTTGAAGATGGATCTGGATGAGGAGATGCAGTTGGTGAAGATATTATGACAAGGGGCTGGCCGAGAGATTGAGGTCTGTGCAGGTTCTGGGTTTGTGTGTGAGGCGGGGCTCGGCTAGGATGAGTGGGAGATGCATTTTGGTAAAGGTTGGTCGGTTGGTCGATGGGCTTGGGTAGAGACTGAGATGTGAAGAATTGCAGGTGAAGAGGAGATGAGAATGGGTTCAATTGGGCTCTGTGGGGTTGATGGAGAAGAAAAAGAGATGAATGGGAAGACGATGATGGGTTTTGTTTCGGTTGGAGGTTTTTGGTTTGGATTGATAGAGAGATATAGATGTAGCGGTGAAGTGGGGAAGAAACAGAGAGCTGGTGGCTGTTGTAACAGTGAGCACTTGGTTGTGGTAAGGTGGTGGTGTTCTGTGAAAGCAGGGAGTGGAGTTTCCGTGAGATGGATGCTGGTTGTGCAGGGTGGAAATCAGTGGGTTCTGTCTAGTCTCAAATGTTGTGGGCTGGTTGCAGAGGACTGAGAAGGCCGGGGTAGGGAGTGTTTGGTTGGCTAGAAATGATGGGTGAAGAAGAGGTGGGTTCGTGGTAAAGGTTGTTAGCCACTCATCTCAATCACAATCGAACAATGGATCCTTTCTGTCAGCAGGAGATAATGCTATAATGCTATACATGGATAAGGTTATGTGAACTCTTATCTCTAGGATCACCCTTGCAATTCTTCTCAGGTACACTTTAAATACTGAATACAAACCTAAATAGTAATGTGCATTGCAACCCATCCTGTGTTCACATTATCACTTTTTTTTCCTTTTCAAGTACGAGATACTACTGTGTAGTTGGTGAGATACCACCATTACCGGCCTTTTACGTGCCAATGGCTGAGTTCTACTCACCTGTTGGTGTTCTTTCAACCTAGCCACCTGTTGTTATATTTCAAGTTCTTCAGACTATCTTGACACTTCTTTATCCTACTGTGCAGTAGGTGAGATACCACCATTACCGAGTGCCTTTTACGTGCCAATGGCTGAGTTCTACTCACCTGTTGGTGTTCTTTCAACCTAGCCACCTGGTGCTATATTGCAAGTTCTTCAGACTATCTTGGCACTTCTTTATCCATTTGCCTTCTGTGTAGCACCTTTTTCCTGTTTGGTGTTTCTTCTCTGCACTGCACCACTGTAGTAGACAATCTCTGATGTCTGAAGAGATGGTGTTTGGATGGATGCACCAGTTATGGAGAATAAGGACGTGTAGTTGGGTAGAGACAGTGACGATAGTATTTGTTTGTTTGCAACTAAAGCCTTAAGGGCATTTATGGGATTAAAAAAAGAGAGGGAAAATGGCCGGACATTGGGGTATTTTGGCCGGTTGTCCTGTTTTGAAAGAAGAATGGAAAATTTAAGGCCCATTAGTTTTTCTTTTGTCCTGTTTTGAAATGTCCCAGAAACTTAAACCCATTTTGAAATTTCTCCTTAAAAAAGAGAAGAAAAGGAGAGCCTCATATATTCTCATCATTTTTTTTTTGTTAAGACATAGATTATCAGCACTTGGAAGGTTCTTTTTCTTCTTCTCCTGTCTTTGATCTTTTCTTTCCAAACTCTTCTTCTGTTGTCTGTTGCAGTTTTGACTAAAAACATGAGAGAGAGAGAGAGAGAGAGAGAGAGAGAGAGAGAGAGAGTTGTCTGTTGCAGTTTTGACTAAAAACATGAGAGAGAGAGAGAGAGAGAGAGAGAGAGAGAGAGAGAGAGAGAGAGAGAGAGAGAGAGAGAGAGAGAGAGAGAGAGAGAGATGACACTCAAATCGATGATGGCTGAATGGTTTCTTCTATGAAATTGCGTGGTTAGCCGTAGTCATCCCAGTATGTTTGTGCTTTCATTTCATTCCCTTTTTCTAGAGAATCTAACATTGTGATGGTCTCTTCTTCCTCATTCCCCCTTTTTCTCTAATCTATTGCCAATTTTTGTTCATGCTTGATTCCATATTGAGTGTCTTTTGGTGAGAGGTGAAGAGTTTGTAGAAGTAGAATGTGTACATCATGAAGGGAACAAGGGAAGGGAAGGAATGTTTTGTGAGCTGCATGGGATTCAGTTTCAAATTAATTCCTCGTTTCATTCATCTTTTCCAAGCCAAAACCGCTGATCCAACGAGGGTTAATTGGCATAACATATAAGTCTCCAGTCTCCTATCGGTCAGGTTGGTAGTAGGTGAGGTTTTATTGCAAGACGCAACCTCAGTCTCATTGTTTGTTTGTTATGATTTGGGAAAGAAAAAACAAAGTTGAAGAATAAAAAGGAAGAATCAAGTATAATGAAGCATAAGGTTTAGGTAGCCAATTCATTGTACAATGACCTCACTCCATGACCAGTCTATGTATTAGAAAACAAATCTACATCCCATTTACAATTATATATATATATATATATATATATAACACCAAGAGTTTACAAAACTCCACTAATAAATCCAATGAAAAGGGGGGTGGGGGCTGGATAGTCGACCTTTTATTTTTTTAATTTATCTGTTCATTCATTTTTTATTTTTTTGAATTTGAGAATTATTGCTCAAAGACCCTCAATATGGATTTTGTGGGTGAGGGTCTTTTGATGTGCAGTAATTCATACCATTAAATTTATTGTAGCTCTTCCCTTTGAAACAATGGGCTCCTCCATTAATAATAATATGATTCAAAACTGGTATATTTTGAAGGAGCTCATCATGCGACTTTAAAGTTCTGATTGTATTACTATTGGTATGGTCGTTACTGTTGATGGTTTTGTATTCTCCTTTCTCTTCTTTATTTGAGAGAGTATGGCCTTTTAGTTTTGGTATTAGGATTTTGATTGTTATGGAATTCGATACATCTTATTCTGGTTTGAATATTTTGATTTATAATTTTGGATTGTTCTGGATGGTGATTCCTGAATCTTGGATTTGTTTTTTGTCTTTCTTAATTTGGTATTGGGTATGTTAAGTTGGACTTTGGGGAATTGAGAATTGCATATGGTAGACAATTAGGGGTTGGAGGCCGTTTTAAAGTTGTGATTTGCGTTGTTCTGATTTTTTATTTTTTAAAAAATTCTGGATGGGACATTTTGAGTTTGAGATTGGATAATTAGGAAATTCTATATGGTTAACAACTGGGCTTTGGGATGGATTCAGGGTCTTGGACTTTGAATTTGCTCATTCAAGATAATTTCTCGTTTACGTTTTTTTTTTTTTGTTGTTTTTATTTCTGCATAGAAATTTGAATTGGAAATGGAAAAGGTTTGGGATATGTGAGTGACAACTGGGCTTGAAAACTTATCTGATGGGTTTGGAAATTTGATTCATCTTATTTTGGTTTGAAAGATTTCAATTTATGGTTTTGTGTTTTTTGAATTGTAAACTTCTGGTTTTGGGTTTTTTTTTTATTTTGAATTTTGACAGTCGGGATTTTGTCTTGAAGGTTTTTTTCTCCTTTTGAAATTGAGATTTGGTTATTCTTGATTTGGGCAATTGGAATTTGGGATTGGGTGCCTTGAGTTGGAAAGAAAATGAAGGTCATGAGGTGGTTAGTTCTTTTTTTCATTTTTCCTTTTTGTCATAGGGTCCTTCAAGCGAGAATCCACTTTCGTTTAAATGGTATAATGCCAATGAAGTGATTCTTGGAAAGAAAATGAAGGTTAATTTCCACATTATGAAATTGGGTAGAATCTTGATGATTCTGGTTATTTTTCAAATTCCATTACTTCATTTTTTATTACTAGCAAAATGGTGGTGTTAGTGTCTCTAATCAGATTGTATGAAATGCATTTAAGCTACTCTTAACTCTTTACTGGAGATTCTGATGCAAAACCTATTTGCTAATAAAAGATTGGTATTTTTTATTTGATAAAGGAACTCTTATGTAACGTCTTCTACACAAGCTGTGGATTCCTATAAAGATTCATTGTAAAGTTGGACTTCCCTACTCACATGCACCATCCCAATCAAAACTCTTACAGTGAGACCTATCTACTTAGCAGGTTTTATTTTATATTGTTTTTCTCTGATCCCCTCAATGTTTTAAGAATATATTCAAATATGTTGATGTACTCTGATGTTCATTAATATGCCGAGCTTATTTGTCTCAATTCAATGGTCATTGTGTTTGGATTAATGAATAGGCCTATTTTTGTAATTGGATACAATGAACTGTCCCCTATTTTTAGTTTTTGAAACCAGCTATATTTGAAGAAGTTAAGGTGACAACAATTGATCAAAGATGAACATGCTCTTTATTCTGTATGATGGGATTGTTGATTCTGTTATAATCATAGTAATTGAATCTTTTTGGAATGAAAGTTTATTTTGATTCATGTACATATATCACAAGGAGCTGTTGATCAAAGATAGGTCAACCACTTACGATGCTTGTATTGAGAGCCACAATTGGATTTTATACAGTTTTAAAGTTGAAGGGATGGTCCGAGTCAATTAGAAGTGGGTGAATGGTAAATGAATATGAAATTCTGAAGTTGGTAGAATGGTCTATGTATTAATTGGAGGGGACTTAAAATTGGTTGATGATGTGGTCGATGAGAATAGTTTTGAAAATGATTTGTGAGAAATTATCAAACCTAAACCCAGCCTCTTTCTCTGCATGCATGTAATGGTTCAGCTGGAGGTGTTTGATATTAGACAGCAGCCCGACGAATCTACATTTCCTCGATACTCATTTATATGTGCCTGTTTGTTTTTTTTTTTTTTTTTTTTTTTTGCTGACGCAGGGTGTCCCAGCCCTTTGGGCCGGAGTAATCCCTGCGGGCCCAGAGAGGCAAAGCCGGGTAAAAACCCCATGTTGCCCCAGTGTGGCAGCGCAGTTTCGAACCCTCAACCTCCGGGAGCAAACCGTGGTCCTAGGCCAACTGAGCTACCCCTTGGGGCTATATGTGCCTGGTTTGAACATGTCAAAGCTTTGCCGAGCACCTGTGCTCACATTATTGCGAGCATTGCATCTAGTAGGCCCACCTTATGATCCATCTAAGTGGACCATAAAACAGGGACGCCCTGTTAGTTATCAATTTTAAGTTTGGCACCCATCCTAGTGGACTGAACTGTTAGATTGACTGTGCACTCATTTGGATGGTGAAAACTTTTAGGCCATTAATTAAGGTAATTGATATTGGCACTCTTTTTTTTTTACGAAGGCACTCCTTTTCAATGTAAATGGTGAGAAGGAAATTGGCTTGAATTGGAGTGCTTCCATAAAAAAAAGAGTGTCAATATCAATTACCTTAATTAATTGGTTAGGATGGTGATCCAAGTCTACGTCACCCTACACAGGGCCGTGGGGGAGGGATTGAAGGTCTCATCTCCAGGTGGGCCCCATAATGATCGGTGCTTAGTGCTCACCTTATGCTCAACAGAGGGGGTAAGTAGGAATTTTTAACATCTTTAATATTTTTCATAGTTATGTGAATCCCCCAACACAATAGATCCTTATTTCATATAATTCCGTCAGGATTAGGGCTGTTAAAGTGTCAAGCCCCAGCCGGCCAGAGGAAGTCCTTATCCTACCCTAACTGCAGGCCAAGCCTAAGTTGAGCAAAAGCTCTTTGCAGCTTACACTTCTAATGCCCTTATCTTATCCTCAAGGGCCCAGAACAAGCTAGGACCGAAAGAAAATTTATGTTTTAATAGACACAGTTCTTTCCTATACCACAAACATTGAAATGTAGATGTTCATAGTTCATAGTTAATCTATTGTTGAAATAATAGAACTGATCTGAGAAATAGATCCCACTGCCCTTACAAAAGATGTATCTATGTATATCTGATATGTCTTCCATAATATAGTACAAAAGATCTTTATCTTTATAGGATAAAGAAAAGTTATTGCCTTGATTAATGTAGGAAAAATTCCAAAAAAGTATAAAACTTATTTTCAAAGAAATACATGAAGATTTGAATATTTCAAAAAAAATATATAAAAGTTTTCCACAATTCTTTCAATCAAGGCCTCTCTATAAATATTTTCGAAAAATGACAAACTACGCTTCCCTTATGAAGGTTTTGTCTTTTATTAACCTCTTTCCTCACTAACACTGACCATTTTGATTTTGATGATCATAATCATTTAATAAATCTAGTTTTTTTAGTCATTTGGAATCTCTTATTTTTTAAACATCCATTATGACGTGGGCTCCACTAGGTCATTTGGGTTGGGCTTGATTATTTCTCTTAAATTTTTTAATTAAAGGAACAAAACTTGAAAAATGAAATAACGGTATTTTTTTCATTAAATATTTTTTTTATGGAGAAGACTTGATTGAAAGAATAACGGAAAAACTTTATATATATTTTTGAAATATTCAAATCTTCAAGTACTTTCTTGAAAATGAGACAAGTTTAATACCTTTTTAAAAATTTCCCGATTAATTAATGTTTGAAGCTACAAAATTATATGCAGGTTGGTGTAGTAGCAGTTTTAAAATACATTTTAGATGTACACAAGCAGCAATCGGCTTGAATACATGAAAAAAAAAAATGGAATGGCTATCTATTTTATTCTGAATTTGTTAGAGGCATAGAAAATGACCTAAGGTTGGGTTTCTTTTTCCTACTCTTCTACCACTTGTTAACGAAACAAAAGAAAATGCCACTCCAACTCATGATGTATTTCATTCCAAGGAACCCATACCCTATGCTAAAATAACCCACTGGAATGGTATTTGTTGTCAAGAATAATTAAGCTATTTCTAATTCTTTAACTTACATATTTCTAAAATAATCCACTGGAAAGGCCGGGCTTGGTCATGTAAAGCACTAGCTTAGTTCTCTAGGTTACGGGTTTTTCAAAATTGGCTCTTTACCCTACCTTTGGGTTTTAGGACAAGAAGAAAAGCCCTTGCTTTTCGGGATTCCACGGGATGGGGCGGGCGGGGTGGGCCCTTATCAAAGGGGCCCACCTTATTATTCATTTGAGTGGATCATAAAATAGTGACCTCCATGATAGGGGTCGATCTCAAGTTTTGGCACCCATTGGAATGTGCTAGACCATCAGATCAAATGTGCACTCATTTGTATGGTGAGAACTACAAATGAGAACTTGCAGGCCGTTGTTTAAGTGGTTATTGTAGGTGCAGAAAATTACGACCCACAATAAGAGGGTGCCTTATAGGACTTATCCGAGAAGATGATGGTGTCTGGAATGTCTGGATGCCGCCCGGAAGCCTGGAAGGGAAGAACAAACAGTCAGAGGACCCTGGCCTGGGTGGCGCAAGGCTCTCCGATGCCAAAGTCAGTATGGGAACTGTAACAATGGAAGGAGAGGAGGAAGAGAGACAGAGTAACGGCTCTGGTATGGAAAAAATGGCGTACCTTAGATGGTGGCATGAATCTCTATTTATAGAGTGCGGAACGTATCTTTGGGAGATATTGTGGTGTGGGTCCCACGATTGGACTGGGAAGTCACGATCAGCCCACATTGCATTAATTGTGGTCCAATCCAGCCCACTATGCATTAAATGCCCGTCGGGTCAGCCCACATCGCATTTAATGCACATCTTGTTGGGCCAGATCCTGTTGGGCGCCTTTGGCGGTAGGAGTACCAGCGGATCTGCCCTCGGGCCCTGCCCTGATGTGGCTTCAGCCGCTGGATGGGACTCTGTCAGGGATCTGGCGAAGATTGCGGGCGGCTGGATGTCGCGTCTGTCCCACCAGCGCGTGTCCCTATCCCTCCACGTGCCTGACGACGTGGGGGGATGAAGGGTACACGTGAATGTTCCCTCTTGCTTCGGCTTCTGTCCCGGCTTCTTTAGCCGAAATGGAGCTTTCTGCCGAGGTGGTACCCGTGGTGGTGCTCCTTGCCGAGATGACGCCCGAGGTGGGCCAGTTCGGCGCTAAGGGCCCGGAGCTGTCCGACTTCGGCCGGACCTCCCGTTCTGGTAGCCGGGACGAGCCTGGTGTCACGTGGATGACGCGAGGATGGCACGTGAGAATGCTTAACCTGATCTGATGGCTGTGATTAACTTAATCCTGTGGTTCGGGAAATCTCCCCACACAATTGCCCCCTAGGTTTGGACCTCTAAAGTGTGCTAGCCTTTAGGGGTTGAAAGCTAGAAGAATCCATCTGGGGATACTGTGATCATTACCTGGTGTCGCTTCAACTCTTTAAAGCAATAAATGCCCTGCCCTGTCCGCCTTTGGAACCGAGCTGACGGCTACACGCGTAGTTTCCGCGCCGACTGCGTTGTCCCATTGATTGACGGGCTGTCTCATTGATTGACGGGCACGGGCTTTGAAGTGTCTCTTCGAATTCGGAGGCGGTACCCAAATGAGGGTTTCCCCTTCTATAAATAGGGCCGCCCCCTTCTTCTTCTTGCTTCTGACTCTTTTCGCCTTCGCCTCTGCTTTTTCTTTCAATTTCTGCTCTGATTTCTGAGATCCGTTCGAGGCTTCCGATCTCCGTCCTGGCTCCTGAGATCTGTTTGAGGACGACGACCGTAGAACGTGCCTGGATCTGCTCCTGATCTGCCTCTTTGTCCTCGTAAGTCGCTCTGTTCTTTCGTCTGGTTTTTCTTGGGGTTTTTCGATTTCTAGGGCTTTTCTTCGTAGTCACCCCTTCCAGACATGGGCTCCCCTAGATTCAGGGTAGATTCTGATGAGGGCTTGGCCGAGTTTAGGGCTGCCTTCAAAATTCCGGAGGGGGTCCTCCTGAAACCGGCAGACCTTGCCGACGCTGCCCTGTATCGCTGCTACGGCGGCTGGATGCCATTCCCTCTGATCTCTGTGATCGAGGGTGGGGTCAGGTTTCCACTGCACCCCTTGCTTAGGGCTTGCCTTAGCCTTTGGTCCCTCGCCCCGGGCCAGCTGATGCCCAATGGCTACAAGGTCATTATGGGCACAGCGAAGCTGAACGAGATCTTGGGGACCAACCTAGGCCCTCACGACATCGAGGATACTTATGATATCTGCAAGGCTGGAGATGGAAGATACTATCTCCGTGTGAAGCCGCAGCGAAGGGGCTTCGTCCTAGCCTTGGAGGATTCAAGTAAGAACGCCGAGGAGGATTTCTTCTGTGTCTCGGGGGACTGGGAGTTCGGCCCAGGCGAAGATAGGAGGCTGTCGGTCCCACGTCGCCCTGGGGAAGTCCCAAGTAATCATCGCTGCTTTTCTCCTTTACTGTTTTGCTTATCTCACTGGTGCCGAACTGACATTCTTCTTTGCCTGTCGAGCAGAGGCGGGTGCAAGGCGGCGCCGAGCAGCTAGCGAAGGTTGGAGGAGGAATACCGAAGACATCAACAAGGTCGAACGGTACAAGGGGCACGAAACCAGGTCGGCTTGGAAACTGCTTGGTATAAGCCGAGGTATCGCGGCCACTACCACAGGACCGGAGCTCCTGGGGCGGACGAGACACACCCTGACCGTCCGACCGTATCGGTTGCGGTGTTCAGCGGAATCCCCTTGACCGATCCTGTTGCTGACCGGACTGCGTCTGGAGCCGAAGCATCCACTTCCGATCCGGGGCTGCCGGACTTGTCGCAGATAGTGGAAGCTTATACCTCTGACCGAGAGGAGGACATGGGAGGAAGCTCGAGGGAGGGCCGCTGTCAGGGACCTGGCTGCCAAGTTTAGGCAGAGGTCAGCGTCTTCTGGGACCCCCGTCGCCCACTGGTACTCGTGCTGCTTCGGGTCAAGTGGGCGTGGGCGCTCCGTCTATTCCTGCTCCTGTCCCGAGTGGGAGAGCCCGGCAACGCTCGCCGGACCGCTCGAAGGAGGGGTCCCCGCCCAGGAAGAAGTCCAAAGCGGGGGAGAAGAGCTCAAGGGCCGATCCGGAGTCGGGCAAAGCCCCTGGGGCCAAAGCTCCTGCCGAGAAGGGAGGCGAGAAGAGCGCGCCGAAGGAAAAGAGTGCGCCGGCCGAAAAGGGCGCGCTGGTCAGCAAGTCGGCTGTCGGTCCAGCGCGCGAGCCTCTCGTCCTGGCGGGACAAGGGTCCGGATCGGCTTCCGGGCCCCGAACTGCCCCAGCACCGTGGAAGCCGAGGATGGAAACCTCTACCGGCGAACCCTTGAGCGTTGAAGACCGGTTGCTGGGAAATGCCGAGGTGATTGGGGCTCTCGCCAAGGCCTGTGCTCTGCCAAGAGATATGGAGACGCATGACAGGTACGAGGATGAGAGCCTGATGGTCTCGGCGATCCAGGACAATATTCGTGTAAGTGTTTTCAACGCCTCTCTTCATTCTTCAAGTACCTTGGTCGAATCCTGACTCTGTTTCTTTTTGCAGAACGTGCAGAGGCTCCTAACCGTGGTGGGAAGGAGGGATAGGAGCGCTGCAAGAATGACCCGCCTGGAGTCTGAGCGGGAGAAGTTGAAGAAGGAGCTAGACGAGCAGCGGAAGGGATTCGAGGAGCTCAAGGTAGCCAGTGCTGGAGAATCTGCTCGGCTGGCGTCGGCTCTGGCTGAGGTCGCCGAACTCTCATCTCGGGCCGACCACATGAAAGGCGAGCTCTGGGCGAGGAACAAGAAGGCCGCCGAATTGGAGTCCGAGCTGGCCAGGTTGAAGGCTGAGTCCACTGCTGAGGGGACGAGGCTGCGTGCTGAAACGGCGAGGCTGAAGGCTGCGAACGCCGAGCTTGAGAAGGAGGCCCAGTCCGCCTTCCAGGATGGGGTAGATCGAGCCACCGAGCTGTACGAGAAGCAGGTGGAGGAGATCACCGCCATCCTGTTGGAGGAGGGATGCCTGGCCGCACTGAGACGTGCGGGGGTCCCTGAAGACCACCCCGTCTATCAGGACCTGCCGAAGTATTCAGACCTGGACCCCGAGCCGAGCTCCGTACCTACAACTGACAGTGCCCCGGTCGAAGCCCCTGCGGTTGTCGACGCTCCAGCTGCCCCGGTCTTAAGCGATGCCCCAGTCGCCAGCGAGGCTTTGGCCGTGCCTCAGGGTGAGACTTCTGCTCTTGGTTCGGCTGAGGTGCCAACCGAAGCCTCGTCTGCCAGCGACGCTCCAAGCGAGGTCCCCGTCCTGGCCGAAGCTTCTGGCCCCCTGGAGACGGTGATTGACCTGGTCGAGTCGCCGAGACCGGAGTAGCTCTATCTTGCCTTTGTCTTTCCTCTGTAATGTTTTTATGTTTCAGCCTTGTAAACATTCTCTCCAATCAATGAAAGTCAAGCTTCCTCACTTGTGCATTTTCTTTTTGCGTTTGTCTCCCTTCCATTTCTGGATGTGCATTGAATGGTATTGAATGCCTTTACGGTGTGGCGTGGCCTTTGAGGTAGAAAAAGTCAAAACTGTTAGTACTGACACCCCGTATTCTGGAGACCATAAATAGCAACAAACGAGGTGGCGCAGCCGACGAGGGAATCGGACGGATGTCTCCACGTGGCGCCATAGGGATCGCTGGTCAACAGCCGTGCATCCCCAGTGCGCGTGGGAGACTTCGCCCTCATAACTTTCTTCGGAGACCGCGTCCTCCTCCTTCCTATAAATAGGGGTGGCAAGCTCGCCATGGGAGGAGAAATGAACATGGCAGTAGAAATCATGTCTGGGAGGTGTCCGAAACTTCTTGATCCGGGAGGGGAACCCTGCACCGTTGGATGGCCATCCCCGAGGGGGGGAATGGCTGTCGTGGTCTGCGCGCCCTCTGAAGGAAATCCCCGTGGACCACGCGCTCTCTGAACGCGGGTCCACGGCCATCCGTCCCTGGCGAGGCAGAGTGAGGATGCGCTGCAGGGGGACGGTGGCGCCTTCTCGTCCGACACGGCCCCGTGCGCCCGTCGTACGGCAGGCGGGATTGGGCCTCGCTGGTCCGCGAGGTTTCTTCAAGCTTTGCCGCTCCCACTGCCGCCGAGGGTGTGGCAGAGCCCAGCGGGGTCCAAGGCCTGCGACTGGAGGGGCTGTGCGATGCTTTGGTCTGACCAGCCAGAGTGCATTGCTGCATAGCCCGGTGAAGTTCAGGATCGCTCAGAGCCTCCAGGCAACGATCCGGCCGTCGTGGAGCGAGCGAAGATCGGAGTTTTTCTGTCACTTTATTTTCTGCTTCATTTTCTGTTTTCAGAGGACTGCGATCCTCCTTCCTGTACTCTTCTTTCTGTTATGTAGTTCTTGTAACAGAGCAGTTCATAATAAATGAAAAGGAATTTTTTGATTATCCAAACATTGTCCAATGCTTTTGAATTCCTTCTCTTTCTGTGTATTGTCCTGGAATGCTTGCATTGTGTTTGAGCGCTGGCATCATTCCATTGGTCATGGCTGTCAAAGCGTGAGCTCGGCAACGATCTTTGAGGGGTGTAAAAACCCAAATATTAGGAATCCGGCCGAGTGTCTGAACTCGAGGCCTTCTCTATAGCCCAAGGCTAGGAGCTTTAGGAAGCGACCGAGTCTGGACTCGAGGTCTCTTCCAGGGCGGAGGGCCCAATCTCGGCTGAGTAAGGACTCGAAGCCTTCTCCATAGCCCAAGGCTAGGAGCTTTAGGAATCGACCGAGTCTGGACTCGAGGTCTCTTCCAGGGCGGAGGGCCCAATCTCGGCTGAGTAAGGACTCGAAGCCTTCTCCATAGCCCAAGGCTAGGAGCTTCAGGAATCGACCGAGTCTGGACTCGAGGTCTCTTCCAGGGCGGAGGGCCCAATCTCGGCTGAGTAAGGACTCGAAGCCTTCTCCATAGCCCAAGGCTAGGAGCTTTAGGAATCGACCGAGTCTGGACTCGAGGTCTCTTCCAGGGCGGAGGGCCCAATCTCGGCTGAGTAAGGACTCGAAGCCTTCTCCATAGCCCAAGGCTAGGAGCTTTAGGAATCGACCGAGTCTGGACTCGAGGTCTCTTCCAGGGCGGAGGGCCCAATCTCGGCTGAAGTAAGGACTCGAAGCCTTCTCCATAGCCCAAGGCTAGGAGCTTTAGGAATCGACCGAGTCTGGACTCGAGGTCTCTTCCAGGGCGGAGGGCCCAATCTCGGCTGAGTAAGGACTCGAAGCCTTCTCCATAGCCCAAGGCTAGGAGCTTTAGGAATCGACCGAGTCTGGACTCGAGGTCTCTTCCAGGGCGGAGGGCCCAATCTCGGCTGAGTAAGGACTCGAAGCCTTCTCCATAGCCCAAGGCTAGGAGCTTTAGGAATCGACCGAGTCTGGACTCGAGGTCTCTTCCAGGGCGGAGGGCCCAATCTCGGCTGAGTAAGGACTCGAAGCCTTCTCCATAGCCCAAGGCTAGGAGCTTTAGGAATCGACCGAGTCTGGACTCGAGGTCTCTTCCAGGGCGGAGGGCCCAATCTCGGCTGAGTAAGGACTCGAAGCCTTCTCCATAGCCCAAGGCTAGGAGCTTTAGGAATCGACCGAGTCTGGACTCGAGGTCTCTTCCAGGGCGGAGGGCCCAATCTCGGCTGAGTAAGGACTCGAAGCCTTCTCCATAGCCCAAGGCTAGGAGCTTTAGGAGTCGACCGAGTCTGGACTCGAGGTCTCTTCCAGGGCGGAGGGCCCAATTCGTCGAAATCAGTCAGAGAGATGACAAGTTGATGACAAGGTGAAAGCTGTTTTCATTGATTGAGGTTCATTACATCCTTAGAAATAAAATTTCTTCAAGTGGGATGCATTCCACGGTCTCGGCAATGGCTTGCCATCCAAGTCTTCGAGCTTGTAGGCTGACTTTCCTGCCAGTGAAACTACTCTGAACGGGCCGTGCCAGTTCGGGGCAAGCTTCCCTTCATTTGGTTCTCTGTCAGCTGGCAGGGTCCTCTTTTAAAACGAGCTCTCTCGTGGTGAACCTTCTTTCCTTGACATTTTGATTGTATGCCCTGGCTAACCGCTGCTGATAGTCGGTTAGTCTCAGGGCTGCAGCTTCTCGTCGTTCGTCCGCTAGCTCCAGCTCCATTGCCAGGTTCGTCTCATTTCGGCCTTGGTCGACCAGTTCTGTCCTCAGGGTAGGAAGGCCGATTTCTAGGGGAATGACCGCCTCCATACCGTAGGCCAGAGAGAATGGTGTCGCCGAAGTGGACCTCCTTGGAGTTGTTCGATAGGCCCACAGCACGCTCGGAAGCTCTTCTGTCCATCTGCCCTTTGCCTTGTCCAGTCGCTTCTTCAGGCCGTCCAGGATCACTTTGTTGGAGATTTCTGCCTGGCCATTACTCTGTGGATATGCCGGGGTGGAGTAATGGTTCCTGATGCCATGCTCTTGGCAGAAATCTCTGAAGGATTTGGAATCGAACTGAGTCCCGTTATCTGAAATCAGGGTCCGGGGGATGCCGAACCTCGTGAGGATGTTTTTCCAGACGAAGTTCCTGGAGTCCCTGTCCGTGATGGAAGACAACGGTTCAGCCTCTATCCACTTGGTGAAGTAGTCCGTAGCCACTATCAGCCATCTTTTGTTCCCTGGAGCTCGGTGAAGGGGCCCCACAATGTCCAGGCCCCATTGAGCGAAGGGCCATGGACTGGAGAGGGGGCTCAGATCCTGCGCTGGCTGATGGAGGGAGTGGGAGAACTTCTGGCATTTCTCGCATTTTCTGGCGTAGACCAGGGCGTCCTTCTGCATGTAGGGCCACCAGTAACCCTGGCTGATTGCCCTGTAGGCCAATGAGCGGCCTCCTATATGGCTGCCGCAGATTCCTTCATGGATCTCGTACAGGAAGTCGTCCACCTTGGACGGGTGGACGCATTGGAGGTACGGGCCTGTGAAGGACTTCCTGTAGAGTTTGCCTTCTGGAGATAGCCAAAAGCGGGCTGCCTTGAGCCTGATCTTGTGGGCTTCAGTCTTGTCCTCGGGGAGCTGGTCATCCTTCAGGTAGGCAACGATTGGATCCATCCAGCTGGGGCCGAGGTCAGCACAGAGGACAAGCCGAGATGACTGGAGTTCCAGACTTGACCTTGATACTGACCCGACCTCGATGGTCCTCTTTTTTCCTGCTTCAACAGCGGAGGCCAGGTTTGCAAGCGCATCTGCGTGCGTGTTGGTATCTCGGGGGATTTGCCTGACCTCGGCTTTCTGGAATTGGGAGAGTAACTTTTTTGCCAGGGCTAAGTAGGCCGCCATCCTGTCGTCCCTGGCCTGGTAGTCTCCGGCGAGCTGGCTAGTTACCAGTTGAGAATCGCTGAAGATTTCCAGGTGCTGGGCTCCGAGGACTCGGGCGCTGTTCAACCCTGCGATCAGTGCTTCGTACTCTGCCTCATTGTTCGTCGCTTTGAAGTCGAGGGTGAAAGCCTGCTCTATGACCAGTCCCTCTGGCGATTGGAGAACTATGCCGGCGCCAGCTCTCTTGGAGGTGGACGACCCGTCGACGAAGATCCTCCATGCCGAGGTGGGAGACTGCTGGACTTCTGTTTCTGCTGGCTCTTGCCCTGTGCCCCCCAGTGCCGTGCCGAGCTGGGTCTGAGCCTGGTTGGGGCAGGCGAATTCGACTATGAAGTCTGCCAGAATCTGGGCTTTGATTGCAGTTCGGGGACGGTACTGTATGTCATACTGCCCCAATTCAACTGCCCACTTTGATATGCGCCCTGAAAAGTCAGCTTTTTTGAACAAGGAACGGAGTGGGTGCTCCGTGATCACCACGATAGTGTGGGATTGAAAATAATGGGAGAGCTTGCGGGAGGCGGTGACAAGAGCCAACGCGAGCTTCTCCAACAGAAGGTACCTGGTCTCGGCATCGAGCAGGGTCTTGCTCGTGTAATAGATCGGCTTTTGAACTCCCTCGTCCTCCCTGATGAGGACGGAGCTCACTGCGTGATCCGAGACCGCTAGGTATAAATACAGAATCTCCCCCGAGTCGGGGTGGAGAGTAATGGGGGTGACATCAAATAAGTTTTGAGTGCGGCCAATGCCTGGTCGCACTCGGGGGTCCATTGGAACTTCAAATTTTTTCTCAAAAGCTGGAAAAAAGGCCTGCACTTATCTGATGAGCGGCTGATGAAGCGATTGAGTGCGGCGGCCATTCCCGTAAGCTTTTGAACTTCCTTTGTGGTGGAGGGACTCTTGATGTCCTGGATGGCAGTGATCTGGTCTGGATTGGCCTCTATCCCCCTCCGCGTCACCAAGCTGCCGAGAAAACTTGCCAGAGGCTACGCCGAAGGCGCACTTGGAAGCGTTGAGCTTGAGCTTGTAGGCGCGAAGGATGTCAAAGACTTGGCCGAGATCTACCAGGTGGTCGCTGGAGCGCACAGATTTGACGACCATGTCGTCGATATATACCTCCACCGTTTGGCCGAGCTGGGCCTGGAACATCTTCGTGACGAGGCGCTGATAGGTTGCCCCCGCGTTCTTCAGCCCGAAGGGCATTACTTTGTAGCAGTAAGTGCCGCGGGGGGTGATGAATGATGTTTTCTCCTCGTCGGGCTCATAGAGAGGGATCTGATGATAGCCCCGGTAGGCGTCGAGGAAGCTCATTCGGTCATGGCCAGCGGTGGCGTCAATCAGTTGGTCGATCTTCGGGAGGGGGAAACTGTCCTTAGGGCAAGCCCTGTTCAGGTCGGTGAAGTCTACGCACACCCTCCACTTTCCAGTTTTCTTCTTGACGACCACCGTGTTGGCCAGCCATACCGGGTACTGGACTTCCCGGATGGCCCCTGCTTTTAGCAGGTTGTCGACCTCTTCCACGACCGCATCTGTCTGCTGCAGCCCGGTTCTGCGGGCCTTCTGCACTACTGGCTTGTGGTCGGGGTCGACGTTGAGCTTGTGGCACATGACCTCAGGGTCGACCCCGGGCATCTCACTTGGGTTCCAAGCGAAGACGTCCACATTCTGAATCAAGAACCGAGAGAGTTTGGCCCTTTCCTCGCCCGACAGCTGGGTGCCGATCAGGAAGAAACGGTCTGGGTCCGCCGGGTCTAGCCTGACCTCGGCTAGGTCCTCGATGCTCTTCTTCTCAGGGTCCCTGCCGATCTCATCGAGGCCCTTTTCGAATTCGGCCAGGTTAACGCGCTCTGGCTCCTTTACTGCTGGAACTGCGGCCAACACGCACTGCCTGGCTGCTGCTGGTCTCCCTTCACTGTGACTACCTCCATCTTGCCTTCCTCGTTCTCATGGACGAACTTCAGCTTTTGGTGGAAGGAAGAAGGAACTGCCTCTAGCTTGTGGAGCCACGTCCTGCCCAGAATGACATTGTAGGGGGAAGGGGCATCCACAACCAGAAAGTCGGCTGTCACGGAGGCTCCGCCAACTTGGGTTTCCAAGGTGATTCTACCCTTGGGGTAGACTGGTGTCGCGGACAACCCTAGCAGAGGTGCACGAACCTCCGTGCGGTCTGCTTCGGAGAGTTTCATCCGTTTGAAGCAGTCGTAGTAGAGGACCTCGGAGGAGCTGCCGGAGTCGACGAGGATCCTCTTCACGGTGAAGTCTCTCAACTTCATGGTGAGGAGCAGGGGGTCGGTGTGAGGGACCTGGACTCCCTCTAGATCTCGATCCGAGAACGAGATAGCTGGTTTGTCGCGGCGGGCTTTCTTGGATGCCGGGGCGAGGTCGGCTTTCAACACTTCTTTCTCGTGCGAAGCCCGCCTGGCTTCGGCATGGGTCTGAGAGTTTCCCCGGGACGAGGAAGCGGGAGCTGAGGACGCCAGATGGATCACGTTGATGATCTTCTCTGAGTCCTCGCTGTCTGGAGCCTGGGCTGCGTTCTGGTGAACCCGGCCCTCGCTGCCACCGGCATCGCCGGCCTTGACGAACTCTTGGATGTGGCCCTGTTCGGCCAGCTTCTCTAGATACCCCTGCAAGGTCCTGCATTCTCCAGTCCTGTGCCCGTTGCCTTTATGGAAGGCGCAGTAGAGCTTGCTCCGGGAGCCTTCGGTGGGTTCACTCTTCAGGGGCGGAGGATACTTGAAGAACGGCTCGGACTTGATTTTGGCCAGGATGCGGTAGATCGGCTCCTTGAAGACGACATTGACGCTCTGACCGGCGCTGGAGGGGGGTCTGGGCTTCCAATTGCCCCCAGACCTGGACGACGAAGGCTTCGCCGAGTTGGAGGCCCAGTCCCGCTTGGACTCCTGCTTCTGGGAGGGCCTCCCGCCTCTTTGCCGAGGCTGGCTATTCTTCTGTTCGGGCTCCGGATGCCCGTCCTGATCCTTAGCTCGGATCTCATCTTCTTCCCGGGCGATGAAGCGCTTCACCCGGGACATTAACTCTGACATGGATTCTGGGGTGTCCCCGGCCAAGTCCTTCCGCAGGTCGCTGCCGGGGATCAGGGCATGCTGGAAGGCGTAGATGGATATCCCCTCCCTTGCGCCCTCGATCTGGCTGTATATCGCCCAGAATCGGTGGGTGAACTTGGCGAGAGTTTCGCCCTGCTTCATTCTCAGGGCGATGAGGTCCCCTTCCTTCTTGGGGACGACGGTGTATGCTTGGAACTTCTTCAGGAAGGAGAGCTGGAGCTCCTTCCAACTGGGAATCGACTGCTCTGGGAGAGAGCAAAACCACTTCAGGGGGAGGTCGCCCAAACTGGAGGAAAAGATCTTGCAGTTTAGGTGGCCCTCGTTTCCCCAAATAGACATCTTCTGGGAGAAGTGTCGGAGGTGTGCAGATGGATCGGACAGTCCGTCATAGGGGACGAACCGCGGGACGGAGAACTTCCTGGGCAAGGGGGTGCGCTCGATTTCCTTCGTGAAGGGAGAGCCCCCGAGATCAGTGTGACCGCAGAGCTGCTTCTGGTCCCGCATGTCCAGGTTGTGCTGGAGAGCCCGTCTGACACGTTTGTCGAACCACTCCTGCTCGTCGTCCTCCTCTGGAGTCTGAACTCTGGACTTTCGCTTGGGGTGGCTCGGACTGCGATGGCTATGAGTTCGGCCATCGCGACTATGGTGACTCCGGCTGTTGCTCGAGCCTTCGTCACGAATCTGGCTCCGTTTCTGGTCCAGATGATGTCTGAGGTCCTCACGAGGAGGCTGGGCTGCCTTGCCGGGAGCGCCCTTCTTTTTCCCTTGGGGCTCAGAGACCTCCCTCAAGGAGGCAGTTTGCACTGCCCTCAGCTGCTGCTGGAGCTCGCGAATCATCCGCTTTTGCTTCTGGAGTTGCTTCTGGAGGAGGGCAGCCTCGGGAACCTCTCTGGGGGGTTGAGCGTGGCGCGTTTTCTCCCACGGCCACGGCCTTGTCCTTTCGAGGACGCTGATGCTGACGCTCATCGCGTCCGGGTGGCGGGACCTCGTCTGCTGAGAGTGAGGCCTCGATTCCCTCTTGGAAAGGGATCTCGACAAAGAGTTGGGAGCCCAGGCGGCCCTCGCCTGCAGTCGCGCCTTGCACCGCGCGGGACTGCCCCTGAGGAGGGACTTCCGTTGGCGGTGGTGGCAGCGCGAGCGCTGCTCCTGAAGATTCTACGCCCTTCTTAGCTTTCGGAGGCATGGCTTCTGAAAGGATGAGGTTAGGAAGATTGGGAAGGTTTTGAGAGATTTGGATGGCTGGGATATTTCTTTCCCACAGACGGCGCCAATTGTAGGTGCAGAAAATTACGACCCACAATAAGAGGGTGCCTTATAGGACTTATCCGAGAAGATGATGGTGTCTGGAATGTCTGGATGCCGCCCGGAAGCCTGGAAGGGAAGAACAAACAGTCAGAGGACCCTGGCCTGGGTGGCGCAAGGCTCTCCGATGCCAAAGTCAGTATGGGAACTGTAACAATGGAAGGAGAGGAGGAAGAGAGACAGAGTAACGGCTCTGGTATGGAAAAAATGGCGTACCTTAGATGGTGGCATGAATCTCTATTTATAGAGTGTGGAACGTATCTTTGGAAGATATTGTGGTGTGGGTCCCACGATTGGACTGGGAAGTCACGA
Organism: Litsea cubeba; assembly: GCA_012931725.1. Lineage (NCBI taxonomy): Eukaryota > Viridiplantae > Streptophyta > Magnoliopsida > Laurales > Lauraceae > Litsea > Litsea cubeba. The sequence goes on along the minus strand of CM022949.1, from coordinate 47,964,863 downwards.
TCAGCCCACATTGCATTAATTGTGGTCCAATCCAGCCCGCTATGCATTAAATGCCCGTCGGGTCAGCCCACATCGCATTTAATGCACATCTTGTTGGGCCAGATCCTGTTGGGCGCCTTTGGCGGTAGGAGTACCAGCGGATCTGCCCTCGGGCCCTGCCCTGATGTGGCTTCAGCCGCTGGATGGGACTCTGTCAGGGATCTGGCGAAGATTGCGGGCGGCTGGATGTCGCGTCTGTCCCACCAGCGCGTGTCCCTATCCCTCCACGTGCCTGACGACGTGGGGGGATGAAGGGTACACGTGAATGTTCCCTCTTGCTTCGGCTTCTGTCCCGGCTTCTTTAGCCGAAATGGAGCTTTCTGCCGAGGTGGTACCCGTGGTGGTGCTCCTTGCCGAGATGACGCCCGAGGTGGGCCAGTTCGGCGCTAAGGGCCCGGAGCTGTCCGACTTCGGCCGGACCTCCCGTTCTGGTAGCCGGGACGAGCCTGGTGTCACGTGGATGACGCGAGGATGGCACGTGAGAATGCTTAACCTGATCTGATGGCTGTGATTAACTTAATCCTGTGGTTCGGGAAATCTCCCCACACAGTTATGATGTTGATCCGAGCCTTCGTCACCATATGTCTCCATGCGGGGTCCATAAGGACCGGTGCCCACTAGAGGGTAAGTAGGTATTCTTAACATATGTTTAATATTTTTCCATAATTATTTGAAATCCCTTGTAATAGATCCTTCTTTCATATGAATCCATCCTGATTTTTCAAGTGAATAACTAGGTGCTGATGTGCCGTCCTTGCAGATGTGGCGCTGCTAGATTTGCCCACGCAGAGGAATGTATATTAGCAGGTTGTTGTATTTGTCAATATTCATTCTTCACGTCCTTTGGATACATTGCGGCCCACATGATGCATGAATTGGCTTAATTTTCATATGCTTATTTTCTAACTAGCACGAAGCGCCTGTGAAATGCAAGGATTAAGTCTCGGGTGACCTGAAGAGGGTTAAAACTAATATTCTTTTCATATAAATTCATTTATAATAAAATAATTAAAAAAATTCAAATCAACCAAAGAATTATGAAAATCAAACCTTTCTTCATTTAATCCACGTCAGCATGCACGTTTTATTTTAAAAATAAAGGATTCGTATGCAATTTTGTTCATTTTGAATGTAAGACCCCGACCCCTAATTTCCTTGATTAGTGTGTTTTTAGCTGTGGGTTAGTTCTCTAAGTGAGATTAGAGGTGGTTTGGCTTCGTTTGTGAGTTTGATTAGATTTTTTATAGCTTTGGAGAATTTTGAGAGTCGTTGAGTTTGGTTTGACCCGGCTCGGGGTGGCCGTGTGATAAGTGTTCGTGTGGGGATTTGTTCTTTATTTCAAAATATTTTGATTTTCACTCCTTTTGACTTTTTTTATCTCATCAACTTTCATGTTTTGTCCATTTGAATTTGAAACTCAAAAATCGCGTGTTTTCGATAAAAATGGCAAAAATGACTTTTCACGCTAAATTCTGGGCATAAATTTCAAAATCTCAAAATCATACCAAATTTATACTTTTTGAAAACTACATTTTTTTAGGATCATTTTATCCTTCTTCGTCGATCTCGTCCGGGGCCCGCAAGACCATGATTTACCCATTTTAAGTTTCAACTATAATAGGGCCCACAACCCACTTAAAACCCACATAAAACCACGTGAGTTCACTCCATCTTCTTCATTTTCCTGCAACAAACGAACCAAAGAGAGAGCTCCTCTCCCAGCCACCTTCTCTCCTCTGCATGTCTTGATCTTCTTGGCCCAATGAGAGATTTGATCTCGCCATTGCCTTCCCCATTCTCCAAGCTTTCCAAAGAATCCATTTTTGAAAGAATCTCAGCTGGATTGTTTTCTTCTTCAAGTTCCTCCTTGTTTGGGACACCTAAAGGTTAGCATTGACTTCCATTTCAGATTTATAGCTTTTATGGACCATTGAGAAACTTTTTAGCATGCATGCAAGGAGGTTCTTGAGAACCCCTTTTTATTTCAAATTTTGGGATTTATTTTGAGATGGTTTTTCCTTGGATTTGTAGCTTAGAGGTTGAGCTGTAGGAGTAGTGTTCTTAGAGTGATTTAGGGCCCTTTTTGGAATCGGGCAAGTAAATCAACTGATTGGGATGTATGCTAATGGATTTATGTTTCTTCTTTAAGGCTTATTTTTGAAATAACTATGTCATTCTACTCTTTTTCATGAGTTAAATAATTTTGTTTTCAGAAGGTTTTGTGTTTCAGTTTTTTGTTTAACTTCTACAGGATTTTATGTTCATAGTTATATGGAAAGAAATCTCTGATTAGGGATTGTTTTATAGCTGAACTTTAAATCTGAAATTTCTGCTCTGTTTTAATGATCAAACAGGTTCAGATTTCTGCAAGATTTTTATGAACAAATAAGTTCAGATTTCAGCAAGACTTTATATACAAATGGGTTCAGATTTTTGCAGGATTTTTATGAACAAATTAGTTTAAGTTTCAGCAAGATTCTTATATACAAATGGGTCAAACTTTTGCAGGATTTTTATGAACAAATGAGTTCAGATTTCAGCAAGATTTTTATATACAAATGGGGTCAAATTTCTGTAAGATTTTGATGTACTAATGAGTTCAGATTTCAGCAATATTTTTATATACAAATGGGTTCAAATTTCTGCAGGATTTTTATGAACAAATGAGTTCAGGTTTCAGCAAGATTTTTATAGACAAATGGGTTCAGATTTTTGCAGGATTTTTATGAACAAATGAGTTCAGATTTCAGCAAGATTTTCATATACAAATGGGTAATATCTGCAGGATTTTGATGTACTAATGAGTTCAGATTTCAACAGGGTTTAGTATTTAACTAACACTCGGATTTCAGCAGGGTTTAGTGTTTAATTAACAGCAAAGTTCAGTGTATAGTAATGCTCATATTTTCTGCCAGGTTTAATTGTCCATGGTAACATGGAAGAATTTGTTTGTTTTACAAAGTTTGGAAATACATTTCAGAATTCTGCATTCTGTTCTTGTAGTTTGTTTTGCTGAAATTAATTTGATTGAATGAATGAAATGGTTTGTGGTTGAATGAGAATTCTTAATGCTAAGAAGGGTCTGAAATTTATGGGAGAGGCTTTTACTTGATAAGGTGTATTTGGAACTTGGAATGTCATATACCTTATGGGGCACCAATTTATTTATAGAAATCCGACATTCTAGTTTCAAATACACAAAGGTCAAGTGAAGGGTCTTAGTATATACTTGAGAGTTCGTTTTGAAAGTTTAGTTTGGACTTGAAAAATATCGTTTTACACATGTTTTGATTTATAAACATCAGTTTTGTTTTGGATATCGTCTTGCCTTCGTTTTGACTTATAAGTATCAGTTTTGTTTCGGGTATCGGTTTGCACTTGCTTTGACTACAAGTATCAGCTTTGTTTCAAATTGTTTCAAGAACTAAAAAGGGGATCACTTCTTATGCTCGATATGTTCATAGCTTATGCTATCTCTGTTCTGTTCTGCTTAGCTTGTTTTGATAAGTGATTTTCCCCTATTTTCGATCTGTCTTGTATATGTTTCGTTTTGTTTTGTGCATTCATGATTACAGGTGAATACCACTGAGCTTGGACTGCCCATTCAGTCTGATCCACTAGTTGGGGGGTCCTTAAACATAAGGACTATCTGCAGATTAGTCATGTATTTTATACACACATCTGTTCTGTTTCCAGTTCCACGCCGGCCCCACCCACCTCGTGTGGCATGGGATTTCGTTCTGTTCAGTTATGTTTTGTTCTGCTTACTCTTGTCATCATGTATGATAGAGAAAGGATGAGCTCTATGTGGATTTACTATTCATGATATATTATGTACTCATGCTAGTTTTGTTTCGTACATTGTTCATGTACTTTTGTTCTTCAAAATTTATTTTAGTCATGTATTTGTTTTAAGTTCAGTAAATTATTTTAATATTGTTCTTTTAAACTTAATTTTTATATATATTATACCTCAATTGATCACTTGCCAGACTGTCGTGTCGGATATACTACCTTTGGTGCTCTAGATAGCAGGTCCTCGTTTTGAGCTAGTTCGTGTGCTGCGGCTGTTGAGCCACTAGTTTTGTAGGCTTGTTATGTCAACGATGTCATTTAGATGTTGTGCTTGACTCAGGAGTTACGTTACACATTTGGGCAGTATTTGTTCTTAGCTTGTTATTTTGTACGGCTTTTGTTAGCTTTTTTCATTGGGATTGTAATTAATGCATTTGTTAATTTGTAACTTAAATATGTTTTGGTAATAAACAACATGTTACTGTCAGCTCTGTATGCATTATCTTTATTTATTCCAGTCTGAATTTAAATATTGCCATGACAGCTTTACGCTGATAGGTTGAGTGCGACACGGAATCCGATGGCCATGGATTCCGGGTCGCAACGCCATGTAAGCTCCGGCGTTGTGTGGAATTTTGTAATCCTCACACACGCGGATCCTGGGGGAAGCAACAATTTTTAATTAACCCCAAATTCACTCTCCCCGATATCAGATCGCTGTAGGATCCCGGTTTCGGGGGCGTGACATTGAATACTGTAGAAACACTTTGAAAATAACCTTAATTTATAGTGATGGAAAATTATCTCTTTGAATTGGGTCACATCCACACAAATGGGCCCAAGAGACACATTTTATTGAAAATGCACATATTATGTATTTTTAAATGAACAAGTTCACAAATGGGTCCCAAAAGTTGATGTGGCTTCTCCTAATTTAGGTTAGAATTAAGATCTTTTTTCCAACCAACAATCAGCTTTAAAGAGAAAGAATGTGTGTCTTGGAAAATGACGTAATGGTATTTTTTTCATTTTTCAAAATTTTTTATGGAGAGGACTTGATTGAAAGAATTGTAAAAATATTTTATACTTTTGTAAAATATCCAAATCTTTACGTACTTGTTTGAAAATGAGCAAAACCAAACTATTACAATTCTTCGCTCTCATAATCTTCCACCCTAGCAATGAGATTTATATTTAGAGAAAAAGATATTATAATGAAAAGGTCAATAGGGACTCTAGGATTGGTGGTCCTAAGCCCAGTTCTCTTTGGGGGCTAATAGTAGGTTTCAGCCTGTGTCCCATCAATTCCTCTAAGCGGAGGATTCTTTTGCTCTTTTGTAATTGTAGTTGCAATTTGATGAGTGATTCCTTTTTACGAAAAAAAAAAAAATCCATGAAAAACCAATACCTAAAAATAACAAATTGAACAAAAAAGTAAAAGAGAAGAAACCCACAATCCATAGAAACCTATCGTCAGGAAAACTAAAAACAAAAGCCACTCAAAGAGTCCCAGCTGAAGTCTCAGGGGTTGTAGTTGCACCCTTGCTAAAGGCACCATTTTGTTATATATACAAGAGAATGTAGGCACTGTAGTCTCAGGAGTGGAAATAGATCAAGAAAATGCTCATAAAACCAGTAATGCATGTTAAGATAATGGCATTAACAAGAGAATAGAAAATTCAAAAAATCAAAGACAAGAAGTGCTGCTGAGACTGGCTGTCATTGCGCCTGTCGATTTTTATCTTTCGGGAACCCTGCAAAAATTAAACAGAAAGAAAAAAGGAATTTTTGAAAGAAAATACAACAAAATTAAGCAAAAGATTACCAATATCTTCTTTTCTTAAAGGTAACTAAGATCTTTGGCAAAACTTGCATAAGATAAAGGTTCTGTTGGATGGCTGTCCAGTTTAAAATATCCTCTTTTTTTAAGGGATTAGAATCAATTTACAGTAATTATTTGAAATTTAATAGATGGGTTGAGGATCCTTCTTGTGAAGACTTTCTTTAATTTCAACTTATGTGATATCTATAATTAATGACAAAACGCATTTCTCCTTTGTTGAAAGGGAACTCATCTTTGGGGAGAGATTTTCGACATCGTTGTGTTGAGTTGTAGGTGGACAGATCTGCAACTTCAAGTTTCCTCCCATCCCTTCCTGTATGCCTGTTTCACATTAATTTCCTACTTCAAACTCGATGACAAAAGGATGGCCCACCACAATCCAAACAAACCCTATATGTGACTTGATTTTGGTGGTCCCCACCCTTCTTTTACTATATAACGTTTAGAGTCCTTTACACTCATATTCCTCTTGATTGTTGGTGTTGTAATGTTTGCATTAAAAGGGAAAAAAATTGGGATGTCAGTGTTGAGGAAAAGGAAACTATTGGGGGTGTTTGGATACAAGAAGAACAAAATATCACCAAATTTAAATATTGTAAAATTTTATTATCACAAAATAAAATAGTGTCATATTATAATAATGTCATTTATGGTGTTGGACAATTTCTACAAATTTCATTAATATACCTTAAAGTGTTTGGCAATTTATAAAATTTTTCAGTAGATGATGCACCGAAATAAAAAATGATTAATAGAGAAACGGGGATGACTGACCCAATGGAAACCCACTAACTAGTGGTCATACTAGAGTGATTTAATATTGGTAACTATGGTAGGGCCCATCTAATTAGAAAATTATTAGACTGAATGTTAAAACCCACGAGTAATGTATTTTAATAAATATGGGTTCATTAAATGTTAATAACCATAATGTAATACATCCAATGTTGATTATAGCAAAAAGCCCTATCAAGTGTTAGACTTCATTGAAGAATCCATTTTTGAAAAACCAATTAATTTGAGACCTATTTGATGTTAATGGTCATTTAACTAAGCCAATTATAGTAATCACTAGGGGCCATTAATGTTGGTAATCCTTTGCCTAATGTGATTGTAGGACACCTAATATTAGGGATCAATAAAAAAGAAAATATGTAATTAAGATAGGCCTACGTGACCCACGTAAAATTTATAAACACTAAAGGGTTCATCTAAGATTGAAAGTCATAGTAGGAATACTCCTAAAGAAACCATCAATATTAGAAAAATATAGTGGGCCACCATGGTAGGTAGGAGTTTCTCATTAATTTTCACTCTTGCAAATCCTCTTTGACCCTTGTTTTGGTTAGTTTTTAAACGAAAGATTGTTTTATACGTAAGTTTTTATAAGAAAGTGAGATATTGTTGGATACTTTCTCAGTTATCCAAACACTTAGTTTTTAGGTGTGTATATTACATTCTAAAGTAGGAAATAATATAGTAAAATCCTTAGAAATATTTACTTTCCGAACACCCTCCAATATATGGAAAAAATTTGTATTTTCTTAGTTGGCATGATCTTTGAAGTCCCAATATGATAGGTATTTTTAGAATATCTCATCTTATCTAGCTAATATGACAAATGAATTTATCTAGCTAATATGATTGTAGGTGCAGAAAATTATGACCCACAATAAGAGGGTGCCTTACAGGACTTATCCGAGAAGATGATGGTGTTTGGAACGTCTGGATGCCGTCCGAAAGCCTGAAAGAGAGTAGCAAACGGTCAGAGGACCCTGGCCTGAGCGGCGCAAGGCTCTCCGATGCCAAAGTCAGTATATGAACTGGAACGATGGAAGAGAGGGAGAGGAGAGGCAGAGTAAGGGCTCTGTGAATAATATTGTGTGTACCTTGCATGGTGTTTGAAGGTCTATTTATAGAGGTTTGGATCGTATCTTCTCAGAGAATATCTTGGTGTGGGTCCCATGATCTGACTGCAAAGTCATGATCAGCCCACAAAGTAATAAATGCAGTCTAATCCGGCCCACTCAGCATTTAATGCCAGTCGGGTCAGCCCACATTGCATTAAATGCGTGTCTTGTTGGGCCAGATTGTGTTGGGCGCCTTTGGCGGTAGGAGTACCAGCGGATCTTCCCTCGGGCCTTGCCCTGATGTGGCCTCAGCCGCTGGATGCTGCCATGTGGCGATCTGGTGAAGATAGTGGGCGGCTGGATGTCATATCTGTCCCACTAGCTCGTGACCCAATCTCTCCACGTGCCTGATGACGTAGGGGATAAGGGGCCCAAGCGAAGATTCTTCTTTGCTTCGGCTACTGTACTGGCTTCTTCAGCCGAGGCAGCTTTAGCCGAGGTAGGGTTCTTTACTGAGATGGCATCCGGGGTGGCCTTGCCGAGATAAACTCTTTGCCGAAATGATGCCCGAGGCGATCCAGTTCGGCGCTTGTGGCCCGGAGATGTTTGATGTCGGCCATGGCCTCTGTCCTGGTAGCCGGGATGAGATCGGTGCCACGTAGACGGCACGCGGACGGCACGCGAGGGTGCTTAAACCCATCTGATGGCTGTGATTAGCTTAATCCTGTAGCTCTGGAAATCTCCCCACACAATTGCCCCCTAGCTTCCGAGCTCGCGTAGAACGTCAGCGCCGTGAGGTCGGGAGCTATGTGCCGGGTCTATCTGGGGGAGAGCCTTTTTCGGCCCTGACTCGCTGTCGCTTTGGATGTTCGAGGTGATAAATGGCGTCCCCTATTCAATGCTGAGGACAGTTCGACGGCTCCACGTGTCGTCTCTTGGCTGGTTGTCTGTCTCTTCAAGGTTGTACGCGCCGTCTCGTCAGGGGCGCAATCAATTTTTGAAATGATTTGTGCGCCGCTTCAGGGAGGCGTAATAAATTTTCGAAATGATTCGCACGAAATCCCAGGGGGGCGCCCCTTGGCACGCCCGATTAGGGTTTCTGTAAAAAAGGGGGGAATCTCTGCTATATATAGGGCAGTTGAGGTCTGCTCCATCCTTCGTTTGCGATTCTGAATCAGAGGCGAGCGTCAGAAGAGAGCAAGCTATTGTTGAGGGAGTTTCATCTGAGGAGTGGTGCGCTGCTGAAGTTGGATCTCTTTGCCGCCCAGCGTCTTCGTTCTGCTTCCGTAAGTCCCTCTTGCTTCGCTTCTTCTGCGGGTTTCTCTGGTTTTAGACTGGGATAGGAATGGGATTTACAGCCACTGGTTAGAGGGCGAGGCAGCGATCGAGGGCTTTAGATCAGCCTTTAGGATCCCTGCTGATGTCCAAGTCAGGGGTGCTGATCCCCATGGCTACAACCCTCGCGCCTTTTTAGGAGGCTGGATGCCTTTTCCGCTGGTGGCTGTGATAGAAGGCGGGGTCCGATTCCCCCTTCATCCACTTCTCAGGAGGTGCCTTAGTCAGTGGCGTCTCTGCCCTTGCCAACTGCTGCCGAATGCCTTCAAGATCGTGATGGGTACGGTCAAGTTGAATGAGGTCCTGGGCACCGACTTTGGCGTCTTCGACCTTGAGGACGTCTATGACATATGCAGGTCCGGGGAATCTTATTATCTCCGGGCTAAGTCAGGCCGGGACGGCTTCGTCCGATACTTGGAGGATTCGAGCAAGTATGCCGGGGATGATCTTCTGTACGTCTCGGGAAACTGGGAGTTCGGGGAGGCCGACACCGATAGAGGCTACCAGGTCCCTCGCCACTTCGGTACCATCCCAAGTAATCGCCTCGTTTCTTTTCTTTTTTCATAAGCTTCTTTTATTCCGCCGTGCTTATGCTTCTGATTGCTGCAGCTTTGAAGGAGAGGAAACGGGCTGCCAGATACATTTGGAGGAGGAACGATGCCTGGCTCCGTCTGGTGAAGCGGTACAGCGGTCACGACGGCAGGGCGGCTTGGTCGCTGCTAGGGTATAAGCCGAAGTACCGCGGGTATCTGAGGGGCACCGTAGAGCCGATCCAGAGTGAAGGTGCCGGATCCGGGGTTGGTCAGGAGCAGGCCGTTCCGGATGTCGCAGAGCCCTCGCGGGCGTCGTCTGAAGTTAGGGCAGCGTCTGGGATCCTAGCTTCCTTAGCGGAATCGAGACTTCCCCAGGTCTCAGGAAGGGAATCGAGTCAATCTGCCCGATCTCCCTCGCCAGGATCCGAGATGAGGCACACCAGGCGTTTGTCCTTCGAGGATCTCGAGGCCTTGGCGCTTGGAGTGGAGGACGTCCGAGCCCCCCAGGAGCCGGTAGATTCTCCGAGTCATCCGTCTCCGAGGGCTCGGGTGGCTTCTCCTGCAGAAGTAGCGGAGGTGCTCGTGCCCCCTCCTGCAGAAGTGGCGGAGGTGCCTGTGCCCCTAGCCCTGTTGATCTAGGGGTACACTTGCCCCCAGCCGAGGTCGAGCAGGAGGAAACTCGGCCGCTGAAGATGCCGAGAACTGATGCGGGCCCTAGCTCGGCTGATCCCCCATTGCCCAAGGGGCCGCCGTTATGGGAGCCGAGCTTCATGCTTGGGCCGGGGAGGCCGATGACGATGGAGGATTGCATTCTTCACAAGATCGAACTCCCGGTCCTCGAGGCCTTGGGGCGAGCTTGCGCCCTTCCCCGGGACATGGAACGGCTGGACAATTACAGTGACCAGAAGCTGATCTTGTCGATGTTGCAGTCCAACTTCGCGGTAAGCCTTCATTTCGCTTCGTCAAAACCAGCGATTTAACGTCTGATGCTTTCTAGGTCTAACATGTACACCTTATTTCTCTGGCAGGCGGCGCAGAAGTCCATGGCCGTCGCTGACAGGATCCGCAGGTACAGCGCGGACGCTGCCGAGCTGTCCGTGGAGAAGAACGGCCTGCAGGAATCCCTGGACGCTGTGAGCCAGAAGTTGGCTAGGGTGGAAGAGGAATATGCGGCGAAGCTCGAGCAGGCTAAGGAAGAAGCCGAGACGGAGCGGACCAAGGTGGCCGAGCTCGAGGTCTCCATCTCGAAGATGGGAGACGATTACGCGGCCCTTCTTCAAGCCGAGTCCAAGAGGGCGGATGAGGCCGAAGCGAAGCTTGAATCCGAATCCAAGAGGGCGGATGAAGCCGAGGCTAAGCTCGAGTCCGAGTGCGATGCTGCATTCGAGGATGCCAAAGTACAGGTCACCGCCCACTACAAGGAAAGGGTTCTTGTGGTGAGGGATAAGGCTTGGGCGAAAGGGTGGCTTGCCGGCTTGAAAGAGGTCGGGGTCTCGGAGGGCCACCGCTCCTTTCGGGAGCCGCCTCCGTACCCGCTTCCGGTGCCGAACTCTGCCCGTCCATCCGGCGAAGCCTCTAACGCCGCAGCTCGTGCAACTGACAGGTCATGACCTCGGGACATCGGGAACTTGGGATTTTTGCTTTATGCTTTGTAATTTTCTTCGATTTGCATTTGCTGAACACTGTAATGATTGAAACTTTAATACAAATGAAGGTTTTTTGAAGTACTCGTGCTTTTCTTTTTAAGCTTGAGTTCTTCGACTGCTTGAGTTTGGTAGACAGCTCCCTTGGATGATCTTTTTGGTATTTGCGCCGATCCTCCGTATCTTAGGTGATCTTCATTGGTATTCGCGCTGATCTTCCGTATCTTAGGTGATCTTGAATAGCAATGAATATGATGGCGCGGCAGACGAGGGAGTCTGACGGGTGTCTCCACGTGGCGCCATAGGGTTCGCTGGCCAATAGTCGCGCCTTCCCAACAACGCGTGGGAGACTCCGCCCCATAACTCCTTTCGGAGACCGAACCTTCTTCCATCCTATAAATAGGGGGAACAGGTTCACCATGGGAGAAGGAACATAAGAACCATGTCTGGGAGGTGCCTGAGATTACTTGATCTGGGGGAAAACCCTGCGCCGTTGGATGGCTGCCCCCGAGGGGGGAAGGCTGTCGTGGCCTGCGCGCTCTCTGAAGGATCTCCCCGTGGGCCACGCGCTCTCTGAACGCGGGTCCATGGCCACTGGCCCTTGGCCAGACAGAGTGAGGATGCGCTGCTAGGGGATGGTGGCGCATTCTCGACCAACACGACCCTGTGCGCCCGTCGTACGGCAGGCGGGTTGGAGCTCTGCTGGTCCGAGAGGTTTCTTCAAGCTCTGCCGCTCCCACTGCCCGCCGAGGGTGTGGCAGAGCCCGGCGGGGTCCAGGGCTTCCGACTGGAGGGGCTGTGCGATGCTTTGGTCTGACCAGCCAGAGTGCATTGCTGCATAGCCCGGTGTAGTTCAGGATCGCTCAGAGCCTCCAGGCAACGATCCGGTCGTCGTGGAGTGAGCGAAGATCGGAGTCTTTCTGTCACTTTATTTTCTGCTTCATTTTCTGTTTTCAGAGGACTGCGATCCTCCTTCCTGTACTCCGCTTTCTGTTATGTATTTCTTGTAACGAAGCAGTTTGTAATGAATGAAAAGGCATTTTCTGATTACCCAAGCTGTGTACAGTGCTTTTGAGTTCTTTTTCTCATTTCTTCGCGCTGTTCTGGAATGCTTGGATTTGTGTTTGAATGCTGGCACTGACATCGGCCGAAAGGGCTGGCTTTGGCCGAGACGAGATGCATTGTGCCGAGATGGACCCATTCCGTTGGCCTTGGCTCGGCGGAAGTGAGTCCGGTGGTGGCCTTCTGAGGGGTGTATGAACCCGGACTTTAGGAAAGGCTGAGTGTAGGAACTGCAGGCCTTTTCCAAGGCGTAGAGCCTGTGTGCCCTAAGACACGGAATTTTAGGAAAGGCTGAGTGTATAAACTCGAAGCCGTTTCCAAGGCGTGGAGCCTGTGTGCCCTAAGACACGGAATTTTAGGAAAGGCTGAGTGTATAAACTCGAAGCCGTTTCCAAGGCGTGGAGCCTGTGTGCCCTAAGACACGGGATTTTAGGAAAGGCCGAGTGTAGGAACTCGAAGCCATTTCCAAGGCGTGGAGCCTGTGTGCCCTAAGACACGGAATTTTAGGAAAGGCTGAGTGTATAAACTCGAAGCCGTTTCCAAGGCGTGGAGCCTGTGTGCCCTAAGACACGGAATTTTAGGAAAGGCTGAGTGTATGAACTCGAGGCCGTTTCCAAGGCGTGGAGCCTGTGTGCCCTAAGACACGGAATTTTAGGAAAGGCTGAGTGTATAAACTCGAAGCCGTTTCCAAGGCGTGGAGCCTGTGTTGCCGGAGTCGACCAGAGAGACAGATTGACGACAAGGCAAAAGCTGCTTTTATTGATTCTGAAGTTTATTACATCTTTAGAAATAGAATTTCTTCAAGTGGGATGCATTCCACGGTCTCGGCAATGGCTTGCCATCCAAGTCTTCGAGCTTGTAGGCTGACTTTCCTGCCAGTGAAACTACTCTGAACGGGCCGTGCCAGTTCGGGGCAAGCTTCCCCTCATTTGGTTCTCTGTCAGCTGGCAGGGGTCTTCTTTAAAACGAGCTCTCCCGTGGTGAACCTTCTTTCCTTGACATTTTGATTGTATGCCCTGGCTAACCGTTGCTGATAGTCGGTTAGTTTCAGGGCTGCTGCTTCACGTCGTTCGTCTGCCAGCTCCAGCTCCATTGCTAGGTTCGTCTCATTCCGACCTCGGTCGACCAGCTCTGTCCTCAGGGTAGGAAGGCCGATTTCCAGGGGAATGACTGCCTCCATCCCGTAGGCCAGAGAAAATGGTGTCGCCGAGGTGGACCTCCTTGGAGTTGTTCTGTACGCCCACAGCACGCTCGGAAGCTCTTCTGTCCATCTGCCCTTTGCCTTGTCCAGTCGCTTCTTCAGGCCGTCCAGGATCACTCTGTTGGAGATTTCTGCCTGGCCATTACTCTGTGGATATGCCGGGGTGGAGTAATGGTTTCTGATGCCATGCTCTTGGCAGAAATCTCTGAAGGATTTGGAATCGAACTGAGTCCCGTTATCCGAGATCAGGGTCCGGGGGATGCCGAACCTCGTGAGGATGTTTTTCCAGACGAAGTTCCTGGAGTCCCTGTCCGTGATGGAAGACAACGGTTCAGCCTCTATCCACTTGGTGAAGTAGTCCGTAGCCACTATCAGCCATCTTTTGTTCCCTGGAGCTCGGTGAAGGGGCCCCACAATGTCCAGGCCCCATTGAGCGAAGGGCCATGGACTGGAGAGGGGGCTCAGATCCTGTGCTGGCTGATGGAGGGAGTGGGAGAACTTCTGGCATTTCTCGCATTTTCTGGCGTAGACCTGGGCGTCCTTCTGCATGTAGGGCCACCAGTAACCCTGGCTGATTGCTCTGTAGGCCAATGAGCGACCTCCTATATGGCTGCCGCAGATTCCTTCGTGAATCTCGTACAGGAAGTCGTCCACCTTGGTCGGGTGGACACATTGGAGGTATGGACCTGTGAAGGACTTCCTGTAGAGTTTGCCTTCTGGAGAGAGCCAAAAGCGGGCTGCCTTGAGCCTGATCTTGTGGGCTTCTGTCTTATCCTCGGGGAGCTGGTCATCCTTCAGGTAGGCGACGATTGGATCCATCCAGCTGGGGCCGAGGTCAGCACAGAGGACAAGCCGAGATGACTGGAGTTCTAGACTTGACTTCGATACTGACCCGACCTCGATGGTCCTCTTCTTTCCTGCTTCAACAGCGGAGGCCAGGTTTGCAAGCGCATCTGCGTGCGTGTTGGTATCTCGGGAGATTTGCCTGACCTCGGCTTTCTGGAATTGGGAGAGTAGCTTTTTTGCCAGGGCTAAGTAGGCCGCCATCCTGTCGTCCCTAGCCTGGTAGTCTCCAGCGAGCTGGCTAGTTACCAGTTGAGAATCGCTGAAGATTTCCAGGTGCTGGGCGCCGAGGATTCGGGCGCTGTTCAACCCTGCAATCAGTGCTTCGTACTCTGCCTCATTGTTCGTCGCTTTGAAGTCGAGGGTGAAAGCCTGCTCTATGACCAGTCCCTCTGGCGATTGGAGAACTATGCCGGCGCCAGCTCTCTTGGAGGTGGACGACCCGTCGACAAAGATCCTCCATGCCGAGGTGGGAGACTGCTGGACTTCTGTTTCTGCTGGGTCTTGCCCTGTGCCCCCCAGTGCCGCGCCGAGCTGGGTCGGAGCCGGGTTGGGGCAGACGAATTCGACTATGAAGTCTGCCAGAATCTGGGCTTTGATTGCAGTTCGGGGACGGTACTGTATGTCATATTGCCCCAGTTCAACTGCCCACTTTGATATGCGCCCTGAAAAGTCAGCTTTTTTGAACAATGAACGGAGTGGGTGCTCCGTGATCACCACAATAGTGTGGGATTGGAAATAATGGGAGAGCTTGCGGGAGGCGGTGACAAGAGCCAACGCAAGCTTCTCCAACAGTAGGTACCTGGTCTCGGCATCGAGCAGGGTCTTGCTCGTGTAATAGATCGGCTTTTGGACTCCCTCGTCCTCCCTGATGAGGACGGAGCTCACTGCGTGATCCGAGACCGCTAGGTATAAATACAGAATCTCCCCCCGGGTTGGGGTGGAGAGTAATGGGGGTGACATTAAATAAGTTTTGAGTGCGGCCAATGCCTGGTCGCACTCGGTGGTCCACTGGAACTTCAAATTCTTCCTAAGCAGCTGGAAAAAAGGCCTGCACTTATCTGACGAGCGGCTGATGAAGCGATTGAGTGTGGCGGCCATTCCTGTAAGCTTTTGAACTTCCTTTGTGGTGGAGGGACTCTGGATGTCCTGGATGGCAGTGATCTGGTCTGGATTGGCCTCTATCCCCCTCCGCGTCACCAAGCTGCCGAGGAACTTGCCAGAGGCTACGCCGAAGGCGCACTTGGAAGCATTGAGCTTGAGCTTGTAGGCGCGAAGGATGCCGAAGACTTGGCCGAGATCCGCCAGATGGTCGCTGGAGCGCACAGATTTGACGACCATGTCGTCGATATACACCTCTACCGTTCGGCCGAGCTGGTCCTGGAACATCTTTGTGACGAGGCGCTGATAGGTCGCCCCCGCGTTCTTCAGCCCGAAAGGCATTACTTTATAGCAGTAAGTGCCGCGGGGGGTGATGAATGATGTTTTCTCCTCGTCGGGCTCATAAAGCGGGATCTGATGGTAGCCGCGGTAGGCGTCAAGGAAGCTCATTCGGTCATGACCGGCGGTGGCGTCAATCAGTTGGTCAATCTTCGGGAGGGGGAAACTGTCCTTAGGGCAAGCCCTGTTCAGGTCGGTGAAGTCTACGCACACCCTCCACTTTCCAGTTTTCTTCTTGACGACCACCGTGTTGGCCAGCCATACCGGGTACTGGACTTCCCGGATGGCCCCTGCTTTTAGCAGGTTGTCGACCTCTTCCACGACCGCATCTGTCTGCTGCAGCCCGGTTCTGCGGGCCCTCTGCACCACTGGCTTGTGGTCGGGGTCGACGTTGAGCTTGTGGCACATGACTTCTGGGTCGATCCCGGGCATCTCACTTGGGCTCCAAGCGAAGACGTCGACATTCTGCATCAAGAACCGAGAGAGTTCGGCCCTTTCTTCGTCCGACAGCTGGGTGCCGATCAGGAAGAAACGGTCTGGGTCTGTCGGATCTAGCCTTACCTCGGCTAGGTCCTCGATGCTCTTCTTCTCAGGGTCCCTGCCGATCTCGTCGAGGTCCTTCTCGAATTCGGTCAGGTTGACGCACTCTGGTTCCTTTACTGCTGGGACGGCGGCCAGCATGCACTGCCTGGCCTGCTGCTGGTCTCCTTTCACTGTCACTACCTCCATCTTGCCTTCTTCGTTCTCATGGACGAACTTCAGCTTTTGGTGGAAGGAAGAAGGAACTGCCTCGAGCTTGTGGAGCCACGTCCTGCCCAGAATGACATTGTAGGGGGAAGGGGCATCCACAACCAGAAAGTCGGCTGTCACGGAGGCTCCGCCAACCTGGGTTTCCAAGGTGATTCTACCCTTGGGGTAGACTGGTGTAGCGGACAACCCTAACAGAGGCGCACGGACCTCCGTGAGGTCTGCTTCGGAGAGTTTCATCCGTTTGAAGCAGTCGTAGTAGAGGACCTCGGAGGAGCTGCCGGAGTCGACGAGGATCCTCTTCACGGTGAAGTCTCTCAGCCTCATGGTGAGGAGCAGGGGGTCGTTGTGAGGGACTTGGACCCCCTCTAGATCTCGATCCGAGAACGAGATGGCTGGTCTGTCGCGGCGGGCTTTCTTGGACGCCGGGGCGAGGTCGGCTTTCATCACTTCTTTCTCGTGCGAAGTCCGCCTGGCTTCGGCACGGGTTTGGGAGCTTCCCCGGGACGAGGAAGCGGGAGCCTGAGGACGCCAGATGGATCACGTTGATGATCTTCTCTGAATCCTCGCTGTCTAGAGCTGGGGCCGTGCTCTGGTGAACCCGGCCCTCGCTGCCGCCGGCATCACCCTCCTTGATGAACTCTGGAATGTGGCCTTCTTTGGCCAGCTTCTCCAGGTACCACTGCAAAGTCCTGCATTCTTCAGTCTTGTGCCCATTGCCCTTATGGAAGGCGCAGTGGAGTTTGCTCCGGGAGCCTTCGGTGGGTTCATACCTCATGGGCGGAGGATACTTGAAGAACGGCTTGGATTTGATCTTGGCCAGGATGCGGTATATCGGCTCCTTGAAGACGACATTGACGCTCTGACCGGCGCTGGAGGAAGGTCCGGGCTTCCAATTGCCCCCAGACCTGGACGACGAAGGCTTCGCCGAGCTGGAGGCCCAGTCCCGCTTGGACTCCTGCTTCTGGGAGGGCCTCCCGCCTCTTTGCCGAGGCCGGCTGTTCTTCTGTTCGGGCTCTGGATGCCCGTCCTGATCCTTAGCTCGGATCTCGTCTTCTTCCCGGGCGATAAAGCGCTTCACCCGGGACATCAGTTCTGACATGGATTCTGGGGTGTCCCCGGCCAAGTCCTTTCGCAAGTCGCTGCCGGGGATCAGGGCATGCTGGAAGGCGTAGATGGCTATCGCCTCTCTTGCGCCCTCGATCTGGCTGTAGATCGCCCAGAATCGGTGGGTGAACTTGGCGAGAGTTTCGCCCTGCTTCATTCTGAGGGCGATGAGATCCCCTTCCTTCTTGGGGACGACGGTGTAGGCCTGGAACTTCTTCAGAAAGGAGAGCTGGAGCTCCTTCCAACTGGAAATCGACTGCTCTGATAGAGAGCAGAACCACTTCAGGGGGAGGTCACCCAAACTGGAGGAGAAGATTCTGCAGTTTAGGTGACCCTCGTTTCCCCAGATGGACATCTTCTGGGAGAAGTGTCGGAGGTGTGCAGATGGGTCGGACAGTCCGTCGTAGGGGACGAACCGCGGGACGGAGAACTTCCTGGGCAAGGGGGTGCGCTCAATCTCTTTTGTGAAGGGCGAGCCCCCGAGATCAGTGTGACCGCAGAGCTGCTTCTGGTCCCGCATGTCCAAGTTGTGCTGGAGAGCCATTCTGACACGTTTGTCGAACCACTCCTGCTCGTCGTCCTCTGGAGTCTGAACTCTGGACTTTCGCTTGGGGTGGCTCGGACTGCGATGGCTATGAGTTCGGCCATCGCGACTATGGTGACTCCGGCTGTTGCTCGAGCCTTCATCACGAATCTGGCCCCGTTTCTGGTCCAGATGGTGTCTGAGGTCCTCACGAGGAGGCTGGGCTGCCTTGCTGGGAGCGCCCTTCTTTTTCCCCCTGAGGCTCAGAGACCGGCCTCAAGGAGGCAGCTTGTGCCGCCTTCAACTGTTGTTGGACCTGATGGAGCTCTTGAACTAGCTGCTCCTGCTTCTGGAGAAGAGCGTCTTGTGCTGCGACGTCTCCTTCAGCTGCGACAGCTTTATCTTTGCGGGGACGTTCGTGTCGACGTTCGTCGCGCCTGGGTGGCACGGTTTCGTCCGCTGAGAGCGAGGCCTCGACTCCCTCCTCGAATGGGATCTCGACAAAGAGGTGGGAGCCCAGACGACCCTCGCCTGCGGATGTGCCTTGGATCGTTCGGGAGCGTCCCTGAGGAGGGATCTCCGCTGGCGGTGGTGGCAGCTCGAGCAATGCTCTTGAGGATTCTACCCCCTTCTTAGCTTTCGGAGGCATGGCTTCTAAGAGATTGAGGTTTAGGGAGATTGGGAAGGTTTTGAGAGGTTTGGATGGTTGGGATATTTCTTTCCCACAGACGGCGCCAATTGTAGGTGCAGAAAATTATGACCCACAATAAGAGGGTGCCTTACAGGACTTATCCGAGAAGATGATGGTGTTTGGAACGTCTGGATGCCGTCCGAAAGCCTGAAAGAGAGTAGCAAACGGTCAGAGGACCCTGGCCTGAGCGGCGCAAGGCTCTCCGATGCCAAAGTCAGTGTATGAACTGGAACGATGGAAGAGGGGGAGAGGAGAGGCAGAGTAAGGGCTCTGTGAATAATATTGTGTGTACCTTGCATGGTGTTTGAAGGTCTATTTATAGAGGTTTGGATCGTATCTTCTCAGAGAATATCTTGGTGTGGGTCCCATGATCTGACTGCAAAGTCATGATCAGCCCACAAAGTAATAAATGCAGTCTAATCCGGCCCACTCAGCATTTAATGCCAGTCGGGTCAGCCCACATTGCATTAAATGCGTGTCTTGTTGGGCCAGATTGTGTTGGGCGCCTTTGGCGGTAGGAGTACCAGCGGATCTTCCCTCGGGCCTTGCCCTGATGTGGCCTCAGCCGCTGGATGCTGCCATGTGGCGATCTGGTGAAGATAGTGGGCGGCTGGATGTCATATCTGTCCCACTAGCTCGTGACCCAATCTCTCCACGTGCCTGATGACGTAGGGGATAAGGGGCCCAAGCGAAGATTCTTCTTTGCTTCGGCTACTGTACTGGCTTCTTCAGCCGAGGCAGCTTTAGCCGAGGTAGGGTTCTTTACTGAGATGGCATCCGGGGTGGCCTTGCCGAGATAAACTCTTTGCCGAAATGATGCCCGAGGCGATCCAGTTCGGCGCTTGTGGCCCGGAGATGTTTGATGTCGGCCATGGCCTCTGTCCTGGTAGCCGGGATGAGATCGGTGCCACGTAGACGGCACGCGGACGGCACGCGAGGGTGCTTAAACCCATTTGATGGCTGTGATTAGCTTAATCCTGTAGCTCTGGAAATCTCCCCACACAATGATTATATGAGAATGAATTCAATTTGAGTAAGAAACTTTTGAAGTGTTGAAAAAGAAAAGATTCCTAAAGTTTCTCTCAAAGTCAAAAGATAGATTAGGGGGGGTGCAGAATTACGGCTGATATGAGATCTTTTGAAGATTGGATTAACTCTAATTCGACTAAATGGTGCTTCTTTTACACGGTCCAATCGGAGATATACCCACATGTCAGTCAGTCAGCGCTTCCAAAACCTACGTCCGATCACTGCCTATATGCTTGAAAGATGTAGACCAGCTCCTTTTAGAATTGAGTAAAGTTGGTTGCAGGAGGAAAATTTCCCGACTTTAGTTAGTCAATGGTGGAAGGAGGAAAGGGTGGTTGGATGGGCTGGTTATAAGCTCTAAAAAATACTTAAAATTCTGAAAATGAAAATCAAGGAATGGGTTCGAGACCACTATGGATCGGTGGAGTTTGTTATTTCAGAACTTCTTCAGAATATTCAAGAGTTAGATATTAAGGAGGAAGGTCTATCTACAAAGGGTGGTGTAGGTGCAGAAAATAATGACCCACAATAAGGTGGTGCCTTACAGGACTTATCCGAGAAGATGGTGATGACTGGGAATGCCTGGATGCCGTCCGAAAGCCTGAAAGGGATGAACAAACGGTCAGAGGACCCTGGCCTGGGTAGCGCAAGGCTCTCCGATGCCAAAGTCAGTGTGGGAACTGGAACAATGGAAGGAGTGGGGGAAGAGAGACAGAGTAACAGCTCTGTGAATGCAATTGTGCGTACCTTGCATGGTGCATGGAACTCTATTTGTAGAGTTTCTGATCGTATCTTTCAGAGGATATCTTGGTGTGGGTCCCATGATTTGACTGTGAAGTCATGATCAGCCCACAAAGTAATAAATGCAGTCTAATCCGGCCCATTCTGCATTTAATGCCAGTCGGGTCAGCCCACATTGCATTAAATGCGTGTCTTGTTGGGCCAGATTGTGTTGGGCGCCTTTGGCGGTTGGAGTACCATCGGATCTGCCCTCGGGCCTTGCCCTGATGTGGCCTCAGCCGCTAGATGTTGCCATGTCAGCGATCTGGTGAAGATAATGGGCGGCTGGATGTCGCGCCTGTCCCACCAGCACGCGTCCCTACCCCTCCACGTGCCTGGTGACGTGGGGGATGAGGGGCGTGAGTGGAGACTCTTTCTGGCTCAAGTCTCCATCCCGGCTTCTTTAGCCGAGGTGGAGCCTTCTGCAAAGATGGCATCCGGGGTGGCCTAGCCGAGGTGGAGCTCCCTGCCGAGATGGCGCCCGGGGTGGGCCAGTTCGGCGCTAAGGGCCCGGAGCTGCCTAACTTCGGCCGGGCCTCCTGCCCTGGTGGCCGGGGTGAGATTGGTGCCACGTGGATGCCACGAGGATGGCACGTGAGAGTGCTTAATCCCGTCTGATGGCTGTGATTAGCGTAATCCTGGATTCCCGGAAATCTCCTCACACAACTGCCCCCTAGCTCCTGGCCTCGCGGGGAACGTTAATGTCGTGAGGTCGGGAGCTATGTGACGGGTCTGTCTGGAGGGAGCCCCTTTCGGCCCTGATTCGCGGTCGCTTCGGATGATCAAGGTAATAACTGGCGTCCCTTATTCATGCTGAAGACAGGTCGACGGCTCCACGCGTCATCTCCTGGATCGTTGTCTGTCTCCTCGGGGTCGTACGCGCCGCCTCGTTAGGGGCGCAATCAATTCTTGAAATGATTCGCGCAGTCTCCTCGAGATCGCACGCGCCATTTCGTTAGGGGCGCAATAAATTTTTGAAATGATTCGCGCGGAATCCCAGGAGGCGTCCCCTGGCGCGCCCAGTTAGGGCTTTTGAAAAGGGGGCCTCTCTGCTATATATATAGGGCAATCGAGGTTCGTTTTACCCTTCGTTTGCTCTTCTTAATCAGAAGCGAGCACCAGAGGTGGGCAAGCTACAGTGAAGGAGTTTCATCCGAGAAGTGGTGCGCTGCTGAAGTTGAGTCTCTTCGTCGCCCAGCATCCTCGTCTTGCTTCCGTAAGTCCTTTTTGCTCTGCTTCTTCTTCTGCGAGTTTCTTTGTTTTTAGACTGGGATAGGAATGGGGATTTATAGCCACTGGTTAGAGGGCGAGGCAGCGATCGAGGGTTTCAGGTCGGCCTTTAGGATCCCTGCCGATGTCCAAGTCAGGGGTGCTGAACCCCATGGCTACAACTCTCGCGACTTTTCGGGAGGCTGGATGCCCTTTCCGCTAGTGGCCGTGATTGAAGGCGGGGTCCGATTCCCCCTTCACCCACTTCTCAGGAGATGCCTCAGTCAGTGGCGTCTCTGCCCCTGCTAACTGCTGCCGAATGCCTTCAAGATCGTGATGGGCACGACCAAATTGAATGAGGTCCTGGGCGTCGACTTCGGCGTCTTCGACCTTGAGGACGTCTACGACATATGCAAGTCCGGAGATTCTTATTATCTCCGGGCTAAGCCAGGCCGGGACGGCTTCATCCGATACTTGGAGGATTCAAGCAAGTATGCTGGAGACGATCTCCTGTACGTCTCGGGGAACTGGGAGTTTGGGGTGGCCGACACCGATAGAGGCTATCAAGTCCCTCGCCACTTCGGTATCATCCCAAGTAAACGTCCTCCGTTTCTTTTTTCTTTTTACATAAGTCTTTTTCTTTTTGCTCCGCCGCGCTTATGCCTCTGATTGCTACAGCTTTGAAGGAGAGGAAACAGGCCGGCAGATACATTTGGAAAAGGAACGAGGCTTGGCTCCGCCTGGTGAAGCGGTACAGCGGTCACGACGGCAGGGCGGCCTGGTCGCTACTAGGGTATCGGCCGAAGTACCGTGGGTATTTGAGGGGCACCGTAGAGCCGATCCCAGGCGAAGGTGCCGGACTCGGAGTCGGGCAGGAGCAAGTTGGTCCGGAGGTCGCAGAGCCCTCGCGGGTGTCGTCTGGCGCTAGGGCCACGTCTGGGGCTCTAGCTTCCACATCGGGATTGAGACTTCAAGTCTCAGGAAGGGAGTTGAGTCAAACCGCCCGATCTCCCTCGCTAGGCCCCGAGATGAGGCACACCAGGCGCTTGTCCTTCGAGGACCTCGAGGCTTTGGCGCTTGGAGTGGAGGACGTCCGAGCCCCCCAGGAGCCGGTGAATTTCCCGGAGCATTCGTCTCCGAGGGCTCGGACAGCCTCCCTTGAAGAGGTAGTGGAGGTTCCCGCTCCCCCTAGCCCTGTTGATCCAGAGGTACGCTCGCCCCCGGCTGAGGTCGAGCAGGAGGAAACTCGGCCACTGAAGATGCCGAGGATCGACGCGGGCCCTAGCTCGGCTGCTGCCTCATTGCCCCAGGGGCCGCCGTTATGGGAGCCGAGCTTCGTGCTTGGGCCGGGGAGGCCGATGACGATGGAGGATTGCATTCTTCACAAGATCGATCCCCAGATCCTCGAGGCCCTAGGGCGAGCCTGCGCTCTTCCCCGGGACATGGAGCGGCTGGACGGGTACAGTGATCAGAAGCTGATCCTGTCGATGTTGCAGTCCAACCTCGCGGTAAATCTTCATTTCCTTTCATCGAACCAGCGATTTAGCGTCTTAACGCTCTTTGGATCTAACACGTACACCCCGTTTCTTTGACAGGCGGCACAGAAGTCCATGGCCGTTGCTGATAGGATCTGCAGGTACAGCACGGACGTTGCCGGGCTGACCGTGGAGAAGAACGGCCTGCAGGAATCCCTGGACGCCGTTAGCCAGAAGTTAGCCAGTGTGGAGAGGGAATATGCGGCGAAGCTCGAGCAGGCGAGGGAAGAAGCCGAAGCGGAGAGGACTAGGTCGGCCGAGCTCGAGGTCTCCATTTCGAAGATGGGAGACGATTACGCGGCTCTGCTTCAAGCCGAGTTCAAGAGGGCGGATGAAGCGGAGGCGAAGCTCGAGTCCGAGTGCGACGCTGCGTTCGAGGATGCCAGAGCGCAGGTCACCGCCCATTACAAGGAAAGGGTTCTTGTTGTGAGGGATAAGGCCTGGGCGAAAGGGTGGCTTGCCGGCCTGAAGGAGGCCGGGGTCTCGGAGGGCCACCCCTCCTTTCGGGAGCCTCCTCCGTACACGCTTCCGGTGCCGACCTCTGCCCGCCCATCTGGTGAAGCCTCTGGTGCCGCAGCCCGCGCGGCTGGCCGGTCGTGACCTCGGGAGATTCGCCTTCTTGCTTTATGCCCTGTAATTTCTTCCAGTTTGTATTCGCCGAACACTCGATGCTCGAGTTCGGCAGAGTGCTTCCTGTCTGTAATGCTTCTGCTTCTCAGCCTTGTAAACATTTTTTGCAATTAATGAAAGACAGGTCTCTTTACTTGTGAATTTTCTCTTTGCATTGTTCTGGAATGCTTGGATTTTCGTGTTTAATTGCTGGCACAGCTCCTTTCCTCCGGAAAGCTGCCCTTGGCCGGAATGGCTGGTTTTGGCCGAGACTTGCTGCCTTATGCCGAGATGAGGTCGTCATTCTACTGGTCTCGGCCATATGGTCGTGAGCTCGGCAATGATCTTTGAGAGGTGTAAAAACCCTGATCTTAGGAATCCGGCCGAGTGTCCGAACTCGAGGCCTTCTCCATGGCCCAAGGCCAGGAGCTTTAGGAAACGACCGAGTCTGGACTCGAGGTCTATTCCAGGGCGGTGGGCCCGTTCCGGCTGAGTGTCCGAACTCGAAGCCTTCTCCATGGCCCAAGGCCAGGAGCTTTAGGAAACGACCGAGTCTGGACTCGAGGTCTATTCCAGGGCGGTGGACCCGTTCCGGCTGAGTGTCTGAACTCGAAGCCTTCTCCATGGCCCAAGGCCGGGAGCTTTAGGAAACGACCGAGTCTGGACTCGAGGTCTATTCCAGGGCGGTGGGCCCGTTCCGGCTGAGTGTCTGAACTCGAAGCCTTCTCCATGGCCCAAGGCCAGGAGCTTTAGGAAACGACCGAGTCGGGACTCGAGGTCTATTCCAGGGCGGTGGACCCGTTCCGGCTGAGTGTCTGAACTCGAAGCCTTCTCCATGGCCCAAGGCCGGGAGCTTTAGGAAACGACCGAGTCTGGACTCGAGGTCTATTCCAGGGCGGTGGACCCGTTCCGGCTGAGTGTCTGAACTCGAAGCCTTCTCCATGGCCCAAGGCCAGGAGCTTTAGGAAACGACCGAGTCTGGGCTCGAGGTCTATTCCAGGGCGGTGGGCCCGTTCCGGCTGAGTGTTTGAACTCGAGGCCTTCTCCGTGGCCCAAGGCCAGGAGCTTTAGGAAACGACCGAGTCTGGACTCGAGGCCTTTTCCAGGGCGGTGGACCCAAGTTGTCGGAATCAGTCAGAGAGACAAGTTGATGACAATGCGAAAGCCGCTTTTATTAGTTTTGAGACTCGATACATCTTTAGAAATAAAATTTCTTCAAATGGGATGCATTCCACGGTCTCGGCAGTGGCTTGCCTTCCAAGTCTTCGAGCTTGTAAGCCGACTTTCCTGCCAGTGAGACTACCCTGAACGGACCACGCCAGTTCGGGGCAAGCTTCCCCTCGTTTGGTTCTCTGTCGGCTGGCAGGGTCTTTTTTAAAACGAGCTCTCCCGTGGTGAACCTTCTTTCTTTGACATTTTGATTGTATGCCCTGGCTAACCACTGCTGATAGTCGGTCAGTCTCAGGGCTGCTGCTTCTCGCCGCTCGTCCGCCAGCTCCAGCTCCATCGCCAAGTTCGTCTCATTTCGGCCTTGGTCGACCAGCTCTGTCCTCAGGGTAGGAAGGCCGATTTCCAAGGGAATGACCGCCTCCATCCCGTAGGCCAGAGAGAAAGGTGTTGCCGAGGTGGACCTCCTTGGAGTTGTTCTGTATGCCCACAGCACGCTCGGAAGCTCCTCTGTCCATCTGCCCTTTGCCTTGTCCAGTCGCTTCTTCAGGCCGTCCAGGATCACTTTGTTGGAGATTTCTGCCTGGCCATTACTCTGTGGATATGCCGGGGTGGAGTAATGGTTTCTGATGCCGTGCTCTTGGCAGAAGTCTTTGAAGGGCTTGGAGTCGAACTGCGTCCCGTTATCCGAAATCAGGGTCCGGGGGATGCCGAACCTCGTAAGGATGTTTTTCCAGACGAAGTTCCTGGAGTCCCTGTCCGTGATGGAAGACAACGGTTCAGCCTCTATCCACTTTGTGAAGTAGTCCGTAGCCACTATCAGCCATCTCTTGTTTCCTGGAGCTCGGTGAAGAGGCCCCACGATGTCCAGACCCCATTGAGCGAAGGGCCATGGGCTGGAGAGGGGACTCATATCCTGTGCTGGCTGATGGAGGGAGTGTGAGAACTTTTGGCATTTCTCGCATTTTCTGGCGTAGACCTGGGCGTCCTTCTGCATGTAGGGCCACCAGTAACCCTGGCTGATTGCTCTGTAGGCCAACGACCGACCTCCTATATGGCTGCCGCAGATTCCTTCGTGGATCTCATATAGGAAGTCGTCCACTTTGGTCGGGTGGACGCATTGAAGGTATGGTCCTGTGAACGATTTCCTGTAGAGTTTGCATTCGGGAGAGAGCCAAAACCGAGCTGCCTTGAGCCTGATCTTGTGGGCTTCAATCTTGTCCTCAGGGAGCTGATCGTCCCTCAAGTAGGCGACGATTGGGTCCATCCAGCTAGGGCCGAGGTCAGCACAGAGGACAAGCCGAGATGAATGGAGTTCTAGACTTGACCTTGATACTGACCCGACCTCGATGGTCCTCTTTTTTCCTGCTTCAACAGCGGAGGCCAGGTTTGCAAGCGCATCTGCATGCGTGTTGGTATCTCGGGATATTTGCCTGACCTCGGCTTTCTGAAAATGGGAGAGCAGTTTGTTCGCGAGGGCTAAGTAGGCCGCCATCCTGTCGTCCCTGGCCTGATAGTCTCCAGCGAGCTGGCTCGTTACCAGTTAAGAGTCGCTGAAGATCACCAGGTGTTGGGCTCCAAGGATTTGAGCGCTGTTCAACCCCGCGATCAGCGCTTCGTACTCTGCCTCATTGTTTGTGGCTTTGAAGTCCAGGGTGAAGGCCTGTTCTATGACCAGTCCCTCTGGCGATTGGAGAACTATGCCGGTACCAGCTCTCTTGGAGGTGGACGATCCGTCGACGAAGATCTTCCATGCCGAGGTGGGGCACTGTTCGGTTTCAGACTCTTCGCGCCCTGTGCCCCCCAGTGCCGTGCCGAGCTGGGTCGGAGCCGGGTTGGGGGAGACGAATTCCACTATGAAGTCCGCCAGAATCTGGGCTTTGATCGCAGTTCGGGGACGGTACTGTATATCATACTGCCCCAGTTCAACTGCCCACTTTGATATGCGCCCTGAAAAGTCAGCCTTCTTGAATACTGAACGGAGTGGGTGCTCCGTAATCACCACAATGGTGTGGGATTGAAAATAATGGGAGAGTTTGCGGGAGGCACTGACGAGAGCCAACGCAAGCTTTTCCAACAGAAGGTACCTGGTCTCGGCCTCGAGCAGTGTCTTGCTCGTATAGTAAATTGGATTTTGGATTCCCTCGTCTTCCCTGAGGAGGACGGAGCTTACTGCGTGATCCGAGACCGCAAGGTACAAATACAGAGTCTCCCCCATAGTTGGGGTCGAGAGTAAGGGTGGTGACATTAAATAGGTCTTGAGTGCGGCCAATGCCTGGTCGCACTCAGGGGTCCACTGGAATTTCAGATTTTTCTTTAGAAGCTGGAAGAAAGGCCTGCACTTATCTGATGACCGGCTGATGAAGCGATTGAGTGCGGCGGCCATTCCTGTGAGCCTCTGAACTTCCTTCGTGGTAGAGGGACTCTGGATGCCCTGGATGGCAGTGATCTAGTCTGGATTAGCCTCTATCCCTCTCCGCGTTACCAAGCTGCCGAGGAACTTGCCAGAGGCTACGCCGAAGGCGCACTTGGAAGCGTTTAGCTTGAGCTTGTACGCGCGAAGGATGTCGAAGACTTGGCCGAGATTCGCCAGATGATCACTGGAGTGCACAGATTTGACGATCATGTCGTCGATGTACACCTCTACCGATCGGCCGAGCTGGGCCTGGAACATTTTTGTGACGAGGCGCTGATAGGTCGCCCCCGCGTTTTTCAGCCCGAAGGGCATTACCTTATAGCAGTAAGTGCCGCGGGGGGTGATGAATGACGTTTTCTCCTCGTCAGGCTCGTAGAGCGGGATCTGATGGTAGCCTCGGTAGGCGTCAAGGAAGCTCATTCGGTCGTGACCAGCGGTGGCGTCGATCAACTGGTCAATCTTCGGGAGGGGAAAACTGTCCTTAGGGCAAGCCCTGTTCAAGTCGGTGAAGTCTACGCACACCCTCCACTTCCCAGTTTTCTTCTTGACCACTACCGTGTTGGCCAGCCACACCGGGTACTGGACTTCCCGGATGGCCCCCGCTCTTAGCAGGTTGTCGATCTCTTCGACGACCGCATCTGTCTGCTGCAGCCCGGTCCTTCGGGCCCTCTGCACTACCGGCTTGTGGTCGGGGTCGACATTGAGCCTGTGGCACATGACCTCGGGGTTGACCCCAAGCATTTCGCTTGGGCTCCAAGCGAAGACATCCACGTTCTGCATCAAGAACCGAGAGAGTTCGGCCCTTTCTTCATCTGGCAGCTGGGTGCCAATCAGGAAGAACCTGTCTGGGTCTGCCGGGTCTAGCCTGACCTCGGCCAGGTCTTCGATGCTCTTCTTCTCAGGGTCCCGGCCGATCTCGTCGAGGCCTTTCTCGAACTCGGCCAGGCTGACGCGCTCTGGCTCCTTTACTGCCGGGACTGCGGCCAGCATGCACTGCCGGGCTTGCTGCTGGTCTCCCTCCACTGTGACTATCTCCATCTTGCCCTCCTTGTTCTCAAGGACGAACTTCAGTTTTTGGTGGAGGGAAGAAGGGACTGCCTCTAGCTTGTGGAGCCACGCTCTGCCCAGAATGACATTGTAGGGGGAAGGGGCGTCCACAACCAGGAAGTCGGCCGGCACGGAGGCTCCGCCAACTCGGGTTTCCAAGGTGATCCTACCCTTAGGATAGACTGGCGTGGCGGATAACCCTAGCAAGGGTGCTCGGACCTCCGTGAGGTCTGCTTCGGAGAGTTTCATCCTCTTGAAGCAGTCGTAGTAGAGGACCTCGGAGGAGCTGCCGGAGTCGACGAGGATCCTCTTCACGGTGAAGTCTCTCAGCTTCATGGTGAGGAGCAAGGGGTCGTTGTGAGGGACCTGGATTCCCTCCAGATCTCGATCCGAGAACGAGATGGCGGGTCGATCGCGGCGGGCTTTCTTGGATGCCGGAGCGAGCTCGGCTTTCATTACTTCTTTCCCGTGTGAAGTCCGCCTGGCTTCGGCACGGGCCTGAGAGCTTCCCCGGGACGAGGAAGCGGGAGCTGAGGACGCCAGGTGGATCACGTTGATGATCTTCTCTGAGTCCTCGCTGTCTGGAGCCCGGGCTGCGCTCTGGTGGATCCGGCCCTCGCTGCCGCTGGCATCACCTTCCTTGATGAACTCTGGGATGTGGCCCTCTTTGGCTAGCTTCTCCAGGTACCACTGCAAAGTCTTGCACTCTTCGGTCTTGTGCCCGTTGCCCTTATGGAAGGAGCAGTAGAGCTTGCTTCGGGGGCCTTCGGTGGGTTCATTCTTCATGGGCTGAGGTTACTTGAAGAACGGCTTGGACCTGATCTTAGCCAGGATGCGGTAGATCGGCTCCTTGAAGACGACGTTGACGCTCTGACTGGCGCTGGAGGAAGGTCTGGGCTTCCAGGCGCCCCCAGACCTGGACGACGAAGGCTTCGCCGAACTGGAGACCCAGGCCTGCTTGGGCTCCTGCCTCTGGGAGGGCCTCCCGCCTTTCTGCCGAAGTTGGCTGCTCTGCCCGGGCTCCGGATGCCCGTCCTGATCCTTAGCTCGGATCTCGTCTTCCTCCTGGGCGATGAAGCGCTTTACCCGGGACATCAACTCTGGCATGGATTCTGGGGAGTCCCCGGCCAAGCTCTTCCGCAAGTCGTGGCCGGGGATCAGGGCATGCTGGAAGGCGTAGATTGCTATCCCTTCCCTCGAGCCCTCGATCTGGCTGTTGACCGCCCAGAATCGCTGGGCGAACTTGGCGAGGGTTTCGCCCTGCTTCATTCTCAGGGCGAGGAGGTCCCCTTCCTTCTTGGGGACGAGGGTGTAGGCTTGGAACTTCTTCAGGAAGGAGAGCTGGAGCTCCTTCCAACTGGAAACTGACTGCTCCGGGAGAGAGCAGAACCACTTCAGGGGGAGGTCGCCCAAACTGGAGGAGAAGATTTTGCAGTTTAGGTGACCCTCGTTCCCCCAGATGGACATCTTCTGGGAGAAGTGTCGGAGGTGTGCAGACGGGTCGGACAATCCGTCATAAGGGACGAACCGCGGGACGGAGAACTTTCTGGGCAAGGGAGTGCGCTCGATCTCCTTTGTGAAGGGCGAGCCCCCCAGATCAGTGTGACCACAGATCTGCTTCTGGTCCCGCATGTCCAAGTTGTGCTGGAGAGCCAATCTGACGCGTTTGTCGAATCGCTCTTGCTCGTCGTCTTTCTCTGGAGTCCGAGCTCGGGGCTTTCGCTTGGGATGGCTCGGGCTATGGCGGCTATGAGTTCGGCCGTCGTGGCTATGGTGACGTCGGCTATGAGCTCGGCCGTCGCGGCTATGGTGACTTCGGCTGTTGCTCGAGCCTTCGTCACGGATCTGGCTTCGTTTCTGGTCCAGATGATCTCTGAGGTCCTCGTGGGGAGGCCGGGCTGCCCTGCTGGGGGCGTCCCTCTTTTTCCCTTGAGGATCGGAGACCTGCCTCAAGGAGGCAGCTTGCGCTGCCCTCAGCTGCTGTTGGAGCTGCTGGAGCTCTCGGACTAACCGCTCCTGCTTCTGGAGAAGAGCGTCTTGGGCCGCGACGTCTCCTCCAGCAACTGGAGGTTGATCGCGGCGCGTCTCCTCTACGGCAACAGCTTTGTCTTTGCGGAGATGCTCGCGTCGGTGCTCGTCGCGCCGGGGCGGCACGGTTTCGTCCGCTGAGAGCGAGGCCTCGACTCCCTCTTGGAAGGGGATCTCGACAAAGAGTTGGGAGCCCAGGCGACCCTCACCTGCGGATGTGCCTTGGACCGTTCGGGACCGTCCCTGAGGAGGGACGTCCGTTGACGGTGCTAGCCGCTCGAGGATTGCCCTCGAGGATTCTCCGCCCTTCTTAGCTTTCGGTGGCATGGCTTTGGAGAAATTTGGAGATTGTTTAGAAAGATTTGGAGGAGGTTGGGAAGGCTGGGATATTGCTTTCCCACAGACGGCGCCAATTGTAGGTGCAGAAAATAATGACCCACAATAAGGTGGTGCCTTACAGGACTTATCCGAGAAGATGGTGATGACTGGGAATGCCTGGATGCCGTCCGAAAGCCTGAAAGGGATGAACAAACGGTCAGAGGACCCTGGCCTGGGCGGCGCAAGGCTCTCCGATGCCCAAGTCAGTGTGGGAACTGGAACAATGGAAGGAGTGGGGGAAGAGAGACAGAGTAACAGCTCTGTGAATGCAATTGTGCGTACCTTGCATGGTGCATGGGACTCTATTTGTAGAGTTTCTGATCGTATCTTTCAGAGGATATCTTGGTGTGGGTCCCATGATTTGACTGTGAAGTCATGATCAGCCCACAAAGTAATAAATGCAGTCTAATCCGGCCCATTCTGCATTTAATGCCAGTCGGGTCAGCCCACATTGCATTAAATGCGTGTCTTGTTGGGCCAGATTGTGTTGGGCGCCTTTGGCGGTTGGAGTACCATCGGATCTGCCCTCGGGCCTTGCCCTGATGTGGCCTCAGCCGCTAGATGTCGCCATGTCAGCGATCTGGTGAAGATAATGGGCGGCTGGATGTCGCGCCTGTCCCACCAGCATGTGTCCCTACCCCTCCACGTGCCCGGTGACGTGGGGGATGAGGGGCGTGAGTGGAGACTCTTTCTGGCTCAGGCTTCCATCCCGGCTTCTTTAGCCGAGGTGGAGCCTTCTGCCAAGAGGGCATCCGGGGTGGCCTAGCCGAGGTGGAGCTCCCTGCCGAGATGGCGCCCGGGGTGGGCCAGTTCGGCGCTAAGGGCCCGGAGCTGCCTAACTTCGGCCGGACCTCCTGCCCTGGTGGCCGGGGTGAGATTGGTGCCACGTGGATGCCACGAGGATGGCACGTGAGAGTGCTTAATCCCGTCTGATGGCTGTGATTAGCGTAATCCTGGATTCCCGGAAATCTCCTCACACAGGTGGTTTGGTTTAGTTCTAAGTATAATCAATTTTAGTTTCCCTCTCGAAAGTGAAGTGAAGTGAACTAACCATAATTTCAGAGATGGTTTAGGGTAATTTGGAGTTGCTTATGACCAGAAAAAAGACCATAGCAATAACAATAATGATGAAGCAATGAAGCAGAAGAAATGCAACTCACCAATGGACATCGCACCCCCTTGGTGCACCAGAAAGTGACCCGGCCCCTTGGGTCGAGAACCCAATTGGGATATGCTCACACCAGACCTCCATTTGACGACTAACTCTACAGCAGAACCTAGTCCCGGTCCAGAACAAGGAGGAGAGCCGCACCTGGACTTCGATGCTTCCGCCGGCGCGATCAGCGGCAAGGCTCCCGGCAGTATCTTCGTTCACGTAATTGGAGAGGGTGGTAAGTGTGGCCGTAACGGAGGTTTCCTTGGGCTTTCCATGGGATAAGGGGAAGAGAAAGGTGTTGGCAAGTACGGTGGAGCCGTAGATAATGGAGGCATTGACGCTGCCATAACCGGAGACCAATATGTTGGGGTTGCGGACGGAGAAGACAATGTCCCACTTGGCGGTAAGATGGGTGGAGGAGAGGTTGAAGGGGGAGACGGAGGCGGAGGAAATGGAGAATTTGGGGAGGAGAGGGTGGAGGGCTAACCAGAAGATGAAGCAGAGGGCAACGACGAAGACGGAGGCCGAAACCAACATGTGGAATAAAACACCTTTGTAGCGGGCGGCGCTCTGCCGGTCGAAGCGAGGCTGCGGATCAGGACCCGCGGGTATGCGCTGTTCCATTTTTGAACAGTTCGAGAGTAGAAAAAGTGTTGGGAAGTAGAAAAAGGAAATGGGTTTTACAATTATATTCCCCCTCTCTCTCTATACAAGGGGGAATAAATGGTCTATATATATATAATGGGAGATGCTTCCCACCTTTACATCTAAAGATTTTACTATATTATTTCTATAATCTACACACCTAACTTTAAAAATGAGGTGTGTGGATAATTTAGAAAACTATCCTATAACATACCACTTTTTTTATGAAGGGAGACGGTCCTCACCAATTTTTTTATGGACTCATCCAAACCCTTGGATTTTAAACTTCATCTAACACTTGTCATTTGCTGTATATATGGACCGGAGGGAAACGAAAATGAAACCCAAAAAAATCTCGCCAAAAACAGCACCGATTCTCTCCTCTCTCCCTCCCATCTCTTCGTCGACGAACCAATGGCACGATTATCTCCCATCGCTCCTCTCCGGCACCGGCAGCAACCTCCTCAAATCCCCAAATCGCTTCACCTCTCTCTGTCGCACGCATAGCAGATCGCGAGCGTCATCTCTGGCCTGGGGTTTCTGGTTTCGACAGGGAGCACTATTTTCATCTCCGGCACGACACGAGTTTCGTTCTCGACATGGAGCTCTCCGACACGATATGGATTTCGTCCTCACTGACATGGAGCTCAAATCGTCGTCGCCAAGCCTCCCATTTCATTTTCCCCTGTTCTCCATCCAGTCTTCCATCGCTTGCCTGGGATATACTCATCTTTGGCCTCGATTTGCCGGCAACATGATAGTTATTCCCAAATCGATTCCGCCTTTAGTTGTCATGTTCAGTTTGGCATGAAATACATGGTTTGGAATGCCTTTTTGGCACATGTAATCAGGATGGATGTTCCTATGTTAAAAAAATTTCCATGTAAAATGCCCTTTTGGCACATGTAATCACGATGCAGGATTGAAGTTTTTTTGGAATATTCCTATGATTCTTTCTATAATTTGTATCTTGCTAATGACCTGTGTTCAGGGTCGGCTTTACCCTAAAGCAAGGAAAGCCCTTGCTTTAGGCCCCTAAAATTAAGGCCCAAAATATTACAATCTTATTAAAAGCATCTTTTCAAATTAAAAAAAAATCCCGAAAATAAGGCCCATAATGATGAGGGCGAGTTGGACTTATCTATATTACTAAAGGGATGTACTCTTCCTCACATAAAAACACCTGGCGCAACCTCAAACTTTTTGCAATGCTATTTTCGGAGTTGCCCCTATCCCTAAAATCTCTATATCTATTACACACTCAAAAGACCTAAAATCTCTCCATGAAGAATCAATCTTCCACTCAAAAGCCTAAAATCTCTCCATGAGATCCCTAAATAAGCCAACACACCAGATGTGCTACATTTATATCAATCAATTCATGGGTCTCGGCCCCCATCATTGATTTTATGGACGGTTAGAATAAAGATTGTGGACCCCATTCATCTGGCTCCCACTTAAAAATATTTGGTCAATTTGTTAAATGTACGATCATTTGATCTTTCTTAATCAATTCATGAGTCTCATCCCGCATAATATGGTTTTATGGACGGTTAGAATATATATGGTGGACCCCATTCATCTGGGGGTTCCACTTAAATAGGCTAGGTTTGGTCAATCTGTGAGGTCTATGATCATTTGATCATTTGATCTTTATCAAGCAATTCATAGGTCCCAGCCCGTATCATATGGTTTTATGGACGGTTAGAATATAGATGGTGGACCCCATTCATCTTGGGGGTCCCACTTAAATAGGTTAGGTTTGGTCAATTTGAGAGGTCTATAATCATTTGATCTTTATCAATCAATTAATGGATCCCAGCCCGCATCATATGATTTTATGAACAGTTAGAATAGAGATGATGGACATCATTCATCTTGGTCCCACTTAAATATATTAGGTCAATTTGTTAAGTCAATGATGATTGGATCTTTCTTAATCAATTCATGCCTCACCTAAAGAATAAAATATTTGGAAAAAAACATAAAGATCAAATTAGCAACAAAAAAAAGGACTCACAAGTTTACTAATTAATAAATTTATTAAAAATAACTTATATCAGTCTGTGCATTTGGTATTTTGGTGGTTTCGTGGTCCGTGCATAGCACGGGGTTTTGCTAGTCATATCATAAATGAATGCAAGAGAATCTATACTATGGCTTCCATATTTTTCTCCTAGTTTTTCTTTCCTTCCTTCTTATTTAGTTACACGGCTCCTCCTCACATATACTCTCTCTCTCTCTCTCTCTCTCTCTCTCTCTCTCTCTCTCTCTCTCTCACTAATGTAATTTACTTCCATCCTTTTAGGGCATTTAATATTAAGAAGACTTTTAAAACTCTATGCATAGGACCAATTTATTTATTAACTTTAGGTCATTTACTCAATGCGGGGGCCAAATTAATGATGAAAAAGAAAATCAATAACCAACTTAACCAAATTAATGATCAATTAACTCCAAAAGCTTAGGTTACACCTGTCACTGATGGAACCATGATGAACGGCCTATTTTCATCGATCTAACCATTTAGATCATCGGGTCTTTCAAAGTGACCTCTTTGAAAAAAAGATAGTCCATTCAAAATTAATGGCCTGTATTTTATTAGCTTTCAACAAACTTCAATCAAATAGGATGTGGGACTACCATCATATTGAGCACCACGAAAAACTTGCAATTTCCACAATATCATGGTGGGAGTAACTATTTAGTCCAATGAGTTTTTTGTTTCAAACCGTCGAATGAGATTTAGAGATTACTATTAGTGATAGGTCCTCACTTTGACCTCTTCCCAAAACAACTTTATCCAAATTTTTTAGCAAAAATAAAAGGAAGAGATAACGTGCAATTTAAATGAAATTGAGGTCATAGAATTGAATCAACGTGCAAATTTCTTTGAATATTAAAAGGCATGACGTGTCAAACTTTCTTTGGATATTTAAAGAGGGGGCAAAAATGCCCCTTTTTAAATGGAGAGTTTTTGAGAATCTCTCATAATATAATATAATATAATAGTAATTAGTATTATATGGCACTAAAGCCAATTTTTTACATTCTGGAAAAGAAGCATTAAAATAACTATCATCCTTCTTTTTCTCAGCACAATTTCAAATCCCAACAAATCATACTAAATATAAATAGAAACTATTGACTTCTTTTTAATTTGCAACCCATGTTTCTTTTTATATATAGCTACTATAAGTACGGAAGGGAGGGTTTATGCAAATCGTTCAAGGGGTCTTTCAAATTTCAATCTTTACTTGGTGGACCACCCCAAATTGGACCGCTGGGATTGGCAAGAGTATTTGTAATATTAAACCCTTGATATTAGTATTGATTATAATATGATAAGCCACATGTTATAGACTTAAACTTGATATGATGCAATTAGTGACCGACGACTTAATTGGCAGATTAAATTGACACAAATAGATCTCCAATGACATGAATCCTCAGTCCATTCAATACTATCAATATTAATATTTTAATTATGGTGTTCAACTTCTTTAACAAGAAAATTAAAAAAAAATATTTTAACTATTTTTATCCAATAAAGCATAAAGTAAGAAAAACATATTTTAAATAAAGTCTTTCGTAATAAAATTAAAAGATAGAAAATGCCTCATTTAAGATTGTCGGTTTTAAGCCTCAAATTGTCTTGAGCCGGCCCTGCCTGTGTTTGGATTGCATGCTATCTTACGAAATCCTAACTAAGGGGGAAGCATTTTTCCATGCTAATCAATGCTATTTTTGCATGGATTGCATGCTATCTTACGAAATCCTAACTAAGGGGTCGTTTGTCTACACCCATTTACATATGTAAATGGTGAATATGTGTAACATTTACGTATCAATCATGTTTGTCTACAATTATTTACGCATATTGCGTGTAAATCAGATGTGTAAATGGTGTGAAAATGAGCCCATTTTGACACCAAGATTTGAACACCTGTTGAGGTGCGCTTTCGAAGAATACCCGTTATTGGAGGCGGACGGTTTGGTTTTGGGGCATTTCCGTGAAATAGGTTCCAGGTTCGAAACCCCTCCAATGCATTAGAAAAATGATAATAAAAGAGTTCTCAAAGTTTGGGCATTTCCATGAAAGAGGTTTTGGGTTCGAAACCCCCCTCCAACACATTAGAAAAATAATAATAAAAGATGTTTCAAAACGGATGATTTTAAGGGATAAGATTTGTAAGACAAAAAAACATATTAGAAGATTAAAGTAGCTCCAATGATTTTAAGGGACAAAATCTGTAAGACAAAATATATATTGAAAATAAAGATTTTAAGGAACAATCTATAAGATAAATATCTCAATGATTTTTCTATATCAACTTTTAACTAGTTAATTACCTTATTATTTTAGTTTTCTTCCAATATCTCAATAATTTTTCTAAAGTCATTTATTATTGCAATACTTTAAAAATCTTTAAACATGTATATATAAATGTAAAAGAGAAGAAATAATGTATTTTATATAGCATTATGGCATCATTCAAAAATAAATATAATTAGCATAAAGCCTATGAGATGCATGGGTTAAGTTTTATGCAAATTGAATAATGAATTAAGATCAATATTGAATCAAATATCAATTAATAAATATAAATAATAATGCTATTTGCTTAACCATCAAAATATAAATTCATATTTAATTAACCAAACATGTTGGAATGTATTTTTGTGAAGGTGATCACTGATAGAAATGTATTTTTTTGAAAAGTATATTTCATGTTGAAAGACATGCTCTTTTTTAAAGATCTAAAATGCAAATGAAAATTTTGATATAAAATGGACCTTTTTTCTCCTTTTTTAAATCATTATATTAAAATTTAATTAATGAATAATAAGTATCATTTATAAAATCTTTTAATACATTTACATATATCATTGAAACAAATATGGTAAAATAAATCACATATATAAATGATGCGAAAATAGTGTTATTAGACAAACGTTGTAAAAAAAAAACGCATGTGTAAACGTTACATACTTAAAATTTGAATATTCATAATTTACATGTGTAAATTGTATTTACATATCCCATGTGTAAAAGACAAACGACCCCTAAGGGGGAAGCATTTTTCCATGCCAATCAATGCTATTTTTCCATGCCAATTATACCACACACCCACCATTCACAAGTCCTTCACCCTCAAGTCTACATATACAGCTGGAGACTGACCAGTACTGCTGATTGTTCCTATGGAGGTGTTGGTACTGATTCACGGCATCTAGCTCTTTCAGAGATCGGCCTCCACTAGTTTTGCTAATGTGAGAAATTGTGGAGTCCTCAGCCTCAGCAGGCAAATGTACAATCATTTTTGTTGATTCACCTGGTTGTATATATTGAGGACCGTCCTTAAATTGAGTTTCTTCCTTCGACTGATTGCAAAGGAGACAATGAAGATGGAGGGCAGGGAGCGATTTGGGTTTTTCCATGTCTACTAATCTTTCCCTTTTGACGAAGGAGAAAGGGGAAAGGAAGAGCGCCGAGAGGGCTAGGATCGAACAAATCTTAGTCTCGAGTTTGGGCTTTTTTCTGAATACGATCAGGGAGACGATTGATGTCGTTTGGTTTTGCCTTTCGAATGAGAGAGAGAGAGACATGGAGGGAAGGTAGGAGAGGAACAGCGCAGAGAGGGATGGGCTTGGAACGAAATTCCCATTTTAATTTGGGCGCTGCAATTTTTTTTCATTTCCCTCCCATTGTTTTTAAAGGCCTCGTGACTGCCGTTGGATGAACAGTGGGATTGAATGGCCATGATGAGTCCTCTCAATATAAAGTAAGGACGGTCCTCATAAGACCGTCTCCCTTTTATAAATATCTAAACCAATTGTGCTATAAAAGAAGGAAAATTGTTAAAAACACCTTTTTTTTTATAAGGGATAATAGCATAATACTTACCTGTAATTTGCTCAAAATGCAGATCACCCCCTGGACTTTGGTATTTTATACTAAACCTGCATGTGCTACAAAAGAAAGAAAATTGTTTAAAAACACCTTTTTTATAAGGGATAATAGCAGAATATCTACTTGTACTTTGCTCAAAATGTAGACCACCCTCGCGGGTTTCGGGTCAAACTCGACCCGACCCGACAACTATTTATGTGGGTGAAAACTCACCCAAAACCGACCCGTTTGGGTCACGGGTTGGTAGGGTCATGGGTTAGTCGGGTCACGGGTCGGGTTCGGGTAAAAAATAAATAATAAAAAATTTGTAAGAAAAATGTGGTTTTTATTAAAAAAATGTGACTTATTAAAAATGTGAATATGGGGCATTGACTTTTCTTCTTAGCCCTCCGTTTGAAGGAGACAGAATGGATGGTTAGGATAACTCAAGCAGAGTGTTTTGTAGGGGCACTCTCCATATGGATTAGATGGGCCTATATTTTGAACAGATGGAGCAGAGCCGGTCCAAAATTGAGGTTTTACAGGCCCATGGATGGTCTTAATGGTGATAATAATCGTTTGAAAACTCAGTTAAGACTCATCCAGCCTTAATGGCTCATCTGCTGGACTTGAATTGTGGCTTTGGCTCAGCCAGAAACACCTCTACCACAGCCAAAGTCCATCTCTCGACTATAGGGTCGGGACAGGTTCGGCCTTAGGTTTTTGCATTTGGGGCAGGTCCAGGTCTAGAATTTGGACCTTTTTAAATATTTTGGACCACCACCCCAACCCAACCCAAACAAGTAGTGCTTATACCTCAGTGAGTGATTTGCCTACATAAGTAATAGAAATTCTGAACAAGTGACAGAAAGCCTGGCCTGGCCTGGCCTAGCCTAGTCCAATTAACTAAATGGGCTGGCATGGGCCCAACATGTTCCAGTTAGGGTGGCTCCATCTAGGCACTGTGGTGATCAGGACCATCCATTTAGTGGGTCAGACTCTGGATGGAATAGATGCTATGGGCCAATTCAGGGAGGGGCCAACGAGATGAACATTCTGCATCACCACATGGCAGGGCATGATATAAAAAAAAAATAGTGATTTGTGTCTGTTTGTACACTGAATGCTTGAAGTAAACATTTTTACCAAAATATACAATTTTGGGTCAGGCTCGGTTCGGGCAATTTCATCAGTCCTTTGGGCATTAAAAAGTAATGAAGAATTACATTTAATATTTTTATTAAAAATACATTTTTTAGTATTAAAAAGTAATTACATTTATTTTATTTTTTTTATTACCGGGTCCATAGGTCACCCGGTGACCCGACCCTTTAGACCCGTTAACCATTTCTTTCTCCATCGGGTCGGGTCGAGCACCAAAAATCCGCTGCCATGACTCATCCATTGACCCACGGGTCGGGTCGGGTCATGGGTAATTTTGCACACCTCTACTCACGTCCCTCTCTCCCTCTCCATGCCCGCCACCCTCTGCCCGCTCTCCCTTTCTCCATCTCTCCGCCCGCCCTCCCTCTCCCCTTCTCCCTGTCTCTCTCTCCCTATCCTTGCCTCCTCTCTCCCTCTCATTAAAGTAATTTCTATACTTTTTAATTCAAGAAAATATAAAAAACTAATATTATATTCAAATACCAGGTCGGGTACATTGTATCTCAATTTAGTTTGATAGGAAGAGAGAGAAAAGAGACAATTTTAGAGAGATAGAAATGAGAAAGGCAATTTTGGAAGATAATCTTCTTTAATATGCCAGAGAAAGAGTTACTAAATCCACACCCAAAATTTATTTTTCCACACTACTTCTCTCTATATGTACCACTTAAAATAAAAGATTACCAAAAACTCTCTTCACGACCCAGTTTTCCTAAATTACCATATCATATCCCCCTCACCTTCTCTCTACACTCCCCTTCTTTATCCTCACGCTCACTATCCTTCTCTCCCTCTCCCTGCCCGCAAGCTTCCTGTCCCTGTCTCTCTCCCTCTCTTTATCCCAGCCCGCCTCCCTCCCTCCCTGTCTGCCTCCACTCGCCACTGCCGCCCACTCTCCCTCTCCTACCCTTTCTCCGAAGTAGGAAACTATGAATGGTGTCCTTTTTGGTAATTTGACACATGGGTATATTGGTCTTAAAGTAAAGCAGTGTGGAATAAGAAATTTTGAGTATGTATTTAGCGGCTCTCCACAAAAATCTCTCTAACTCTATCTCACAAAGGAGGAACTAAACCGCCAATAAAATGCTTTCGTTTCTTTATTTCACACCACTTTCGTCTCCGTAGCAATTTTTCTATCGAATAGGGGTACATCAAAAGTACACTCTTTTTCCTCTCCTTAAATTATTTTTATTTAGGGGCTCTCCACAAAAATCTCTGCAACTCAATCTCACAAAGGAGGAACTAAACCGCCAATAAAATGCTTTTGTTTCTTTATTTCACACCACTTTCGTCTCCGTATCATTTTTTCTATCGAATAGGTGTACATCAAAAGTACACTCTTTTTCCTCTCCTTAAATTTTTTTTTGCTTGAAGTTGCATTATGTGGCATTTAACTAATCCAATGAAGGTATCCCGCATAGGGCTGGGCTCGCCTGCAATGTCGTGTACCTTATTATGGTGCACCGACCTATATGAGTCAATCATCGCAACCGTCCACGTTTTCAGAAATTTCGAACCACTATCACAAGTTTCCAAACAATCGCTTAGTTTTAATAACTACTGGCAATAACGCCACCGTGCTTAGCCCAGGGTAAAAAGTACAATATTATATTTTAAATTTATGAGATATCAAAATTAATTATAACCATATAAAAGTATATTCATGTGTATTTATATAAAAACAGCCAACACATCTTCAATCACAAATACAAGTGGTCAACATCTACAATAAACTATTACAAAGATAAAGCTAAAAAATTCATTCAACGACAACATAAAAATAATAATAACAACAATAATTACTAAAGAAGATAAAAAAAAGCAGATTTTGTTAATATATATAATATTAGTAATAAGAAATGCTTCAAGTTTTTGTTACCCATTGACAATTTCAAAGCCCAGTAAAACAAAGCCACCCCATTTGGATTTGTTTGTGCAACAAGAGGATTCTAGTTTATGCAGATTTTTATTTCCTCATGAGAATGGAATTTTATATTTTCGTAGAAAATCAAAGTCATTTCTATTAAGGAAAAATGATTCATTTTTTTCTTCTATGCAAGGAAAATACATCACACCAAACAACATAATATTGTTAATAAAGAAAATCATAAAAATGTGCAATCCTCTCGTTGCACAAATGCACCATTTTTTTTGGGATAAATACAGAATAGCTACCTATACTTTGCACGTATTTCAGACTACCCCCATGTAGTTTGGTATTTTTTACTAAACCTACTTGTATTTTGTACTAAACCTACTTGTATTTTAAATCACAATGTAAATATAGACGTCCGTGACGGAAAAGATGGAATGACGAAATTATCCCTATGTATATAACTCGTGTCTTGCCATTTTCCATCATTTTCGCCCTTTTTGGATTGCAGTTAGGGTTCTGGCGATTTTGGGAGAAAGAAGCCGCAACGGTTAGGGTTCTTCAAAACCCTACCGGTCCAGTGCTCCATCACCGGTCTCCTCTACTCCGCACTCCCCCTCCTCGACATTTTGGGGCGAACTCTCATTGATTTCTTATTTCTTGAGGAACTTGAGCCCTTGAGCAATGTCGAGGGCGATCGAGAGACGCCGGGTCCAGATCGCGAACTCCGGGCACTTTCGGTCAATGAGCGCGTCCTGCAGGCTGTTGTTCGACATCAGCTCGTACACGAGGAGGAGGCGGCGGCGGTGGTCGGAGCAGAAGCCTAGGAGGGAGACGATGCGATCTGAGCCATTGCCATTGTCGTTCTTCTTCTTCATCTGCTTCTCTCCCATCTTCTTCCTCGCCTCCTGTCTCCGAAGCGCATGCATTTCCCTCTTCGACTTCGGATTGAGGAAATCCCCACCGCTCGATCCCTTCGCCTCAAATACCAGAGCAGGATCGATCGTAGATCCAACAACAGATCTCTGATCTTTTTCTTCGATTCCGCCGATTTCTGAAGCAGAGATCCATACCGGTTCTTTCGAAAGCTGCTTCCTCCAATCGAAAGCCCTAAGCTGAGCTCCACATTGTCTTCTTCTCTTCCCAAATCCAGATCTGAAACTCCCGCCATTAGAGGAGAGATTGATCGATCCGGCTCTATGCAATCTCACAATAGAAATTCTAGGGTTTCATGTTCTTCTTCTTCTTCTTAGTGCTAATGCTAATGATCAGACGCATGTTTGGAGTTTTGTAGGGTTTGTGTGAGAATCAAATACGAAAGGTCTGAAGCATAGGGAGAGAAACAGACGGAATGGAATGACATATTGAGGGAGAAGAGAGAAGGCACACATTGGAGAAGAGAGAAGGCACACATTGGATATGGAATTGGAAACCAATTCGCGTGATTTCCCACATTGGAATGCAGCGCCTGCGCTGCCTGTTCTCTGTTGAGTTAGTCTCTATCCAAGGCCTCCCTGCATCAATGAATGGCCTCCGCCTCTCCGTCTGCGTCCGGAAGAAGGAAAACAAGGATGGTGTTGTGCAGAGCATGCCAGCCAGAGTAATTCAGGGCGCGGCTGACTTCGAGGAGACAATCTTCATTCGGTGCCATCTCAATTTTGGGAAGTGCTCCGTGGATATGAGCCTAGAAGGGCTTGGAGGAACGAGAATCCGGCAGTGGGACATGAGATTTGATCTATCTGGAAAAGCCAGGGGCAAATAAGTCTTTTTAGGCGAGTAATTTGCCGCCAGTATGCAACAGACACCATTTATACGACCTACGCCGTTAATACTAACAGAATCCGTGAGTTTTGCATGTCAATTAAAACTACAGGTAGGTTTAGTACAAAAGACCAAAGTGCAGGGAGGTAGGCTGAAATATGACCAAAGTTAAGGTAGGTATTCTGTATTGATCCCTTTTTTTTATTTTTACATAGGCCAATGGTCATTTCAATCCCTCCGCACAAATTTCTTATCTAACCCTTTGAAGTAATTAACACCAATATCATTTTAGAACTGATCAAACCTTTTTTAAGCTCTAGACACTACACCATTTCAGGGCTTTTACAGCGTGCAATACGCGCCGTAAATGTAAGTTTACGGCTCACGAGGGTCGTGCTGTAAAAGCTCCTG
Organism: Litsea cubeba; assembly: GCA_012931725.1. Lineage (NCBI taxonomy): Eukaryota > Viridiplantae > Streptophyta > Magnoliopsida > Laurales > Lauraceae > Litsea > Litsea cubeba. The sequence continues at coordinate 47,921,110 of CM022949.1, read as the reverse complement.
CCGTAAAAGGTCCGATGTAATTACAGCGTGCATATACAGGTCGTAAGTAGGATCAATGCAAGCCAAAAATGATGCTCTTAGGACTTTTTGGACCACATTTTTGGCCTACTAAGCAGGCCGTAAATATTAAACTTTTACGACGCAAACTGAGTGCCATTAAAGCATTGTTGTGCTTAAGTTTATGGCACACGTAGTAATCCATGAATACTTAAAACGAAAAATGTTTACACATCTTACATTTGTGGGCTGTAAATGGGTTGTGTACAATCTGATTAACGGCTCCAAATGCAAGCCGTAATTAAGTATATGTTTTTACAACTTGCGAATGCAGGCCATTAAAGAATTAGCGAGTTTCAATTTACTGCTCGCAAGACGCGCCTTAATTATCATTTTTTTAATAAAAAAAATTAATTATTTTTTAATTAAAAAAAATTAAATCCACATTTTTTTTATTGCTACAAATACAAAATTAATAAACTAAAATAAAAGATGTAAATAGAACCTGCAAATAAACATTGGACCTGCAGTTAAAAATAAAAACACTGGACTTGCAGTCTATACAAGCTAGGTAGGCTATGGGAAAAAAAAATACATGAAAATGATCATCCATTCAAATCAATACCAAAACAATCATGGAATTCTTATTTGCTCATTTACAAGATTCACACACTTTTCGTCTTCTTCCATTAGGATTTTTTCACGAAGGTACCTACCATTACATGAAAGTAAACTCCACCGTTGTCATGTCGTCATTGAATCATAAGGAAAAAAAATACATGAAAAAGATCAACCATTCAAATCTTCCACTCTACAAACATAGCATCGTCAATGTAGGTCTCATAAGTGCCCTCTTTCGCAGCAAGTTCAGCAGAAGCTTTCAATGCGTGGTAGTATATAGTCTCAAATATATGTTTTGGTTCAACTATTGGGCCTGCACAAACATAAAGACAGATCAGAGATCACACCACAGAAGAGACAGAAATCAAATATATGCTCTTGGGACCCTAATATCACCTCGGGTGAATCAAATGCCATGCCAAGTAAGATAAAAGTATCTGCAAGGCCCTGTACTCCTATGCCAATTGACTTGTGTCGCATATTTGATCTCCTTGCAGTCTCGACAGGGTAGTAGTTAACATCGATTGTTTGTTGAGATTCATGGTAACTATTGCAGTAACCTGTATTATAACAGATGACACTGATTTCACAGCTTTGAGAATATAAACAGAACAAGTAAATTAAAAGAGATCAACAAACCTCTGTTATCTTGTAAAAAATCAAAGAACCAATTATTAGATCATCTACTTCCAACCAATTTAGATGGGTGCGACTCCAGCGGGACCCCCTAGAAGATATAAGAATAGCCCACAACTTACTAAAAGAGATTTGAAAGATAGGTATGCAATAACAGCTTAAGATAAATGGGTGATACCTTCTCCCTGACAAATCGTGGTAAAGCATGACTTCAAATAGAATATAATGAAATAGTCTGAATAACTTTACTCTCCCTACCACAAAATTTTTGTTTGCAAATTGAAGAAACCCAATAGAATAAACTTCACAATACACAAGAAAAACCTCATTTTCATCACAGAGAAGATCCACACTACATGCTAGCTATCTTCAGTCTCAGCCCAAAAAGAAATGTAAATAAGTAAAAGATTCAACATAGTCTCCCACAAAGCAGTCCAAAAAAAATCATAGTAGCTCCACTTTCAACACGAAAATATTATAGGATATTAAACAAGAAACAAGTGAGATTGAATTCATCATATTCCCGGGTCTTGAGTTGGGTCAGGATTCATGTCTAAGACATAGTAGCTGGAGCCTGATACCATCTAACTTGGTTGCAACCCAGGCCTAACCCATGGGCACTCCTATCCTTTCAAATTGAATGTTATGATTTTCAAGACTAGGACTAACCTTGTTTAGGAAAATGCTATGTCTTGATGCTTGCCATATGTTTTCCTTATTGGTTGGGTTGGGCCCAAGAACACAATTGGATCTGACAAAATCCAGGTATCAACACAATTGAACTATATATAAACAAAAAAACCAAAAGGGTTCTCAACTTTCAGGAATAAATCAAGAGGCCAGATTTCAGTCACATATAATAGGGGGCTCTTGGTCACGTGCCCTCCGTCAAACTGAATATAAAAATCCTTCCAATATAATATTCAACCGAAAAACAGAATAATATAGTAGACCTACCTTTGATCAAGGTTGAGATCATTATTGTCATCCAAATCTTCTGCATCCAGATCATCACCATCATCAGCATCAAGAAAATACATCTGAGAAAAAAAAAGGATTTTTTAGTATCTCATAAGTCATAAGCATGCAGGGCTGTCAATGAGCAGCACTCCAATGGTTGGGCATGAATTTAAACTCTGTTCATATGGCCAGCATATTAAAGTTCCTGATTTGCTCAACTGGATGCTGGTCCATTGCCAGACTAAAAATATCAATGTAGTAGATGATATTTTTTAAAACAGTAATCAAATTTTAAACAGTTAGCAAAACAATAATTTCTACTTGGTAAAGAGAGTATGATAATAAAAGAATATTACACCAAAATGACCAGGAAAAAGTGTGGTACTAGCAGTTATGATGACACATCCCGGACTTAAGGGAAGTAGGGAACTATTAGTAAATTTTGTAAATTTTGATACTACACATTTTGTGTAAAATCCATGTCCCTGTGACATCCATTGCATGTCTCCATGCCATATCTGGGCATCATATGTCCTCACACTCGCACATACACTGAAGTAACACTTGTCCGAGTGGCCAGAGAAATCACTGAACTAATACTTGTCCAGGTGGCCCCAGATCATGGTGTTTCCTAATGAAGGGCAATTTCAATATGATTAAGTGTTTTTTTTTTTTTTGATAGAGGAGGTTGTCCCAGACTATGATTTAAGTATTTTCAGCAATTCAAATTTATATCCAACTAACAAAGGACAAATGCACACAAATGACGTGGAGCAGAAATTCAAACATTGGCACAGTGATTTTGTTTTTCATTCCTTTTGCCTTTTTATTTTTATATGTAACAAAATAACATGACTCAAATGCCCTTGGTTGCAAGAACAACAAATAATGAACATTGACAAAGAATTTTAAGGCCACAGAATACGGTAAAAAAATATTAATACAACTAAAATCTAAAGAGCAGTAAAGCACTAAACAAGCTAGGGAAAAATATCCATTTAGTTTCTTTGGTATAAGATATATGGAAGTGACTGATTAGAACCGAATTACTTGCTGCATAGTGCATACCCCTTTGTATTATCCACTTCGTTATGATAACAGTATGAAGTATAAACCAAAAGAGGATAAGTTAGTGCAGGAACCGAAAAAGGAGGGTCTAAACCATATTTCCCAAAAAATGAGGTTTATTCAAGTGAGAACCATCTGCACATAAGATGATACAGTCTCATCTGTGAGGCTCAGCAGGGATTGGGTGTTCATTGGTTGTGAGTGTGAGGAAAGATCTCAAAGTGACTTAGGTGTGAGAAAAATATCAAACCCATTAGATCATCATGACCTATGGCTGTCAAGTTAATGGTTTTATAAACAGCACTTTGCTCACGGTTCCATAAAGAAATTAAAGCTCACCCAACAATTTTCTCATCTTATCTCACTCCTCTCCAAATCAAAATCAACAAATCCATGACCAAACAGAGCAACATAAGCATCAAAATTACTCAAAATCATCAAAATAGCAAGCAAGCCAATAAAGTATAAGAAATTAACCCATTAGTATAAGAGAAGACTGCTAATACCATGGTTAAACGGTAGATAAACAATTTCAATTTATTACACTTGAATCCAAGAATACAAAGTACAAACCTTGCAGTATGACCAGGACAGCCAACAAATAAGCAGATGTAAGGTTCGCAATTCATTTACACTGAGACTTTCAGAGCGGAATTCCAACTTATACTATAAATGTGGTAATCCTCTCATGGCATCATAAGTTATGGTGATATTTATTGAACTTGATCTTTTCTTTTCTTTTTTAATGGTAAATGACTTTAGTGAAAAATTTGCTGCATATTACTGTTTGTTGGGATTTGTCTAAAGTTAAGTTGAAACACACCATATGAACACATTCATCCAAAACTAAATATCCTGACCAACATCTTTTTTTCGCAAAATGATTAATATCAGTACTGAAAAATCATGGGCATGTTTATAGAATCTTCTTGAAGATGATAAAACTTTCGCCAAAAAAGAGAAATAAAAAACCCCAACAAATGACAACTCAAAATTAAATTCGACATATAAAGACTATATAGACACTTATCTAATCAAACTCCCCTTACCATTAAAAAGATCCAAACCCATTTCTCTCATTGTCAAATCAAATCACTAACTGTTCTTTTCACTATAAATGATCATTAGCCAATTCCAAACAGCTTTTTGAGTGAAATAATCAATTTTGACGAACACATATTAATGCTAAGCCAATCAAATCAAGAAACTAGCATTCTCTGCATAAGGACAGAAAACAACAAAGTGATAAAACAATTGCGGGCATGATATCTTAAGCATGAAAGGGAAGTGGAGAAGTATAAGAAAATGAATTCAACCATAATTTCATGAATTTCAACAAAGAAACAGGCCATAAACATTATGTCGGTAACTTAATTTATACATAAATGACCAAAGTTACTCATACAAGGACCAGAACGGGTAGGTTAAATGAGGAAATTAGGGGCAGGTTTGATAGTGGTTGTTTTATAGTATAGGCCGGCCTAAGCTTATAGAATTTGACCCCAGTTGAGTTTGGAACAAGTTCTGATTTTAGTTGTCTTGACTCATTGCACCTCATTTATACTACTATAGTTTTTTATTGAATTATTACATATAGCTTATGTAGTATAGTTGGCAGAATTCAAAATCTTCCAATATACTCAGAAATATATGATTCAATCTAATTTTATCATGTAAATTGAGATTTTTAGACGATTTCTACCTTACCAAATAATTTATCTGTTACAGAGTGGGTTTGATATTACAAGTTATAAATGTATCATAAAACAAATTAGATATTAGTACAATAAAGAATGAATCAAGACTCATGACAAACCAAGCTCTAGCCAAAACTGAATGAAACATGACCCTTGCCTATTCCTGTACTCGTAAGTCGTAAATCGCCAATGAATTAAGTAATTATAGCCAAGACAAAAAAATTTAAGATCCTACAAAAAAAATGTATTTCTATGATAGACCACTGCCTAGAGTTCAGTTGACTCATTCGAACAGGCTATTTTTGTTTGATAGTAAGGGGACCATCAGATAGATGTATATGGTGGTCAGTAGACAACTAGAGATCAATTGAGAGATGGGATGGTAAGGGTGGGTGTGGACTGATAGGTGAGTGGGTGTCCTTCCTAAATCCTAAACCACAAATGCGGTGATCATTTTCCAGTTAGGGGATTTGTTTGATGCACTGTAGAATGTAAACTGTCTTCCCTCTAATATCATGATCCAAAGCAAACCAAACACACCCATTAAACCAAAAGAAATCATCTGACATTAAAAAACCAGAACCAAAAACCTATTAAACCAAAAGCAATCAATTAGAAACGATAGTAAAAGGGGGGAAAAGGTCGGAGGATACCTGCCCAAATCAATTAGATACCCGCCCAAATCTGACGAGGATTCGCCCAAGTCTGACGAGGAGAGCAACAAAAACTCGCCCTTCTTCTCCGGCGAGGCGATTCTCTCTGTTCTACGATAAGGAAATCTATAAAGCCCTAAAATATTTGTACCTGGGAGATGCTGGAGAGACAGAGGAGGTGGCACACCGAGAGAGACAGGCGTAGAGAGGGTGAGGCGTGCGAGAGGAATGGTGATGGAGAGGTCTGTGCAGGGAGGAAGAAGATGGAGATGGAGATGGGGGGTTGCTGGGCCGGTCTGTGCAGGTGATGAGAGGGATCGTGTGATGGAGATGATGAGAGGGAGAGGGGGATGAGGTCGCCTGGGAGATGGAGGAGAGGGGGTTTCTGTGCCTGGGAGAGGAGATGGCTTGCGTGGGAGTGGGGGAGGGAGATGAGGGATGGAGGCAAGAGATGAGACTTACAAAGGGAAAAGAGATGCGCAGAAGGGGTTTGGCGAGAAAACACACTGGCGGAAGAAAAATAAAGGCGCGAATGGGTGAAATTTGGACAAAACATTGAACTTTGCCGGCGAAAAAAACAAAACGCTCGAAAAACATTAACTTTTGCCGGCGAAAAAAATAAAATGCCGGGACGTTAGGGCTTGGGGGGGTGTGTGTGTGTGTGTGTGTGTGGAATGGACGTTAGGGCTTGGGGTGTGTGTGTGTGTGTGTGTGTGTGTGTGTGTGTTGGAATGGACGTTAGGGCTTGCGTGTGGGTGGGTGGGTGGGTGGGTGGGGGGGGGGGGGGAGGGGGGGAAGCAATACTTGTGAGATAGGAATAGGCTCAAGTGCGAATGAAATTGGCGCCACCGCAAATGAAATTGGTGCCTTATTTTGGTGAAAAAATATTTTCATCTTCTATAACTTATTCTTATTAGTGAAGAATTACGTTCGTCGTAAAAACAAATTATATTTTGTGACAAAAATGTTCGTCTCCAATGAGCTAAAATAATTCGCGCCAACGTAAATGAAATTGGCGCCTTATTTTGGTGACGAAATATGTTCGTCTTCCATAACTTATCCTTATTGGTGACGAATTACGTTCGTCGCAAATATATATATATATATATTGTGACAAAAACGTTCGTCTCCAATGAGCTACAATAATTAGCGCCAACGCAAATGAAGTTGGCGCCTTATTTTTGCAGACGAAATTTTGTTTTCATCTCCTATACTTTTGAAAAAAAATTAAAACAAACAACAAAATTTATATTTTGTCCTCTTTGGGTATTTTTTTAAGACAAAAAAATTTTCGTCATCAAATTTTGTCACAACAGCCTAGATTTCTTGTAGCGATCACTGCTCCACCATCAACCAGAGCTCTCCTTCTCCTTTCGTCGAGCATAAACAGTGAAAGGGTTTTAGCCCCTTTTCTCTTCACATGTATCATTTGGAGTGGCCACATGCTCTGGAACCACACTCAAGAAAAAGAACTATGGAAAGCAAGCAACCAATCACCAAATACTTACTATTGTTTTATAGAAGAGGGAAGGCTACCTCCAGAAATATTTGGGTGGGTGCCTGAGATGTCTCAAAGTCCCTCAATTTAGAGAAAAATCCCTTTGTCTATCCCCAGGTCAGATTGCCATTGTGACATCTCAATATGGTTTTGGTAGAAAACAAATGACCACAATAAAAAACAATCTCTATCATGGGATTATTTTTCGTCGCAAAAAATAGAAATTCTCATCGGTAAAAATTATTTTTTTTTGAAAAAAAGTAAAAAAATCTACCAACCTTTACCGATGTTTTATATTAAATGTCGGTGATAAATCTTCCGATGCTAATTTTCGTTGGTATAAAAAATTTTCCGACACATTTTGTCACGGGCAAACACGGACGAGGCAAAATGAGATTTGTTGCCACTAACTCTATTGGTGGTGGCAACAAGTAAGAAATAGCCACAAAAACACTAGCCGCGGCAAAAAGTTCGACGCTAAAAGTCATTTTTTTTGTAGTGGAGCAATGGGTTCTTGGTGGGTATCGTGAGAAGAAGAAGGTGTGCGAAATTTTTTTGGTGTCAAGATTTGGGTTCTCAGGGGATATCGTCTATCCCTAATTTGGGGTTAAATTTTGGCTATCAAAAAAGAGTGCAAAATATTTTTGGAATATTAATTTGGCGGGTTTCTTTTTTTACGGCATGCGAAATGTGGGCTGTGAAAGCTAATTAATCTTACAGCTTCTCAAAGCAGGCCGTGAAGTTAATTTGAATGGCTTGGCCTTTTACAGCGTGCAACATGTGGGCTGTGATACCCTAATATTTTTACGGCTTGCGAATGTGGGCCGCAAATGCTCAATAATTTACGGCGTCCTAAATGCACGCCGTAATTGATAAGATCTCACGGCACGCAAAATGCACGCCTTAATAAAGAGAAGAAAAGGCCCTTTTACGGCTTGCACTCCATGCGCGCCGTACTATTATATCATTTATGGCTTGCATTCAATGCACGCCCAAAATGACACGCTGTAAAAGCCCTGAAATTGTGCAGTGAGATTTAAAAAAAATATATAAACATCTTAACCTTAAAAGCCATAAATTATGAGACTTTAAAACCACATGCTAGTGTTATTTGATCCTAGTAATAATTGTTGGCCCACCTTAGATCAATGTATATATCTCTTAATTATGAGTCCATGTGGGCCCACGGAAGTGCAATTTATGGTGGGCCAAACCTAGGGTCAAATGTCTATATGATGAGATCAGAGAAGGATGCCTATAAGATTCAACAAAAATAACTCCATCCTCAAAATATTTTTATCACAAGCCCATCCATGAGGTGGTCTACCCCAAAGGTCGGGTCTGATTTTCGTTCACATGTGATAATCTTTGAATAGAGTAGAGCTCTATTTGGAAACTAAAAGAAAATAATATTTTTAATAAAAAATTTATCAGTGTGAATTGTTGAAAGGTGGGCCTCAAATATTAAAATAAAAAGATGACAATCTTGAGAAATGGAAGATAAATGGTGTTGAGAGAGAGAATAATTGTAGCAAAATAGAAAGATTTTAGGCGATCTTGATTGAGATACTTTAGGAGATTGATATGGATAAATAGATTTTTTTGGATAAAAAATTGAGGCATTTTGATGACATGACACTTTAAAGCACTATGTTTTTTCTTTATATTTATTTGAAAGGAGAATTTTTGGGTTGCTGAGGTGGCACCCTCCACAGCCCACCTTCCCCTTTGCTTTAACTAGCAAAACCCCGTGGATAACCACGAAACCACTAAATGCAGAGACTGATATGAATTATTTTTAATAAATTTATTAATTAGTACACTTGTGATTCCTTTTTTTTTGTTGCTAATTAGATCTTTATATTTTTTTCCAAATGTTTTATTCTTTAGGTGAGGCATGAATTGATTAAGAAAGATCAAATGATCATAGACCTAAAAAATTGACCTGATATATTTAAGTGGGACCAAGATGAATGGGTCCATCATCTCTATTCTAACCATTCATAAAATCATATGATGCGGGCTGGGACCCATTAATTGATTGATAAAGATCAAATGATCATAAACCTCTCAAATTGACCAAACCTAACATATTTAAGCGGGACCTCCAAGGTAAATGGGGTCCACCATCTATATTCTAACCGTCCATAAAACCATATTATGCGGGATGGGACTCATGAATTGATTAAGAAAGATCAAAGGATCAAATGATCGTAGACCGAACAAATTGACCTAATATGTTTAAGTGGGATCCAGATGAATGGGGTCCACCATCTTTATTCTAATCGTCCATAAAATCAAATGATGCGGGCCAGGACCCATTAATTGATTGATAAAGATCAAATGATCAAATGACCATAGACCTCTCAAATTGACCAAACATAGCCTATTTAAGTGGGACCCCCAAGATGAATGGGGTCCACCATCTATATTCTAACCGTCCATAAAACCATATGATGCGGGCTGGGACCCATGAATTGCTTGATAAAGATCAAATGATCAAATGATCATAGACCTCACAAATTGACCAAACCTAACCTATTTAAGTGGAACCCCCCAGATGAATGGGGTCCACCATCTCTATTCTAACCGTCCATAAAATCATATTATGTGGGATGGGACACATGAATTGATTAAGAAAGATCAAATGATCGCAGACCTAACAAATTGACCAAATATTTTAAAGTGGGACCGAGATGAATGGGGTGCACTATCTTTATTCTAACCGTCCATAAAATCAAATGATGCGGGCCGGGACTCATGAATTGATTGATAAAGATCAAATGATTATAGACCTCTCAAATTGACCAAACCTGACCTATTTAAGTGGGACCCCCAAGATGAATGGGGTCCACCATCTATATTCTAACCGCCCATGAAATAATCTGATGCGGGCTGGGACCTATGAATTGCTTGATAATGATCAAAGTATTAAATGATCATAGACCTCACAAATTGACCAAACCTAACCTATTTAAGTGTAACCCCCCAGATGAATGGGGTCCACCATCTTTATTCTAACCGTCCATAAAACCATATTATGCTGGATGGGACCCATTAGTTGATTTAAAAATATCAAATAATCAAATAATCGTAGACCTAACAAATTGATCAAATATGTTTAAGTGAGACCTAGATGAATGGGGTCCACCATATCTATTCTAACTGTCGATAAAATCATATGATGCGGGCCGGGACTCATGAATTAATTGATAAAGTTCCAATGATCATAGACCTCATAAATTGACCAAACCTAATTTATTTAAGTGGGACCCCAAAGATGAATGGAGTCCACCATCTATATTCTAACCGTTCATAAAACCATAAGATGCGGGCCGGGACCCATGAATTGCTTGATAAAGGTCAAAGGATCAAATGATCATAGACCTCACAAATTGACCAAACCTAACCTATGTAAGTGAAACCCCCAAAATGAATGGGGTCCACCATCTCTATTTTAACCATCTCTATTCTAACCGTTCATAAAACCATATTATGTGGGATGGGACCCATGAATTGATTAAGAAAAAATAAAGGATCAAATGATCATAGACCTAACAAATTAAACAAATATTTTTAAGTGGGACCCAGATGAATGGGTTCACCATTTTTATTCTAACCGTCCATAAAATCAAATGATGCGGGCCGGGACCCATGAATTGATTGATAAAGATCAAATGATGAAATGAACATAGACCTCTCAAATTGACCAAACCTGACCTATTTAAGTGGGACCCCCAAGATGAATGGGGTCCACCATCTATATTCTAACTGTCCATGAAATAATCTGATGCGGGCTGGGACCCGTGAATTGCTTGATAATGATCAAAGTATTAAATAATCATAGACCTTACAAATTGACAAAACCTAACCTATTTAAGTGAAACCCCCAGATGAATGGGGTCCACCATATTTATTCTAACCGTCCATAAAACCATATTATGCGGGATGGGACCCATGAATTGATTTAAAAAGATCAAATGATCAAATGATCGTAGACCTAACAAATTGATCAAATATGTTTAAGTGTTGATAAAGATCAAATGATGAAATGAACATAGACCTCTCAAATTGACCAAACCTGACCTATTTAAGTGGGACCCCCAAGATGAATGGGGTCCACCATCTATATTCTAACTGTCCATGAAATAATCTGATGCGGGCTGGGACCCGTGAATTGCTTGATAATGATCAAAGTATTAAATAATCATAGACCTTACAAATTGACAAAACCTAACCTATTTAAGTGGAACCCCCAGATGAATGGGGTCCACCATATTTATTATAACCGTCCATAAAACCATATTATGCGGGATGGGACCCATGAATTGATTTAAAAAGATCAAATGATCAAATGATCGTAGACCTAACAAATTGATCAAATATGTTTAAGTGAGACCCAGATGAATGGTGTCCACCATCTCTATTCTAACCGTCCATAAAATCATATGATGCGGGCCGGGACCCATGAATTGATTGATAAAGTTCAAATGATCATAGACCTCATAAATTGACCAAACCTAATTTATTTAAGTGGGACCCCAAAGATGAATGGAGTCCACCATCTATATTTTAACCGTTCATAAAACCATATGATGCGGGCTGGGACCCATGAATTGCTTGATAAAGGTCAAAGGATCAAATGATCATAGACCTCACAAATTGACCAAACCTAACCTATTTAAGTGAAACCCCCCCCCCCCCCAAATGAATGGGGTCCACCATCTCTATTTTAACTATCTCTATTCTAACCGTCCATAAAATCATATTATGCGGGATGGGACCCATGAATTGATTAAGAAATATCAAAAGATCAAATGATCATGGACCTAACAAATTGACCAAATGTTTTTAGTGGGTCCAGATGAATGGGATCTACCATCTTTATTCTAACCGTCCATAAAATTAAATAATGCGGGCTGGGACCCATGAATTGATTGATATAAATTCAGCACATCTGGTATGTTGGCTTATTTAGGGATCTCATGGAGAGATTTTAGGCTTTGGAGTGGAAGATGATTCTTGATGTAGAGATTTTAGGTATTTTGAGTGTGTAATAAATATAGAGATTTTAGGGATAAGGGCAACTCCGGAAATAACATGATAAAAAATTTGAGGTTGCGCCACGTGTCTTTATGTGAGGAAGTGTATACATCCCTTTAGTAATATAGATAGATATATATAATATAACTAGCATGCAAAGCCCTTGCGATGCACGGTTTAATCTCATGTAGATTGAATGGTTATTTAGAATTAATATTTTAATTAATTATTAAATAATAAGAAGTTACCACAATTATTCAATGTCTTTCCATTCCTTTTAAGAGCAATTTAGCTTTACAAAAATGAAATGCACTTTTTTAAATTCATACCACGCATACAATCAGCGAAGTCATCATCGTTTTATCCAAGATATGATGAAGGGGGGCAGTCACTAGATAGGAAAATGTTTGTTTAGAATTATGTAAAGAATCCTCTATAAACAATATGTCGCGGCACTATGTCATGACTATTAGACACGGTCCTATTCTATTAACCATAACAGTAAATAATTCAACCATTACTGAACTCAATTCGATGAGTTCAACGCATAAGAGCAAAAAGTAAATATGTAGAAGAAAATATCTAATTACTTGTCAATAAATTGTCAAAAGTAGTTGGATGGAATAGGAACCTAGCCACTTGGATAATGCCAATTGTCAGATTTCGTTGATTTTCATTTCTAAAATAAAACTGCTTGGTTCTTACTTCTTGACCCGCTTTGAACCACGTCAACAATTCAACAATATTCTTTCTGTTGAAAGAACCTGTAGGTGCAGAAAATAATGACCCACAATAAGGTGGTGCCTTACAGGACTTATCCGAGAAGATGGTGATGACTGGGAATGTTGGGATGCCGTCCGAAAGCCTGAAAGGGATGAGCAAACGGTCAGAGGACCCTGGCCTTGGCGGCACAAGGCTCTCCGATGCCTAAGTCAGTGTATGAACCGGAACGAAGGTGAGGGAGGAAGAAAAGAGGCAGAGTAACAGTTCTCTGTGTTTCAATATGCGTACCTTGCATGTGAGATGCAGCTCTATTTATAGAGGATTGGGAAGATATCTTGGTGTGGGTCCATGATTTGATTGGGAAGTCATGATCAGCCCACAAAGCATTTAATGTGGTCCAATCCAGCCCACTCTGCATTTAATGCCAGTCGGATCAGCCCACATTGCATTAAATACACGTCTTGTTGGGCCAGATGGGGTTGGGCGTCTTTGACGGTTAAGGTACCATCGGATCCGCCCTTGGGCCTTGCCCTGATGTAGTTTCAGCCGCTGGATGCCGCCCTGTCAGTGATCTGACGGAGATCGTGGGCGGCACGATGTCGTGTCTGTCTCATTGGCTCGTGCCCCTATTCCTCCACGTGCCTGATGACGTGGGGGACGAGGGGTGCGAGTGGGGGTTCTTCCTTGACTTGGCTTCCATCCCAGCTTCTTCAGCCGAGGTGGAGCTTCTTGCCGAGAAGGCATCCGAGGTGGCCTAGCCGAGATGGAGCTCCCCGCCGAGATGGCGACCGGGGTGGGCCAGTTCGGCGCTAGCGGATTGGAGCCATCTGACTTCGGCAGGACCTCCTGTCCTGGTAGCCGGGGTGAGCTTGGTGCCACGTGAATGGCACGCGGATGGCACGTGGGAGCACTTAGTCTCATCTGACGGCTGTAATTAACATAATCCTGTGGTTCTGAAAATCTCCCCACACAATACCCCCCTAGCTCCTGGCCTTGCGTAGACCGTCGGTGTCGCGAGGTCGGGAGTTATATGGCGGGGTCTACCTGGAAGAGAGGGCCCCTCTCGGCCCTAATTTGCGGTCGCTTTGGATAATCGAGGCAGAAAATGGCGCCCCTCATTCAATGCTGAAGGCAGGTCGGTGGCTCCACGTGTCATCCTCTGGTTGGTTGTCTGTCTCCTCGAGATCGTGCGCGCCGTTTTCGTCAGAGACGCAATCAATTTTTGAAATGATTTGCGCGGGGCCCTAGGGGGCGTCGCTTCGCACGCCCATCTAGGGTTCCCAAATAGGGGTGACTCTTTGCTATATAAGGCAATCGAGGTTCGTCTCGTTCTTCTTCGCCTGCCATTTCTGATTAGAGGAGAACGAGCTACTCCCAGGGAATCTCATCTGAGGAGTGGTGCGCTGCTGAGGCCGGACCTCGTTGCTGCTGGGCGTCTTCGTCCTGCTCCCGTAAGTTTCTTCTGCACTGCCTCTTCTCTCGTGGGTTTCTGTCTTTGGATTGGGGTAGGAATGGGGATTTACAGCCACTGGTTAGAGGGCGAGGCAGCGATCGAGAGCTTTAGGTCGGCCTTTAGGGTCCCCGCAGATGTCCAAGTTAGGGGTGAGGATCCTAACGGCATCAACCTCCGCGACTTCTCGGGGGGTTGGATGCCGTTTCCCCTAGTGGCCGTGACGGAAGGCGGGGTTCGATTTCCCCTCTCCCCTCTTCTCAGGAGATGCCTCAGCCAATGGCGCCTCTGTCCTTGTCAGTTGTTACCCAATGCTTTCAAGATCGTGATGGGCACGGCTAAGTTAAATGAGGTCTTGGGCATCAACCTCGGCGTCTTTGATATCGAGGACGTTTATGATATTTGCAAGTCCGGGGATGCTTATTATCTCCGGGCTAAGCCAGGTCGGGACGGCTTCGTCCGATATCTGGAGGATTCGAGCAAGTACGCCGGAGACGATCTCTTGTATGTCTCGGGAAACTGGGAATTCGGGGTGGCCGACACCGATAGAGGCTACCGAGTCCCTCGCCACTTCGGGACCATCCCAAGTAAACATCCCCTTAAATTCTCTGCCATGTATTTTACGTGACTTCTCGTTTGTATTGTAGCGCTAATGCTTCTGATTGTTGCAGCCTTGAAGGAGAGGAAACAAGCCGCGCGGTATATCTGGGAGAGAAACCCAGCCTGGCTGCGTCTGGTGAAACGGTACAGCGGTCATGACGGCAGGGCGGCCTGGTCGCTGCTAGGGTACGAGCAGAGGTACCGTGGGTACCTAAGGGGTACTGTAGAGCCGATCCGGGGTGAAGGTGCCGGCCCCGAAATCAAGCAGGAACAGGCCGGTCCAGAGGCCGAAGAGGGGCCCCTGCGGGCGCCGCCGTCCGTTGTCAGGGCTACTTCTGGTGCGTTAGCTTCGACGTCGGGACCGAAGTTACCCCAGACTTCAGAAGGGGAAACGAGTCGGCGTACCCGCTCTCCTTTGCCGAGCTCCGAGATGAGGCGCACGAGGCGCTTGTCTTTCGAGGACCTTGAGGCCTTGGCGCTCGGGGCGGAGGATGCCCGAGCCCCCCAAGGGCCTGTGGATCTGAACTCCCCCGCAACTGCGGTGGAGGCTCCTGCTCCCCCAAGCCCCGTTGATCCGGAGGTGCAGTCGCCCCCGGCCGAGGTCGAACAGGAGGAAGCTCGTCCGCTGAAGATACCGAGGACCGATGCAGGCCCGAGTTCCGTCGCTGCTTCACTTCCTCAGGGGCCACCGCTGTGGGAGCCATCTTTTACGCTTGAGTCGGGGAGATCGATTACGACCGACGACTGCGTCCTTCACAGGATCGATCCCGCTGTTCTCGAGGCTCTCGGGCGAGCCTGCGCTCTTCCCCAAGATATGGATCGGCTGCACGGGTACAGCGACCAGAAGCTAATCCTGTCACTGCTGCAGTCCAACATCGCGGTAAGTTCCTTCACATCTTTTTGCGCTATTTCACATTTATTTTCAGGATCTTATTGCCTTTTGATCGTCGTTGTTGCCCGTTTCTTCGCCAGGCGGTGCAGAAGACCTTGGTCGCGGCGGACAGGGTCCATAGGTACAGTTCAGACGCTGCCGAGCTGGCCGTGGAGAAAAACGGTCTGCAGGAATCCCTGGACGCCGTCACCAAAAAATTATCAGAGGCGGAGGGAGAGGTCGAGGTGGAGAGAAAGAGGGTCGCCGAACTCCAGGTTTCCATCGCGAAGATGGAGGATGACTACGCGGCCCTTCTCCAAGCCGAATCCAGGAGGGCGGATGAAGCCGAGGCGAAGCTCGAATCGGAGTGTGACGCCGCGTTTGAAGACGCCAGGACGCAAGTCACCGCCCACTATAAAGAGAGGGTTCTTGTCGTGAGGGACAAGACCTGGGCGAAAGGATGGCGTGCCGGTCTGAAGGAGGCCGGGGTTTCGGAAGATCACCCTTCCTTCCGGGAACCTCCTCCATACCCACTCCCGACGCCGAACTCCGCCCCTGCGCCTGCTGAGGCTTCTGATGCCGGGGCCCGCGCGTCTGACCGGGGGTGATCTCGGGAGATTCACTTTTTTGCTTTTACGCTTTATGCTGTAATTTCCTTCCATTGCACTTGCCGCGCAATGTAATGAGCAGGATTTTAATGCAATTGAAAATTTCTTCAGTCACTCGTGCTTTTATTTCTCTCTTTCATTTCTGGATGTGTACTGAATTGCATTGAATGCTTGTACTGTGTGGCGTGGCCCTTGAAGTAGAAAGAGTCAAACTGTCCTCATAGCTGCCAATGCCTATTCTCCGTATTCTGGAGACCATAGATAGCACTAAGCATGGTGGCGCGGCTGACGAGGGAATCGGACGGATGTCTCCACGTGGCGCCATAGGGATCGCTGGTCAACAGCCGTGCATCCCTCGTAACGCGTGGGAGACTTCGCCCTCATAACTCCTTTCGAAGGCCGAGCCCTTCTTCTTCCTATAAATGGGGATGGCAAGCTCGCCATGGGAGGAGAAAAGAAACGGAAGTAGGATAGCTCATTTCACTTGGCTGTAGGAACCATGTCTGACAGGCATCCCGTAATCCTCGATCCGGGGGGAACCCTCGCTCCTGTGGGCGGTTTTCTCCAAGGGGGGAGTCCGTCGTGGTCTGCGCGCTCTCTGAAGGAACTCCCCGTGGGCCACGCGCTCTCTGAACGCGGGTTCATGGCCATCCGCCCCTGGCCAGACAGAGTGAGGATGCGCTGCGGGGGGACGGTGGCGCATTCTCGTCCGACACGGCCCTGCGCGCCTGTCGTACGGGAGGCGGGTTGAGGCCCTGCTACTCCTGGGGTTTCGTTGTTGGAGAGAAAAAGAGAAAGAGGGGCGGTGGCGCCCGCTGCACTTCTCGTCCGACACGGTCCGAGGAGTGAGTGAAGATCAGAGTCTCCCGGCCTTTTTCTATTTCCTGTTTTTAGAGGATTGTGATCCTCCTCTCTGTACTTTGCTTTCTGTTCTGTAATTCTTGTAATAAAGCAGTTTGCAATGGATAGAAAGGGATTCTGTGATTACCTAAACTGTGTACACTGCTTTTGAGTTCTTTTTCTCATTTTTTTGCACTGTTCTGGAATGCTTGGATTTTCGTGCTTAATTGCTGGCACGGCTCCTCTCCTCTGGAAAGCTGCCCTTGGTCGGAATGGCTGGCTTTGGCCGAGACTTGCTGCCTTGTGCCGAGATGAGGTCATCATTCTACTGGTCTCGGCCATATGGTCGTGAGCTCGGCAATGATCTTTGAGGGGTGTAAAAACCCCGATCTTAGGAATCCGGCCGAGTGTCCGAACTCGAGGCCTTCTCCAAGGCCCAAGGCCAGGAGCTTTATGAAACGACCGAGTCTGGACTCGAGGCCTTTTCCAGGTCGGTGGACCCAATCCGGCCGAGTGTCTGAACTCGAAGCCTTCTCCATGGCCCAAGGCCAGGAGCTTTAGGAAACGACCGAGCCTGGACTCGAGGTCTACTCCAGGGCGGTGGACCCAATCCGGCCGAGTGTCTGAACTCGAAGCCTTCTCCATGGCCCAAGGCCAGGAGCTTTAGGAAACGACCGAGTCTGGACTCGAGGTCTATTCCAGGGCGGTGGGCCCGTTTCGGCTGAGTGTCTGAACTCGAAGCCTTCTCCATGGCCCAAGGCCAGGAGCTTTAGGAAACGACCGAGCCTGGACTCGAGGTCTATTCCAGGGCGGTGGGCCCGTTCCGGCTGAGTGTCTGAACTCGAAGCCTTCTCCATGGCCCAAGGCCAGGAGCTTTAGGAATGACCGAGTCTGGACTCGAGGTCTATTCCAGGGCGGTGGGCCCGTTCCGGCTGAGTGTCTGAACTCGAAGCCTTCTCCATGGCCCAAGGCCAGGAGCTTTAGGAAACGACCGAGTCTGGACTCGAGGTCTATTCCAGGGCGGTGGGCCCGTTCCGGCTGAGTGTCTGAACTCGAAGCCTTCTCCATGGCCCAAGGCCAGGAGCTTTAGGAAACGACCGAGCCTGGACTCGAGGTCTATTCCAGGGCGGTGGGCCCGTTCCGGCTGAGTGTCTGAACTCGAAGCCTTCTCCATGGCCCAAGGCCAGGAGCTTTAGGAATGACCGAGTCTGGACTCGAGGTCTATTCCAGGGCGGTGGGCCCGTTCCGGCTGAGTGTCTGGACTCGAAGCCTTCTCCATGGCCCAAGGCCAGGAGCTTTAGGAATGACCGAGTCTGGACTCGAGGTCTATTCCAGGGCGGTGGGCCTGTTCCGTCGGAATCAGTCAGAGAGACGACAAGTTGATGACAATGTGAAAGCTGCTTTCATTAATTTTGAGGCTCGATACACCTTTTAGAAATAAAATTTCTTCAAGTGGGATGCGTTCCACGGTCTCGGCAGTGGCTTGCCTTCCAAGTCTTCGAGCTTGTAAGCTGACTTCCCTGCCAGTGAGACTACTCTGAACGGGCCATGCCAGTTCGGGGCAAACTTCCCCTCATTTGGTTCTTTGTCGGCTGGCAGGGTCTTTTTTAAAACGAGCTCTCCCGCGGTGAACCTTCTTTCTTTGACGTTTTGATTGTATGCCCTGGCTAACCGCTGCTGGTAGTCGATCAGTCTCAGGGCTGCTGCTTCTCGTCGCTCGTCCGCCAGCTCCAGCTCCATTGCCAGGTTCGTCTCATTTCGGCCTTGGTCGACCGGCTCTGTCCTCAGGGTAGGAAGGCCGATTTCCAGGGGAATGACCGCCTCCATCCCGTAGGCCAGAGAGAAAGGTGTTGCCGAGGTGGACCTCCTTGGAGTTGTTCTGTATGCCCACAGCACGCTCGGAAGCTCCTCTGTCCATCTGCCCTTTGCCTTGTCCAGTCGCTTCTTTAGGCCGTCCAGGATCACTTTGTTGGAGATTTCTGCCTGGCCATTGCTCTGTGGATATGCCGGGGTGGAGTAATGGTTTCTGATGCCGTGCTTTTGGCAGAAGTCTTTGAAGGACTTGGAGTCGAACTGAGTCCCGTTATCCGAGATCAGGGTCCGGGGGATGCCGAACCTCTTAAGGATGTTTTTCCAGACGAAGTTCCTGGAGTCCCTGTCCGTGATGGAAGACAACAGTTCAGCCTCTATCCACTTTGTGAAGTAGTCCGTAGCCACTATCAGCCATCTCTTATTCCCTGGAGCTCGGTGAAGAGGCCCCACAATGTCCAAGCCCCATTGAGCGAAGGGCCATGGGCTGGAGAGGGGACTTAGATCCTGTGCTGGCTGATGGAGGGAGTGGGAAAACTTCTGGCATTTTTCGCATTTCCTGGCGTAGACCTGGGCGTCCTTCTGCATGTAGGGCCACCAGTAACCCTGGCTGATTGCTCTGTAGGCCAACGACCGACCTCTTATATGGCTGCCGCAGATTCCTTCGTGGACCTCATACAGGAAGTCGTCCACCTTGGTCGGGTGGACGCATTGAAGGTATGGTCCTGTGAACGATTTCCTGTAGAGTTTGCATTCGGGAGAGAGCCAAAACCGAGCTGCCTTGAGCCTGATCTTGTGGGCTTCAATCTTGTCCTCAGGGAGCTGATCGTCCCTCAAGTAGGCGACGATTGGGTCCATCCAGCTAGGGCCGAGGTCAGCACAGAGGACAAGCCGAGATGAATGGAGTTCTAGACTTGACCTTGATACTGACCCGACCTCGATGGTCCTCTTCTTTCCTACTTCGACAGCGGAGGCCAGGTTTGCAAGCGCATCTGCATGCGTGTTGGTATCTCGGGATATTTGCCTGACCTCGGCTTTCTGAAAATGGGAGAGCAGTTTTTTCGCGAGGGCTAAGTAGGCCGCCATCCTGTCGTCCCTGACCTGATAGTCTCCAGCGAGCTGGCTAGTTACCAGTTGAGAGTCGCTGAAGATCACCAGGTGTTGGGCTCCAAGGATTTGGGCCCTGTTCAACCCCGCGATCAGCTCTTCGTACTCTGCCTCATTGTTTGTGGCTTTGAAGTCCAGGGTGAAGGCCTGTTCTATGACCAGTCCCTCTGGCGATTGGAGAACTATGCCGGTGCCAGCTCTCTTGGAGGTGGACGATCCGTCGACGAAGATCTTCCATGCCGAGGTGGGGTACTGTTCGGTCTCAGACTCTTCGCGCCCTGTGCCCCCCGGTGCCGTGCCGAGCTGGGTCGGAGCCGGGTTGGGGGAGATGAATTCCACTATGAAGTCTGCCAGAATCTGGGCTTTGATCGCAGTTCGGGGACGGTACTGTATATCATACTGCCCCAGTTCAACTGCCCACTTTGATATGCGCCCTGAAAAGTCAGCCTTCTTGAATACTGAACGGAGTGGGTGCTCCGTAATCACCACAATGGTGTGGGATTGAAAATAATGGGAGAGTTTGCGGGAGGCACTGACGAGAGCCAACGCAAGCTTTTCCAACAGAAGGTACCTGGTCTCGGCATCGAGCAGTGTCTTGCTCGTATAGTAAATTGGCTTTTGGATTCCCTCGTCCTCCCTGAGGAGGACGGAGCTTACTGCGTGATCCGAGACCGCAAGGTACAAATACAGAGTCTCCCCCATAGTTGGGGTCGAGAGTAAGGGTGGTGACATTAGATAGGTCTTGAGTGCGGCCAATGCCTGGTCGCACTCAGGGGTCCACTGGAATTTCAGATTTTTCTTTAGAAGCTGGAAGAAAGGCCTGCACTTATCTGATGACCGGCTGATGAAGCGATTGAGCGCGGCGGCCATTCCTGTGTTGACCACTACCATGTTGGCCAGCCACACCGGGTACTGGACTTCCCGGATGGCTCCTGCCCTTAGCAGGTTGTCGATCTCTTCGACGACCGCATCTGTCTGCTGCAGCCCGGTCCTTCGGGCCCTCTGCACTACCGGCTTGTGGTCGGGGTCGACATTGAGCTTGTGACACATGACCTCGGGGTCGACCCCAAGCATTTCGCTTGGGCTCCAAGCGAAGACATCCACGTTCTGCACCAAGAACCGAGAGAGTTCGGCCTTTTCTTCATCTAGTAGCTGGGTGCCAATCAGGAAGAACCTGTCTGGGTCTGCCGGGTCTAGCCTGACCTCGGCCAGGTCTTCGATGCTCTTCTTCTCAGGGTCCCGGCCGATCTCATCGAGGCCTTTCTCGAACTCGGCCAAGCTGACGCGCTCTGGCTCCTTTACTGCTGGAACTGCGGCCAGCATGCACTGCCGGGCTTGCTGCTGGTCTCCCTCCACTGTGACTATCTCCATCTTGCCCTCCTTGTTCTCAAGGACGAACTTCAGTTTTTGGTGGAGGGAAGAAGGAACTGCCTCTAGCTTGTGGAGCCACGCCCTGCCTAGAATGGCGTTGTAGGGAGAAGGGGCGTCCACGACCAGGAAGTCTGCAGACACGGAGGCCCCGCCGACTCGGGTTTCGAGGGTGATCCTACCCTTGGGGTAGACTGGCGTGGCTGACAACCCTAGCAGGGGTGCACGGACTTCCGTGAGGTCTGCCTCTGAGAGGTTCATCTTTTTGAAGCAGTCGTAGTAGAGGACCTCGGAGGAGCTGCCGGAGTCGACGAGGATCCTCTTCACCGTGAAGTCTCTCAGCTTCATTGTGAGGAGCAAGGGGTCGTTGTGAGGGAGCTGGATTCCTTCCAGGTCTCTGTCTGAGAACGAAATGGCCGGTTTCTCGCGGCGAGCTCTTTTGGACGCCGGGGCGAGCTCGGCTTTCATTACTTCTTTCCCATGCGAAGCCCGCCTGGCTTCGGCACGAGCCTGGGGGCTGCCCCGGGACGAGGAAGCGGGAGCTGAAGACGCCAGATGGATCACGTTAATGATCGCTGAAGACGCCAGATGGATCACGTTAATGATCTTCTCTGAATCCTCACTGTCTGGAGCCTGGGCTGCGCTCTGGTGAATCCGGCCTTCGCTGCCGCCGGCATCACCTTCCTTGATGAACTCCGGGATGTGGCCTTCTTTGGCTAGCTTCTCCAGATACCACTGCAAAGTCTTGCATTCTTCGGTCTTGTGCCCGTTGCCCTTATGGAAGGAGCAGTAGAGCTTGCTTCGGGGGCCTTCGGTGGGTTCATTCTTCATGGGCTGAGGATACTTGAAGAACGGCTTGGACCTGATCTTAGTCAGGATGCGGTAGATCGGCTCCTTGAAGACGACGTTGACACTCTGACTGGCGCTGGAGGGAGGTCCGGGCTTCCAGGTGCCCCCAGACCTGGACGACGAAGGCTTCGCCGAACTGGAGACCCAGGCCTGCCTGGGCTCCTGCCTCTGGGAGGGCCTCCCCCCTCTCTGCCGAGGCTGGCTACTCCTCTGCCCGGGCTCCGGATGCCCGTCCTGATCCTTAGCTCGGATCTCGTCTTCCTCCTGGGCGATGAAGCGCTTCACCCGGGACATCAACTCTGGCATGGATTCTGGGGAGTCCCCGGCCAAGCTCTTCCGCAAATCGTGGCCGGGGATCAGGGCATGCTGGAAGGCGTAGATCGCTATCCCTTCCCTCGAGCCCTCGATCTGGCTGTGGACCGCCCAGAATCGCTCGGCGAACTTGGCGAGGGTTTCGCCCTGCTTCATCCTCAGGGCGAGGAGGTCCCCTTCCTTCTTGGGGACGACGGTGTAGGCTTGGAACTTCTTCAGGAAGGAGAGCTGGAGCTCCTTCCAACTGGAAACCGATTGCTCCGGGAGAGAGCAGAACCACTTCAGGGGGAGGTCACCCAAACTGGAGGAGAAGATTTTGCAGTTTAGGTGACCCTCGTTCCCCCAGATGGACATCTTCTGGGAGAAGTGTCGGAGGTGTGCAGACGGGTCGGACAATCCGTCATAGGGGACGAACCGCGGGACGGAGAACTTTCTGGGCAAGGGGGTGCGCTCGATCTCTTTTGTGAAGGGCGAGCCCCTCAGATCAGTGTGACCACAGATCTGCTTCTGGTCCCGCATGTCCAAGTTGTGCTGGAGAGCCAATCTGACACGTTTGTCAAATCGCTCTTGCTCATCATCTTTCTCTGGAGTCCGAGCTCGGGGCTTTCGCTTGGGATGGCTCGGGCTATGGCGGCTATGAGTTCGGCCGTCGTGGCTATGGTGACGTCGGCTATGAGCTCGGCCGTCGCGGCTATGGTGACTTTGGCTGTTGCTCGAGCCTTCGTCACGGATCTGGCTTCGCTTGTGGTCCAGATGGTTTCTGAGATCTTCACGAGGCCGGGCTGCCCTGCTCGGGGCGTCCCTCCTCTTTACCTGAGGGTCAGAGGCCTGCCTTAACGAGGCAGTCTGCGCTGCCCTCAGCTGCTGCTTGAGCTGTTGGAGCTCTCGGACTAACTGCTCCTGCCTCTGGAGGAGAGGGTCTTGGGCTGCGACGTCTCCTACAGCGGCTGGAGGTTGATCGCGGCGCGTCTTCTCTACGGCAACAGCTTTGTCCTTCCGAGGACGTTCGCGCCGGTGCTCGTCGGGTCGGGGTGGCACGGTTTCGTCTGCTGACAGCGAGGCCTCGATTCCCTCTTGGAATAGGATCTCGACAAAGAGTTGGGAGCCCAGGCGACCCTCGCCTGCGGATGTGCCTTGGACCGTTCGGGACCGTCCCTGAGGAGGGACGTCCGTTGACGGTGCTAGCCGCTCGAGGATTGCCCTCGAGGACTCTCCGCCCTTCTTAGCTTTCGGTGGCATGGCTTCTGAGAAATTTGAGGTTTAGAAAGATGGTTTGGAAAGATTTGGAGGAGGTTGGGAAGGCTGGGATATTGCTTTCCCACAGACGACGCCAATTGTAGGTGCAGAAAATAATGACCCACAATAAGGTGGTGCCTTACAGGACTTATCCGAGAAGATGGTGATGACTGGGAATGTTGGGATGCCGTCCGAAAGCCTGAAAGGGATGAGCAAACGGTCAGAGGACCCTGGCCTTGGCGGCACAAGGCTCTCCGATGCCTAAGTCAGTGTATGAACTGGAATGAAGGTGAGGGAGGAAGAAGAGAGGCAGAGTAACAGTTCTCTGTGTTTCAATATGCGTACCTTGCATGTGAGATGCAGCTCTATTTATAGAGGATTGGGAAGATATCTTGGTGTGGGTCCATGATTTGATTGGGAAGTCATGATCAGCCCACAAAGCATTTAATGTGGTCCAATCCAGCCCACTCTGCATTTAATGCCAGTCGGATCAGCCCACATTGCATTAAATATACGTCTTGTTGGGCCAGATGGGGTTGGGCGTCTTTGACGGTTAAGGTACCATCGGATCCGCCCTTGGGCCTTGCCCTGATGTAGCTTCAGCCGCTGGATGCCGCCCTGTCAGTGATCTGACGGAGATCGTGGGCGGCACGATGTCGTGTCTGTCTCATTGGCTCGTGCCCCTATTCCTCCACGTGCCTGATGACGTGGGGGACGAGGGGTGCGAGTGGGGGTTCTTCCTTGACTTGGCTTCCATCCCAGCTTCTTCAGCCGAGGTGGAGCTTCTTGCCGAGAAGGCATCTGAGGTGGCCTAGCCGAGATGGAGCTCCCCGCCGAGATGGCGACCGGGGTGGGCCAGTTCGGCGCTAGCGGATTGGAGCCATCTGACTTCGGCAGGACCTCCTGTCCTGGTAGCCGGGGTGAGCTTGGTGCCACGTGAATGGCACGCGGATGGCACGTGGGAGCGCTTAGTCTCATCTGACGGCTGTAATTAACATAATCCTGTGGTTCTGAAAATCTCCCCACACAGAACCCTTCTTAGAATTAGTTCCACACCTCGTTGCTTTGAGTTTTTTAAATTATATGTTGTAGATTTTTTTAAGGGATCAAGCAAACTGATCTAAGAAAAACGAAGAGAATTTCGAATATTGGGTTTGCCATTTTTTTACATAACTCATTTTGTTTTTATCGATAACAGTAAAATATATTAAAGACTTAAGAAATTTATAATAAAGAAGATTATTCAGTCATCTTCAATTTGGAAAATTTAAGATTATTCGTTCATCTTCAATTTGGAAAATTTGAATGCATTACAATTAGGCACTCTAAAATCTCTCTCGTCTTTCCTATAAACCTTTCCAACGAAAATAACATTTGTAGGTGGGAAGAAAGACTACTAATTAATGGATTTTACGGGCCTACTTTCTTAGATTCAGATAGCTCATAGCCATTAACATACCGTGAATTGGCATTGTTTCAAAATTTACCTGTGAAAAGTCTGGCCCAAAATTAAATCGATCATATGTAAAACACGTGTATTGTTATTTATTTCTCTGTTGGTATACATTCACCCATTTTTTTTTCATTGGGAAGGATATGGTCCTTTGATTGTTAAATTAGTTAGAGTGTAAGTATTCTATTGGGGTTCAGTATAAAAAAATAGATTGATTACTTTACTATATTAGGAAAAAAAAAATCTGTGCCCCCATTTTGTAAGGCATTTATCAGATCTTTGATCTCTCTAGATAGAGATTCTTTTTGGCATATGTATAGCTTCTCTGATACAATCGTGCCAATAGATCTAATATGATCAAAGCTGTGCAAACGCGAAAAAAAAAAAACAGTCCCCTAATTGAAATTTGCTCACTTTGCAATTCATGGTGTGCCCTTATTCTATACGCCCGAAGGGAGGGTTTGTTGGCATGAATTTGTTTAGGTTTTCTTATATCAAGAAAAACCTCAGAAAATCTTGAATATTGAGTTGAGCATTTGGATATACCCATATAGAATTTGAGGATGATTAAACTCAGTAGGACAATTGTAAAAGGTTCACACGTTAAATGAAGTTGCTTTTACTCCTTGATGCCTCAAAAGTGGAAAATATTTATGCAAATATTTTAATTACTATAAATTGTATTACTACATTGACTGCTGTAATCAAATTTACCAAATAACAAAATCCGGTAAACCAATTTTGATTCTTAGGTTCCATAATTTGAAACCCGGTCCCTCTGCCTTTTCCCATAAAAAAATTCTAATTGTATTCGGAAAACTAATTCAATAAAAACATAAATTTGAAAAAAAAAAATTCAGATCTTTCTCAATCTGAACCTGGTTAATCTGAATCTCACATACCTTTGTAGTTGTTTTTTCAACTTGTTGATATGAGAGTGGTGAAATTCAGTACCATCTGTGTGAGAGAGGAAGTGAAGATTAGAAATGGAGAGAAAGAAAGAGGAGGAGATGAAAAACAGATTAGATGGAGAGGAAGGAGAGAGAGGGGCATTGTAGAGAGGAAGGAGAGGAGAAATTATTATTATTATTATTATTATTATATATATGAAAGCAGCAAATTTTTTCGGGGGGGAGTGACACGTGGCGGGGGAGGCTTTGTAGGAGGAGGACAAGTGGCGCACCCTCATACTTTTTGCGCTCCCACTTTCCGAATTGCCCTTTCCTCCTTTTTAATTCCTTTTAAATTTAAATCCCTATGCAATCCTTAAAATGTCTCATTCTCAATCTAAAATTTCTCCATCTCTCCCTCCCTAAAATCTCTCCTTCTCCATCTAAATTCTCATTCAATCCCTCTCTAGAATTGATTCCATCAGTTGGATAAGGGAGGAGAGAGGATCTCTGTGTGCAGGGGACTGATGGGATCGAGAGGGAGGTGAGGCTAAGGGAAGAGATGGTGAGGCCGAAGGGTGCGTGGATTGCAGGAAGGAGGGAGAAAAGAAAGGAGAGAAGGAAGAGAGAGATGGTGTGTGCAGAGAGAGTGCAGCAGTGAGAGATTGGTGCGGTGAGTGTAGGGTGTGGGTGCAGTACAGGAGAGAGAGGAAGAGCAGCACAATGGGTAGTTGTGAGGGAGAGAAGAAGAAGAAGAAGGGAATTGTGACGATGAAAGGGAGAGGATGATGATGATGGTGGAGTGATTTTAGGGAGAGAGATTGGGTTTTGTTGCATTGCATAGATCGTGTAGAGGGAGAGATGAGAATGAGAGATTTTAGGGATTGGATAGGGATAGGAAGGGCAATTCAGAAGTGGATGCGCAAAAGGCATGAGGCTGCGCCACGTGTCCTCCTCCCAGGAAGCCTCCCCCACCACGTGTCGCTCCCCGCGAAAAACCTGCTGCTTTAATATATATAATAATAATAATTTCTCCTGCACACACACATATATATAGAATGTTATCTCATGCACATATATATTATTATTATATATATTAAAGCAGCAGGTTTTTTCGCGGGGAGCGACACGTGGTGAGGGAGGCTTCGTGGGAGGAGGACAAATGGCGCACCCTCATGCTTTTTGCGCTCCCACTTCCTGAATTGCCCTTCCCTCCTTTTTAATTCCTTTTAAATTTAAATCCCTATGCAATCCCTAAAATGTCTCATTCTCAATCTAAAATTTCTCCATCTCTCCCTCCCTAAAATCTCTCCTTCTCCATCTAAATTCTCTTTCAATCCCTCTCTAGAATTGATTCCATCAGTTGATTCCATCAGTTGGATAAGGGAGGAGAGAGGATCTCTGGGTTATGGAATGTTATCTCATGCACAACCGTTTAAAAATATGGACCCCACTATGTCCCAAGCATGTGCAGTTAAATTAATGCAATCGATTACTCTAATTGATTCCATCAGTTGGATAAGGGAGGAGAGAGAATCTCTGGGTTATGGAATGCGCAACTCCTAAATTAATGCAATCCATCAGTCTACTTGATTCCATCAGTTGGATAAGGGAGAGCTAATTGATTCCATCAGTTGGATAATGGAAAGAAGATCTCCGTACTCCCTAAAATCCCCTTAAACATTGTCAATCTACTTCTATCATCTCATCACACGCGCAGAGCCTTCTATCATCCCATCACACGCGCAGAACCCATCCCCTCCAAAATTCCAGTCATTCTATCTCCGGATCTCATCACCCTCTCCCTCTCATCTTCTCCGTCGAGATCTCATCCCCTTCTCCTCCGTCCAGATCTCATCCCCATCTCCTTATAATCATCTCCGTCTCACAGCCCCATGCAAAGATCCGTCTCTTCGGCCATCTCCTTCCAAGGCAGCGCCAATCGCCTCTCACGCTCGGACTCCCGAACCAGGTAGGCCTTCTTTTGTTCTCCATCTTCTTCTTCCTCCCACGCTCACCCTGCACTTCCACCTGCAATCACCACCACACGCTGCACACCACAACCCTGCAGTTCCACCTGCATCACCGCCTGTCCCTCTTCCTCTTCCTGCACGCACACCGCCTGCGCATGCCCTGAACCCCTCCTTTCTTCTCCATGCCCTCTTCCTCGCCTGCACGCAAACCGCCTACGCATGCCCTGAACCCATCTCCTTTTCTATTTTTCCTTTTCTTTTCTTCTCTTCCTTTCCTCACCTTCTCCCCTTTCTCTCCTTCCTGCACGCCTGGTACACCTCCACCTCGCCATTCACTCACCGCACCCACCTTCTCAACCCGTCTCCTTCCCTTTCTTCTTTTTCTCTTCTTCTCCATCTTCTTCTCCATCTTCTTCTCCCCCATCTTCACTGTACTCCACTCGCACCACCCTCTCTCTCTTCCTTTAATTTTCTTCTTTCTTTTTCTTTCTCTTCTTTTTCTCACTTCCTCTCTCCCTACACCCAACCTGTGCTTCTTCACCTCACTCAGCCCCACTACACACTGCACCTGCACGTGCACGCTGCTACACTCCCTTTCCTATCTTCCCTCCTCTCTCCTCTTCCTCTTCCTTCTTCTTACACTACAACACACCTGTGCACTTCCTCTCTTCTTATTCCCTTCACAGCTCTTTCTTTTCTTTCTTTTCCTCCCCTCCTTTTCTTCTCCATGTCCTTCTTCCTCGCCTGCACGCACACCGCCTGCGCATGCCCTGAACCCATCTCCTTTTCTATTTTTCCTTTTCTTTTCTTCTCTTCCTTTCCTCACCTTCTCCCCTTTCTCTCCTTCCTGCACGCCTGGTACACCTCCACCTTGCCATTAACTCACCGCACCACCTTCTCACCACAAACAAACATCCTACACCCCTGAACCCGTCTCCTTTTCTTTCTTTCTTTCTATTCCTTCTTTTTTCTCTTCTTCTCCTTCTTCTTCTCCCCCATCTTCACTGTTACTCCACTCGCACCACCCTCTCTCTCTTCTTTTTCTTCTTTCTTCTTCTTTCTATTCTTCTTCTCACTTCCTCTCTCCCTACACCCCACCTGCACTTCTTCTCCTCACTCAGCACGACACACTGCATCACGTTGAACCCATCTCCTCCAATCCGCATTACCTCTCTGCACACCACTGCACACACTGCATCAACTCACCCTGCACTTCCACATGCATCACCAGCGCACCACCTGCACCTCGCTCCATATTCTTCTTTATATCCTCCCACGCTCACCCTGCACTCCCACCTGCATCACCACCACACACTGCACACCACCGCACACACTGCATCACGTTGAACCCATCTCCTCCAATCTGCATTACCTCTCTGCACACCACCGCACACACTGCATCACCTCACCCTGCACTTCCACATGCATCACCACCGCACCACCTGCACCTCGCCTGCCGTTGCATCATCTTCTCTTCTCCTACATCTTCTTCTTCCACCCACTCTCACCCTGCATGCAGACATCTCCACCGCCTCCCCTCTCTATCTCCTTCTTCTATCTCATGTTTATGTTTTATGTTAATATTATTTTATAATAACATATATGCATCCAAAACAGACAGGTTTGTCATTTGTGGTCAAGACCCTCGGTCCATATCTGGCCCAATACAGGTTTTGGACCGTAAATGGGTCTGGAATGATCTGTCCCATTAGACCCAGATGTACATCTAGGTATGCCTAAATGGATCCCCGCCATATTTAGGTCCATACGCAACATATGCTTCATTCATCTCAATGGACCCTGGATCTCTGCAAGTCTCAGCCTTGGACCATTATGCTCCAGAAACCTCACTGGGTAGCCCTGGCCCAGAAAATTCAATACGTGCAATGACATTGAATTCATGAAAAAAAGTAGAAACGGCTACAGTTATCTTGGGTATGCATTATGTGCCTAAAACTCTTCTAATTTGATTGTTTGAACACAACTTTTGCTCCCTTCACTACTGTGACAGCTATGAAACATATGCTGGAATCATAATTTATAAGTAGTTGTTTGACATCTAAATTATTCAATAAATTATTGACATAATCATTTCAATTCTCAAACATGTTCAATCTTAGCACGAAATAATACATTTCAAATTTTTTTTTCTTGGGAGCAGATTTCAGCAGTGTTGCATAATCGATAGATCAATTCAATTAAAGGCATTACTCTTAGATGTGTTATAGAATCCAAATCAGTTTCACTAAGAGCACACTTGTGCGAAGCGAAACTCCCATATCTAGGGGTGTTCATGAATCGGGCCGGACCAAACCTGATTTGGGCTGGCGATCATTATCGAGTTGCTGTACACAACTATTATTTGAATTTAGATTCACATAAAGCTAGGCCCAACTAATGTTGAAGCTGGACTTTGGTGAAAATCATAATTGGTTGTAAAATTAAAGATTACATTCGCAATTAACTTTCACTAATGTAGATCTGTACATATCTGAGTAACCTCAATAACAATGCTGCTCCCCATTCTATTACTATTCTTAGTTTTCTGGTATATTACATTTAACCATGCATTATTTTCTTGTGCTATAATTTATGGTTTTGAATGGGTTTTAACACATGATCAGAACTTTGCCGGATATTTATGACTTATGAATTATGACTCATATGACAGACGTTGCTGGATTTTCTACTTGAGGCGTTTTGGAGAAGCTCATCAAGTTATTTTAATCTTCACATAATAAGGTAATATATTATAAGTTCTTATAATATAGATGTTAATTCTTTTCACTTTTCAATCCATTCTCAATTTTCTTTTATGATGATACCATTTTCTCCCTTAATCAACTTTGTCTATGATAACTTAAATGTCAATATCAAGAATTCATTCATATTTTAGAAACAGAGTAATATTGATTCCATTGAATGACTATGTTGACAAGATTAATGATGAAATTCTTAATATGATTTCTGATGATCTTGATAAGAAGACATATCTAAGTGCAGATATAATGGTTGAGGTTGAGGGCAGTGAAGCCAGTCAGGATATGTTATACACCACAGAGTACTTAAACACTCTTAAGTTTGCCGGATTGCCCAATCTTTCATTAGAATTAAGAGTGGTTGCCCCAATTATGCTTTTACGTAATTTGGATCAATATATTGGATTATGCAATGGAACGAAATTAATTATCAGTAGATTGGGACCACGAACAATAGAAGCAGATGTGATCACGGGGACAAATGAAGGCGAACGTGTATTCATTCCACGGATAGTGATGTCAACTGCTGAAATAGATTTGCCATTCATACTTAAAAGAAAACAGTTTCCAATTAAATTGGCGTTTGCAATGACAATAAACAAAAGTCAAGGGCAAACCCTGCAAAAAATAGGCCTTTATCTCCCAAAGCCAGTTTTCTCGCATGGACAGCTTTACGTTGCTCTATCTAGAGTGACGGATAAATCAGGGCTAAAGATCTTGCTGAAGAGGAATGCTACCATTCCAATTGGATATACTAAAAATGTTGTATACAAAGAAGTCTTGAATGAAGTGAAGAGACATTGCACAAATTACTCTTAGAGGTATAAACAATTCCTTATCTTCTCATTAAATCTGATGTAATATGGATGAGTTGTGGTACAGATTTATCATTGTATTTTTACTATAAATAGTTTTTATGTAACAATCTCATATGCTCAAACATCTATCAATGCTATTAAAAAATAATCACTATCAGAATTGAAATAAATATTACACTAACAATAATTTGAAAAATTCATCTTTAGATTATCAAGGAATCATCAATGGCGTCCACTAGATTTCATCGTCTCGAGGAGCTGCATCCTTATAATGACAGATGGTGCATCAAAGTAAGAGTAAGCAGAATGATTGAAGATAGACAGTACAACAATGCTAAAGGTTCTGGGCGAATCAATAAATTAATACTTATTGATATAAAGGTGACCTTTTAAATTTAAATACAATTCTATTTAAAAATGATTTTCGAATACATGGAAGTTATATTTATTTTCTTCGTTTCTTAACTTTCAGGGAGATCAAATACTTCTCACACTGTTTAATGATGGGATTCCAAAATTTGGCGATGAGATAATGGAAGGAAATTGTTATACGATTAGAAATGTGATAGTCAAAGAAGCACCAGATACATATAACGTTGCCCCTCATCAATATCAGCTATCATTAGCAAGAGATGCAGTTATTTCACAAATAACAGAGACATGTGATATTCCTCACTACGTATATTGCTTCACTTCACTGGATAAAATGCATTTATTTCTCAATAGATTTAAGTATCTGCAAGGTATTACAACTCTCATAACCATTTATATTCTTAAAATTACAAATCTCTTCAAAACTTTATTCACTTGCATTAATATGATACAGACGTCATTGGAGTTATTGAAGATATAAGTGGCATATCATACATTAGAAAACAAGATCAGACGGAGCTTGCGAAGTTAGATATCACACTATGTGATGAAAGGTATTTTAAACTCAATTGTACTAAATTATTTATATTTTTAACATCAAATATATTCATTATTAATCTCACATATTTTGCTTTTGTAGTAGCAAGAGGATGAATCTTACTCTATGGGGAAACTTTGCTTTAGACAATTTTTACTCCTTAAACTCAAGTATAGGCCGAGTTATTATAGCAACGTCTGTAATGGTTAAGCAGTACAATGGTAAAAATATTTTTTTTTCACTAATGATTTTTATTTTATTTTATATGCAACTGATACAAACTTCATGAGTTCTGTGCAGGAAACATTTATCTCAGTCCATCAACTGCAACAAAGTTACAAATCAACCCTACTATTCCATTGGCAAGACGTTTGCTTTTATGGTAAGCGATTAACTTTTTCATTACTAACTTTTAATCTCTATTTGTTAATGCTAACATCATTGTGAAACGTTGAATTACAGTAATGAGCTTTCATTGTTAAATGACTCAAGCTCTATCAGATTGTCATTACAGGAGTTATTTTTATTATTGAAAAATGGTGTCAATGAGGTAAATTTAAACTCAGCTACATCTTCACTTAATTGATAAAAATAATTTTTAATAGTATGAAGTGCATAGTAACTTTTATTTTTCTTTTATAAAAAATACAGGTAAAATATGTTGCGATAAAGGCCACATTTGTAATGTTACATATGGAAACCCCTTTGGCACAACTTTCCTGCAGTAAATGTGATATGAGAATTTATGAAGGTGTCAACAATGGTAAATGTGTTTGTTGTAATGATTCAGCGATACCAACAAAGATGAGGTACTTAGATAATACATTAAAGTAGTAACATATCTACATCCTGCAAATATTATGGCACAATTAATTTTAATGTTCCTTTTTATATTCTTAGATACATTGCAACTATAACAGTCGAGGATCACACCAAGCAAGCAACATTATTTATGCATGATGAAATACTAAAGGATTTCATAAATGCATCTGAAGAAGCATATAAAGACTATGTGGATAAGGTATTTTTAAATTTATCTGCATATAAGTAAATTACGTTCTTTACTTTAAATGTTTCTATATATAGACATTTTGTATGTATATGTATACATTAACTTTAAAACTATTTTGCAGGTTAATTGGTATGATCTATTGGCAACTGAAATAAAAAAGGCATTGTGGAAACAATATTTATTTCATATAAAAATCGACTCAAGTATGAATAGACTGACATTTGAAAGTGGAATCACGGTCAAGAAAATAGAAGAAATACATTACAAAAATGAATCTGAATTTCTGCTGGCAGAAATTGAAAAATGTAAGTCTTATTAAAACATCTTCAGCACTCTTCTATGAAATACCATTAACAATTCCTAATTCATGTGAAAATTGAACATGCAGTGTCAAACAAGCAAGAAATTAGGACGATTGAAGGTGTTGGAGCAAATAATTTGGAAGCAATAAAAAATAGAAATAATATTGCTGAGACAAGCGCAGGTGCTGATACAAGTGCAATTGCTGACGAAATATTATATGCTGGGACAAGCGCAGGTGCTGAGACAGGTGCAGTTGCTGACAGAATATTAGATGTTGGGACAAGTCAATGTGCTGAGACAAGCGCGGATGCCGAGACAAGTGCAGTTGCTGAAAAAGTATTAGGCTCCGAGACAAGTCAATGTGCTGAGACAAGTTCAAGAGATGACACAAGTGAAATAAATGAAGCAAGTGGATAGGGTGAAACAACTGCACGAATCGAAGGAGTTGATGGACAAAAGAAATATCATGAATTGATTGATGAAGACTTAAAAACATTATTCATGTTTTATTTTAATACATTGGCCCTTCATATTATAGTTCATTTATATACCTTTTAATATACTAACTCTATTTAATAAATCTATGAGATATTTCATTTCAAAAAAATTTTATTTCTTATTTATGCTTTCTCTTTTTCATTCTTATAAGATTGATATAACATTCATACATGGTTTATGGAAATAGAAGTTTTAGTTATTCCATTGCATACTGGAACGTCAACTTCAACCTCCTCTCCGACTGCATCCCATGATATGTCACATATCATAGAAAGCTCTACCATAAAGAAATCGCTATTTGTGGCTTTTATAGTAGACTAAAATCATGCATTTATTCTTTTGGTAGATTTTTTGTTTAATTAAAATCAATTTCTTCATATAACATTCATACATGGTTTATGGAAATAGAAGTTTTAGTTATTCCATTGCATACTGGAACGTCAACTTCAACCTCCTCTCCGACTGCATCCCATGATATGTCACATATCATAGAAAGCTCTACCATAAAGAAATAGCTATTTGTGGCTTTTATAGTAGACTAAAATCATGCATTTATTCTTTTGGTAGATTTTTTGTTTAATTAAGATCAATTTCTTCGTTTTTTACAGAATTCACTTTCAATGATTTTAAATTTTAATTATTTTACATGGAAAGAAAAGTTTTAAATTTTGAACTTAGCAGATCAAGCTTATGGGCCCTGGCTGGGCCAACATTCCCGAAAGTTTTCTATAACTTAGTGTTGTTATTATTATTTTTTTGTTATTCCTAACCACTAGGCCAGCACTATATCATTATGAGACCACCTAATCGGTTCGAATATTTTATCTTTCCCTTACTCCTTCCACTATCTTGCTTCATCTACAAATATTTTTTTAATACGTTTTTTTTATCCAGCACGGGCCTCTTACACTACTTTTAAACAAGTACACTATGAATTATACTACTGTTTATAATCTTAATAACTCTTTAAACAAGGCTCGCGTTGTGCGCGGGCCCCGAAGCGCTAGTTATATATTGTAAAGCAGCAGGTTTTTTTCCTGGGGGAGCGACACGTGGCGGGGGAGGATTCCCGGGAGGAGGACAAGTGGCGCGCCCTCGTGCTTTTGCGCTGCCGCTTCCCCAATTGCCCTTCCCTCCTTTTTAATTCCCTTTAAATTTAAATCCCTATGCAATGCCTAAAATGTCTCATTCTCAATCTAAATGTGATCCCTAAAATGTCTCATTCTCACGACCCTAATTGCCCTTCCCTTCCCTCCCCTTCCCTCTTTTTTAATTCCTTTTAAATTTAAATCCCTATGCAATCCCTAAAATGTCTCATTCTCACGTCCCTAATTGCCCTTCCCTCCTTTTTAATTCCTTTTTGATTCCAATTAATGCAATCCATCAAACTTATTGATTCCATATCAGTTGGATAAGGGATAGCTAATTGATTCCATCAGTTGGATAATGGAAAGAAGATCTCCGTACTCCCTAAAATCCCCTTAAACATCGTCTTTCTACTTCTATCGTCTAATCACACGCGCAGAGCCTTCTATAATCCCATCACACGCAGAACCCATCCCCTCCCTATCTCCAGTCATTCTATCTCCGGATCTCATCACCCTCTCCCTCTCATCTTCTCCGTTGAGATCTCATCCCCTTCTCCTCCGTCCAGATCTCATCCCCATCTCCCTATAATCATCTCCGTCTCACAACCCCATGCAAAGATCCGTCTCTTCGGCCATCTCCTTCCAAGGCAGCGCCAAATGCCTCTCACGCTCGGACTCCTGAACCAAGTAAGCCTTCTCTTATTCTCCATCTTCTTCTTCCTCCCACGCTCACCCTGCACTTTCCACCTGCATCACCACCACACACTGCACACCACCACCCATGCACTTCCACCTGCATCACCGACTGTCCCTCTTCCTTTTCCACCTGCATCACCGCCTGAACCCCTCCTTTTCTTCTCCATGTCCCTCTTCCTCGCCTGCACGTCTTTCTTTTTCTTTCTCTTCTTCTTCTCACTTCCTCTCTCCCTACACCCCACCTGCGCTGCTTCTCCTCACTCAGCCCCACTACACACTGCCACCTGCACGCTGCTAACTGCCACACTCCCTTCCTCTCTTCCCTCTCTGCTCCTCTTCCTCCTTCTTCACACACTGCACACCACCACCCTGCACTTGCACCTGCATCACCGACTGTCCCTCT
The DNA here is from genome assembly GCA_012931725.1 of Litsea cubeba. Classification (NCBI taxonomy): domain Eukaryota; kingdom Viridiplantae; phylum Streptophyta; class Magnoliopsida; order Laurales; family Lauraceae; genus Litsea; species Litsea cubeba. Next base: position 47,884,361 of record CM022949.1, on the reverse strand, counting down.
TCCTCTTCCTGCACGCACACCCTGCGCATGCCCTAAACCCCTCCTTGTCTTCTCCATGTCCCTCTTCCTCGCCTGCACGTCTTTCTTTTTCTTTCTCTTCTTCTTCTCACTTCCTCTCTCCCTACTCCCCACCTGCGCTGCTTCTCCTCACTCAGCCCCAGTACACACTGCCACCTGCACGCTGCTAGCTGCTACACTCCCTTTCCTCTCTTCCCTCTCTTCTCCTCTTCCACCTCCTTCTTCACACACTGCACACCACCACCCTTCTTCTCTCTTTCCCGTCCCTATTCCCTCAAACAAACAACCTATCAACACCTTCATAGAATGGATCCATACCATCATCACCTACACTTCTTTTCCTTCCCTGCAACCACCTGCACCTACCTGCACTTCTTCTTTCTCCAGCTGCGCACCACCTGAACCCATCTCTTTTTCTTTCTTCCTTCCTCTCTCATTCTTCCATCTTCTTATTTCTCCACCTCCTCCTCCCTCTCTTTCCTTCCTCCTTTCCTCTTCTCCCTCCTCTGCTCTCCATCCTCCCTTTTGCACTCCCACGCCCTGCCCAGCCCATTGCGCAGGCGCCTGATCGACACTTAAATGTGTAACTTTTAACCGCAAGACTACGGTGTCGTCAAGTAGTAAAGGACTAAAGAGTCCGGATTATCGATCCCACGAAGAGAGGATGGAACAAGCAATGAATCCAATTAAAGTAGAATTGAACTAAGATATAGCTAATATAGACAATTGAAGTAAACAAATAAACTATTAAACTATGCAATGTAAACAATTAATTAACAATCTAAATTATGAAGTCAATTGAATCTAAGCTAATCTAACAAGTTACACTAAACTAGTGTGTGAATGTAGTGGTGGAAATGGAAGAAGTAAGGGGAGGATGTGGTGTGAAATGTGTAGGATTTTAAAACAAGTGATGTAGAGTGTAAGTCTAACAATCTAGAAGTGAAAATAACAAATCAAATAAAGATTTAAATTAACAACAATAAGAATAATAGATTAGGCAATCCAAAATCCACTAAGTATGTAATTAATTCAAACAATGCATGTTCTAATTCAATTCCCAAATCTACAATCCAATTAGCAATCTCTTGCCTAATTAGATTGGATGATATAACAATGAAGATCAAAGTAAAAGAAAATCAAAGGCCAAGATCCTAGATCATCATTTAGCTACCCTAACAATAAATCATCAAAATCAAGCTACAAAAGATCAAAGATAAGGGCTCTAGAGCATGCTATGTGAGAGAACTTAATCAAACTACAAAGCATCAATTGAGATTATCCGAGCATCAAGTGTAGAGATAGAGCATGAGAAATGAGAGAGATTAGCACAACTAGATCTAAAATCTACTAATCAATTAAGGCACGAGTAGGAAATTTAAACTAAAACATGCATGTATTTGAACTAATCACATCACTTAGCTTCAAAAGGAGGGCCTAATCCAAGAGCTTTAGCCATTAAACATCAAGAAAGAGCTCCAAATCTTCATTAATGAACTTCAATTTCACACACTCTCTCTAGATTAGTTACAAAGAAGCTCCTAACTACAATCTAAAAGTATACAGAAGGTAAAATAAAATTTCTAAAAGACTAACTTGCCAAAAGATCTCCCTTTCTCTACAAAAACATTCCAATTTATAGAAACATTGAAGACATTTGATTGGCTCATTTTCATTCACAAGGATTGCTTCCATTTGATTGGTTGCAACTTGAAAGCTTTTTTGATTGGCTCTTTTGCTTTCACATGGATTTGCAACAAACTTTCAACAAACTTTCCTTCCAAAAGTATATGTGCTTTTTGTGGTCCTTCATTTTGGAGGCTTTTGATTGGCTCATATCTTTTCACATGGATTTGTGCCATAGCAAGCTTTGATTGGTGGAGAGGTTAGAGTTGGATGAAATATCTTCTATGTAAAAAAAATATGTAATTGTTGGGATTTGAACCCATAACCTATTTCATAAACCACTCCTTTGTGTTGGAAAATGACTTCTTCTCATCTTATTTTGGAATTCTTCACCACTTCTTGATGCCTTGGGACACTAGCCGGAAGATTGGGGTAGTCGCGGGGTCCACCTACACAAGAGAAATTACATAAAAATGCACTATAAATAATCGGATTTATGCATGATAATCCGATAATCCGTTTAATGTGATAGAATGATAAAATCTCTGTGTAAAGCAAATGATATGCATATGAGATGCTGATAAAATCTGGACTAATGAGGGGTAAAATATGCAATATTTAACACTCATCACACCCCCAAACCTACATTTTGCTAGTCCCGAGCAAAAACTATAAAGAAAAACTAAACTATATGCAAGAAAACACGGTAAAGATCCTAACTCACTTTCGCAGGAATCGCGGTTGCACTTAGCTCGTGCAACAAGCCGTTAAACCCCTAGGTTTCCCCTAGTGGACGAGTTTTGTCTCGTGAGGGTTTTCAGCGAATAAATCCCACAAAATTCTTTTTATTTTGGAAAGAAAATATTTTTGATGTCCAACAGTTTTTAGCAAGCTAATAAGAATGAGTGCTGAGTTAGGAATACTAGCTAACTCATGAAGATATGTCGATCAATACCTAAGTCCCACTGTGTATGTGTGTATTTAGTCAATAAACATGCAATCTTCAAGTCGAAGCTCATACAACCTTAATCTCCTTCGGAATACATTTCGCCTTGACTACAGCCTTACAGGTCATACTCTCAACAATATAAGCACACAGATTTTGCTGACTAACTCTCAGTATGTGAGTATGAACAAGGCTAAGAACTCACATAATTGATGAAGAACGGAGCTTATGTAAAGAATGATTGATCTCAAAGAATAAGATATAACCAATCGAAGGTGGAAATGCTCACTAAACTTCTCACTCATTCAGCACCTAACCTTTCCTAGGATCCAATAGGTCTTTCATAGGTTGTAATGGGGTTAGGGTTAATAGGTAGGATAAGGGTTAAATGTGGCTAAGTGTTCTTGAGAAGGTAAGGGTCTTCAAGTCTTCATAGGAAGGTCTTCCACTATCTTCACTTCTTCCTTTTGCTTTGTGTTCTTTATTCCACTCTATCTCTTTTGGTGCTTGCTTTTCTTTGGTTTTCCATATCTTTTTTTCTTTTTCTTTTGTTTTCCTTTGGTTCTCATTTCTTCTTCTTTTTTTTTTTTTTTTCAACTTTCAAATTCCTTTATTCCTTTGTCATCCCTTTGTAGAACATCTATATTTTGGTAGCCCATGTGAAGTCTTCATCACTAATGTTCAAATCCTTCCTTTCTTCATATACCTTACCATTCTAAAACACAATAGGTCAAAAAGGCTATATATATGAGGGTGATGAGGCTTGGGACAATGAAGGAAGGTTTCTTATAAAATAGGCTCAAGAGGGCTACTAAGGGTATAAAATGTAATAGGTGAGTTCAAAATTTGGCCATTGGTTTTTAGAATGCCTATCATCTTCCCCTAAGTTTGGAAAAAATGCAACATAAGCTACAAGTTAAGGTTTATTCGCATTTTGATGTCACCTCTATGATTAGAACAAGGAATTGCACTTATGAGATCGAAAGTGCTGGACTAAGAATCTCGAGGAGTAGCTCTTCATTCTACTCAGGAATAGTGCAGAAGAGTCCTCACCCAAACCGATATAAATAGGCTCAATCGCTCAATGGATTTTAGTCTCCACTAATGATTCTTTCGGATCTCTCAGAAGTGATTTGCTCTTCTCTTGGACTACATTCATGTGGCCAAATGTGTAAAAAATTTCTAGGACTTGTACATATGTCAACTCTTCAAGCAAAATCTATGGACAATTTTTGAAAATTTTTCATATTTTTAGTGATTTTGGAATTTTTAGGGTTTTTGGTATTAATGGAAAAAAAACAACTTATCTATATGCAAAATGCAATGCATGAAATGTAGTGCCTCACCCCCAAACTTATCCTAAACATTGTCCCCAATGTTTATGCATAACAGAAATAAAATAGGACAAGGAAGGTAAATAGAGATTTCTCACCATGGGGTGCCGACACACGGGTATATTGGGTTGCCTCCCAACAAGCGCTAAGTTTAACGTCTTCAGCCAGACGCAATTAACAGTGTATGAGGCCAATCTATCCTGGGTCTACAAGAAGAACTTCCTCAACAACATTCTCAGGATCCACAAACTCAAGGTACTCTTTCAGTCTATGCCCGTTCACTTGAAAGGTGCTATGATCTCTGGGATTCAAAAGTTCAATTGCACCGTGGGAATGGACTGTTTGAACGACATAGGGTCCTGACCATCGAGACTTCAGCTTGCCTGGGAACAAGTGCAATCTGGAGTTATATAGCAAAACTTTCTGGCCAGGATGGAACTCTTTTCTTAGAACTCTCTTGTCATGAAACATTTTGGTCCTGGCCTTATAACTCCTTACACATTCATATGATTCATTCCTCATTTCCTCTAGTTCAGCAAGCTGCAATTTCCGTTGGACCCCGGCCTTTTCTAAGTCAAAGTTTAGGCGCTTGATCGCCCAATATGCTCGATGTTCTAGTTCAACCGGCAAGTGGCATGCCTTGCCGAAGACCAACCTGTACGGAGACATTCCGATAGGTGTCTTGAAGGCTGTCCGATATGCCCACAGTGCATCATGTAAACGTAAAGACCAGTCTTTCCGATTTGGATTGACTGTCTTCTCCAGGATGTTCTTGATCTCACGATTGGAAATTTCTACTTGCCCGCTAGTCTGGGGATGGTATGGTGTGGCAACTTTGTGCGTGATGTGATACTTCCCCATTAAAGTTTCAAATACTCGGTTGCAAAAGTGCTTACCACCGTCGCTTATGATTGCACGTGGTATACCAAAGCGAGCGAAAACTTGATTTTTCCAAAAACTCAACCACAACCTTGTGGTCATTGGTTTTGCATGGAATGGCCTCTACCCATTTAGACACATAATCAACAGCAACAAGAATATACTGATAACCAAAAGAAATAGGAAATGGTCCCATGAAGTCGATACCCCAAACGTCAAACAACTCAACGATCAAGATAGGTTGTTGGGGCATTTCATTCCTCTTAGAGATCCTTCCTAATCGTTGACACCGGTCACAGTTCCTACAGTGCTCATGTGCATCCTTGAAAAGGGTAGGCCAAATAAATCCAGATTGCAACACCTTTGCTGCTGTCTTTTTACTAGAAAAATGTCCCCCACAAGCATGGTTATGACAGAATTCAAGTATGCTCTTCTGGTCCATCTCGGGTATACACCTCCCAATGATTTGGTCAGGGCATTGTTTAAACAAATAGGGATCATCCCAAAAATAGTATTTAGCCCTAGACAAGAAACGGAATTGGTCATTTTTTGATCAATTACTTGGTGTTTTCCCGGTCACCAGATAGTTAACTATATCTGCATACCACGGGGTTTTACTATCAACAAACAACAATTGCTCATCTGGGAAGGTTTCTAAAATCGGATGGTCTTCAGAGGAATCGACAATCAGACGCGAAACATGATCAGCTACCACATTTTCAGACCCCTTCTTATCTCGTACCTCTAGGTCAAATTCTTGCAAAAGCAGTATCCACCTGATCAGCCGAGCTTTAGCATCTTTCTTGCTCAACAAATACTTCAATGCGGCATGATCAGTGAAGACAATGACTTTTGACCCTATGAGATACGATCTGAACTTATCCAATGCAAAGACGACAGCCAGCAATTCCTTTTCAGTGGTGGTATAGTTAAGCTGTGCATCATTAAGGGTCCTACTAGCATAGTAGATGACATGAGGCAATTTGTCTATCCTCTGTCCCAGTACAGCTCCGAGAGCATAATTGGAAGCATCGCACATCAATTCAAAAGGTTTCGTCCAATCAGGAGGACGGATAATGGGTGCAGATGTCAACTCTCGTTTCAAACAATCAAATGATTCTAAACATGTAGCAGAAAAATCAAAATTAGCATTCTTTGCCAAGAGATCACAGAGAGGGCGAGCAATTTTGCTAAAGTCCTTGATAAAGCGTCGATAGAAACCTGCATGGCCCAAAAAGGCTCTCACCTCTCGTACAGTTTTAGGAGGGGGCAGGTTCACAATCAAGTCGATCTTAGCTTTATCTACTTCAATGCCCTTACTCGACACAATATGACCTAAAACAATGCCTGACTTGACCATAAAATGACACTTTTTCCAGTTCAAAACCAGGTTCTTTTCCTTACATCTTTGCAATACTAGGGTCAAGTGGTGCAGACAACTATCAAAACTTGAGCCAAAAACAGAAAAGTCATCCATGAAGACTTCCAAAAATCTCTCCACCATGTCCGAGAAAATGCTCAACATACACCTTTGAAAAGTTGCAGGTGCGTTGCACAGGCCAAATGGCATACGCCTGTAGGCAAATGTGCCAAAAGGACAGGTGAAGGTTGTCTTCTCTTGGTCCTCGGGGGAGATATGGATCTGGTTATACCCTGAATAACCATCCAAGAAGCAATAGAAAACATGGCCGGCTAATCTTTCCAACATCTGATCAATGAAGGGTAATGGAAAGTGGTCCTTCCTGGTCATTGAATTCAATTTTCTGTAATCAATACAGACTCTCCAACCTGTTTGAACACGGGTTGGGACCAGTTCATTGTCCTTGTTGGCGACAACAGTTACGCCAGATTTCTTAGGTACTACTTGGACAGGACTCACCCATGGACTATCAGAAATCGGGTAGATAATGCCAGCGTCTAAAAGCTTGATTACTTCTCCCCTCACTACTTCCTTTAGGACCGGATTCAGTCGCCTCTGTGGTTCACGAGATGGTTTAGCACCTTCTTCCAGATGAATTTGGTGCATTACTATAGAGGGACTGACTCCTTTAATGTCCGAGATGGTCCAACCTAGGGCACTCTGATGGTCTTTCAGCACATCCAGTAATTTTTTTTCCTGCTCTTCCTCAAAGTCTGAGGCAATAATTACTGGGTTGCTAGCAGAGGGCCCTAAGTAGGCATACTTTAAATTCTCGGGTAATGGTTTCAATTCTAACATGGGTGGCTCAACAATAATTGATTCTTCTGCGACCATAGATTCAGAGGTGGATGTAAATATAGGCTCAATTTTCTGCTTCCATTGGCCAACATCCATCGGCTGGGTCGAATCCAATAATGCATTAACTTTGCATATGGACCCGTCGATGTCTATGTCGGCATTGAAGTGAGCCAGACATTCCTCCAGCGGATCTGTGTAACATGATGATTGAACTGTTTGATCAATTAATGTGTCAATCATGTTCACTTCCTCATCATCATCTAGGTCTGTTGTTTGGAGTCCGTTACGAAAAACATTCAACTCCAACTTCATGTTCCCGAAACTAAGTGTTACAACCCCGTTCCTGCATCTAATCACTGCATCTGATGTTGCAAGGAACGGTCGACCAAGAATGACAGGAATATGTCGGTCGGGGGCTGCCACTGGTTCGGTATCCAAAACCACAAAATCAGCTGGAAAATAAAAATCCTTAACTTTTACGATCACATCTTCAACCACACCTTTTGGATACTTGACTGACCTATCAGCAAGACAGAGGGTAATATCAGTCTTCTTCAGTCCTCCCAGGCCCAACTGCACGTATACGGAGTACGGTAGTAAATTCACACTTGCCCCAAGATCAAGGAGACACCGCTCTATTGTTGGAATTTGAGATGCATTGAGTTGAATCTTGAAGCATTGGTGTGTTTGGTGTCTCAAGCATCAAATTGAGTTGGAATTCTTGTCAACACATTGTCACAAACATGATGATAAAGGCTGGAGTTGATTGAGCTTAAAAGGAGAATCAGAGTTGAAACAGTCAGGAACTCAGAATTCCTGAAGCAGAGCACGCGGTCGACCGGGCTCTTCATGCGGTCGACCGAGCAAGAAGAAACTTGCAGAAAACAGAAAAAGGCACCTCTCAGTTATTTTCGTGACACAGTGTGTCTTCGGTCGACCGAGCCCTCAGGATGTCGACCGAGCTCGATAAGTGACTATTTCCAGATAGTGTATGATGTCGACCGAGCACAGTATGATGTCGACCGAGCACGGGAACCAGAGTTGCGCAGAATTAGAAGTTTTGCACGAAAATTCAGCACAGTTATCTAATTTGTTTGGGACTCTTTCTAAACGAATTGTAGCCCGTTTTAAACACAATTAGGGGTTACTAAAACCTATATAAAGGCATGTATGGGTCGTTCTAAAGATACACCAGAGAGAGAAGAAGAGAAGAGAAAAGAGAGAGAGTTCTTGAGAGAAAGCTGGTGCTGTTGCTGTGTGCTGTTGTGCTGCATCTTTCTACAGCAATTATGGACGGGATTGTGCTCTAGAAGATGGTGTTTCGTCCATGAGTTAAGTGTCTCTCTATTTATGCTTTAGATTTCTATTTGTAAGGGATTGAGAGAGAGAGAATTGTAGAGGGGAAAGGGCTGTAGATCAGTTTATCTTCTTTGCTGTAATCATCAAGTTGGTGCTTGGTGTTTTGGGGTTTGGTGATCCTGTCTGTGGGTGCAGACAAATTGTAAAGGGAGTTGTAGCTTCCTAGATAGTTGGTGCTATCTGAAACCTAAGGGAGTCGGTGCTTCCTAGATAGTTGGTGCTATCTGAATTTAAGGGTTGGTGCTCTTTGTCGTCGGTGCGACTAAATAAGATTCAGACCTGTACCGGATTGTTGTTCGGACGGGATTGAACCGTGGACGTAGCCTTTTGGTGAACCACGTAAAATCTGGTGTCAATTGTGTGGTTTGATTTGAATTGTTGTTAGCAAGGACCTGTTTAAAAGAGATCACTGATTCACCCCCCCCCCCTCTCAGTGATCACGAGATCTAACATCTATGATAGAGTCTCCTATCTGAATGGTAATGGTAGGGCAGCCAGGGTCCTTGTGTTTGGGTGCAATGGTCTGCTGGATCAAGCCTGATGCTTGGGCTGCCATCACAGCAGTTCTGGGTACTGATGTTTTCCTCTTGACAGTGGTCAGGTCTTTCAAAAACTTAGAGTAGGAAGGGATTTGCTTTATGGCATCAAGGAGGGGTATGTTTATCTGCACATTTTTGAAAACTTCTAAGATTCCCTCAAAGTAATCATTCTTCCTAGTCTCCTTCAATCGGTGTGGGAATGGTGCTCTAGGCACCACTTCTAAAGATGATGGTTCAACTACAATGGGTTTCTGAATCTTCTCTCTCTGTGGTTCTCCTCTTGGTATGGGTTCTTCTCTCTCTTTCTCCTTTTCTCTTTCTGGCATTCTCTTTCAAATCTTTCTTCAATTTCTCTTTCTCGGGTTCGACAACTTTCCTCGAACTCTCTGGTTTTCCTAAAAAAATCTTCTCTCTTTGATCCTCTTCAGGCATCTCAACTCTATTGTCAATAGTCTTTCCTGATCTCAGAGTATGGATTGCCTTCACATGCTCATTACTCTCTACCGAACACTGGCCTCTGGGCTGATTTGACTGTCCTTTCGGATTAGGAATGGTTTGGCTCGGGAAATGGCCATTTTCTCTCTCAGACAACTGTAAGGTGAGTTGACCTAATTGGGCCTCTAGTTTTGCAATGGACTGGTTCTGGACCTGGTTAGTCTGCTCTTGGATTTGAATGAATTTGGATAACAGGTTTTCCAGATGAGAGGATTGCTGAGGGGCTTGTGTTGGTACAGAGTAATTCGGCATCTGATCTGGGACTAGTGCCCTACATTGGTTCTGTGGTTGGAACTGATTGTGCTGTATGGATTGCTGAGGATAAGGAACCATATGATGATTAGTTTGAGCAGGTTGCTGGAGTTGTTGCCTAGGATACTGCGGTTGGAATCCGGATTGACCTCCATAGGATTGAATAGGCTCGGATTGTTGATATGAAAAATTGGGGTGGAACCTATTGTCTGGGTGGTAGGTCTGACTGAAAGTATTAACAGTTGGTTTCCGAAAGTTTCCATAGGAATTCAGTGCATTGGCTTGCTCGGCCTTGACAAATGGCAGACTAGGGCAACTCTCAACCGCGTGCTCACAACTATCGCATAACACACAAACATGATGCGGTTCACTCATACTTCTCAAGGTGGGCTCATGTTGTTGAGGGGTGGGTTGGCATGACATTACAGACAGAGATCCTATCTTTTTTACTCAAATTTTCCACTCCCTGAACTAAACTAGTCATCACATTTTTCAACTCAGGGTCCTGTTTGATGTTATACATTCCAGGTTTCTGGATCCCTGTCTCATCTCTCTCCAAGTCTTTCCTATTACTGCTCCAATTTTGTGAATTTTCTGCAAGCTTGACAAGGAATTCGTATGCTTGATCGGCAGTTTGATTCATGAATTCTCCTTTGTGCATTGATTCAATCAAGATACGCTGGGGGTTCGTAAGACCTCTATAAAAGAAATGTATCAACTCTCCTTTGTCAATCCCGTGATGTGGGCATTTGATCAATAGGTCATGGAATCTCTCCCAGGTTTCGGCAAACTCTTCCTCGAGTCGTCCCCTAAAGTTCCTGATGGCACTCCTAAACTGCTCAGTTTTGCTCACTGGGAAAAACTTGGACATAAACTTTTTGACAAGCTCATCCCAGGTGGTAATGGAGTTTGGAGTCAAGGAATTCAGCCAGGCGGCTGCATGATCTTCTAGTGAGAGGGGAAACAACCTAAGCTTCACAGCTTCATTATTCAAATTTTGATTTCTAAACGTGTGGCAGATGGTCAGGAATTTGTTCAAATGGATATAGGGCTGCTCACACTCAGATCCATGAAATTTTGGTAGCATGTTGATGGTGGCAGGCCGAATTTCAAATTGGTCTGCATTATTTTCTGGCAAAACTATACAACTATGTGAAGTTGATGAAAATGGTGCAAATAGTTCATTGAGGGTCCTTTGCTGAGGGTTTTGGGCAGCCATTGTGGGTACTATGGGTGGGGCAGGTAAAGCAAGGTAATCAATCCTCACTAATCGGCCTTGATCACGTATCCACACTCGCATACAACTGCGACTAACCTAGCAATGCAATGGTCTGCTCAATGAAATGAATGCAACATAAGCTACAAGTTAAGGTTTATTCGCATTTTGATGTCACCTCTATGATTAGAACAAGGAATTGCACTTATGAGATCGAAAGTGCTGGTGTAGAATCCGCAAGGAAAATAAAGGAAAGATAAAAAGTACACTAAGCTAAAAATGAGTTCAACTCTATGAAATTCAAAGCTTTCCAATGCCTCTCCCCGGCAACGGCGCCAAGAACTTGATCGACACTTAAATGTGTAACTTTTAACCGCAAGACTACGGTGTCGTCAAGTAGTAAAGGACTAAAGAGTCCGGATTATCGATCCCACGAAGAGAGGATGGAACAAGCAATGAATCCAATTAAAGTAGAATTGAACTAAGATATAGCTAATATAGACAATTGAAGTAAACAAATAAACTATTAAATTATGCAATATAAACAATTAATTAACAATCTAAATTATGAAGTCAATTGAATCTAAGCTAATCTAACAAGTTACACTAAACTAGTGTGTGAATGTAGTGGTGGAAATGGAAGAAGTAAGGGGAGGATGTGGTGTGAAATGTGTAGGATTTTAAAACAAGTGATGTAGACTGTAAGTCTAACAATCTAGAAGTGAAAATAACAAATCAAATAAAGATTTAAATTAACAACAATAAGAATAATAGATTAGGCAATCCAAAATCCACTAAGTATGTAATTAATTCAAACAATGCATGTTCTAATTCAATTCCCAAATCTACAATCCAATTAGCAATCTCTTGCCTAATTAGATTGGATGATATAACAATGAAGATCAAAGTAAAAGAAAATCAAAGGCCAAGATCCTAGATCATCATTTAGCTACCCTAACAATAAATCATCAAAATCAAGCTACAAAAGATCAAAGATAAGGGCTCTAGAGCATGCTATGTGAGAGAACTTAATCAAACTACAAAGCATCAATTGAGATTATCCGAGCATCAAGTGTAGAGATAGAGCATGAGAAATGAGAGAGATTAGCACAACTAGATCTAAAATCTACTAATCAATCAAGGCACGAGTAGGAAATTTAAACTAAAACATGCATGTATTTGAACTAATCACATCACTTAGCTTCAAAAGGAGGGCCTAATCTAAGAGCTTTAGCCACTAAACATCAAGAAAGAGCTCCAAATCTTCATTAATGAACTTCAATTTCACACACTCTCTCTAGATTAGTTACAAAGAAGCTCCTAATTACAATCTAAAAGTATACAGAAGGTAAAATAAAATTTCTAAAAGACTAACTTGCCAAAAGATCTCCCTTTCTCTACAAAAACATTCCAATTTATAGAAACATTGAAGACATTTGATTGACTCATTTTCATTCACAAGGATTGCTTCCATTTGATTGGTTGCAACTTGAAAGCTTTTGATTGGCTCTTTTGCTTTCACATGGATTGCTTCCATTTGATTGGTGGCAAGCTTTGATTGGTGGAGAGGTTAGAGTTGGATGAAATATCTTCTATGTAAAAAAAATATGTAATTGTTGGGATTTGAACCCATAAACTATTTCATAGTAACTCAAGCTCCAACCAATACACCAACCACTCCTTTGTGTTGGAAAATGACTTCTTCTCATCTTATTTTGGAATTCTTCACCACTTCTTGATGCCTTGGGACACTAGCCGGAAGGTTGGGGTAGTCGTGGGGTCCACCTACACAAGAGAAATTACATAAAAATGCGCTATAAATAATCAGATTTATGCATGATAATCGGATAATCCGTTTAATGTGATAGAATGATAAAATCTCTGTGTAAAGCAAATGATATGCATATGAGATGCTGATAAAATCTGGACTAATGAGGGGTAAAATATGTAATATTTAACACTCATCAGCGCCCATCACCCTCCCTGCACACACATGCACTTCTTTTCCTTCCCTGCAACCACCTGCACCCACCTGCACTTCTTCTTTCTCCACCTGCGCACCACCTGAACCCATCTCTTTTTTTTTCTTCCTTCCTCTCTCATTCTTCCATCTACTTCTTTCTCCACCTCCTCCTTCTCCCTTTCTTTCCTTCCTCCTTTCCTCTTCTCCCTCCTCTGCTCTCCCTCCTCCCTTTCTCACTCCCATGCCCTGCCCAGCCCATTGCGCAGGCGCCCATCACCCTCCCTGCACACACCTGCACTTCTTTTCCGTCCCTACAACCACCGGCACCACTTGCACCTGCGCCTGCTCCTGCATCATCTTCTCTCCTTCCCCATCTTCTTCTTTGTCCACCTCCTCCTTTCCCTCTCTTTCCTTCCTCCTTTCCTCTTCTCCCTGCGCATCAACCCAGACCCATTCCACCATCTCCATCTCCCTCTTTCAATCTCATCACCCACGTGCAGATCCCTACGCCCCAGCCTTGCGCGAACCAATCTCCCATAGCCACTACCTCCGCCTCTCTTCTTCCTCCTCCCTGCGCAGCACCTCACCCTCTTTTCTCCACCCTTCTTCTTCTCTCTCTCTCTCTCTCTCTCTCTCTCTCTCTTTTCTTCTATCGCTGCACCCTCACCTGCACCTACTCCCTCCTGCTGCGCCCTGCACTTCAACCTCACCTGCACCATCGTTTTCCACCACAACCATTTTCCTCTATATATATACTGTAACATAATCACAGGCTGAATGAATTCTACCTCTCTGCCATCTCCCTCTCTTTCCTTTAGGCTGTGGCGGTGAGGCTGACTCGATAGGGGAACTGGAGCGAGGCCATAAATGCGCGGAACCGGGTATTGCGTTGGTTGGAGAATGCCACAGGCTTGGCTACACTTATGATTTGACCAAGAAGAAACCTTACCAATCACAAATGGTCAGTGTTCTTCTGAATAAGGAAGAGGTAAAGAAGGCGTTGGGTGTGGATAAAGATATGGTCTGGGTTGAATGCAGTGATGTGGTGGAGAGTGCTTTGCACAGTGATGTGATAAAGACTGTGAAGCTTATGGTGGAGGAATTGGTGAAGAAGAGTCGACTTCTGTTGTATCAAGGACATTTTCATTTGAGAGATGGGGTAGTTTCGACAGAGGCATGGATGAACTAAAGGAGTGTTTAATTGTTGGGCTTCTGCAGCAGACTGTTACTCTCCTTGAATCCTCATAACATATCATTGAAATTATCTCATTAAGGCTTAATGTTTATTTATCTTTTGTGTTTTATCCAACTGATAAGTGAGAATGCCCATTAATATGCGTACACTAGCGGTAACTTTTCATGTAGTTCTATTTTTATTATTATATTTTGATGAAGAGGCCATTTTTTTTTAAATATAACCCTATATGAGTGAAACATAGGATCTATGTTTCTTTATTTTTTCTGTTTAGTTTTTTTTCATGTAGTTCTATTTTTATTATTATATTTTGATGAAGAGGCTGGCTTATTTTGATTTATGTTATTTTTTTTCTGTTAAAAACATATTTTATTAATAGTTTTTTATTATTATTTTTTTATTGTCACCACTCTTTATATTTTTATCCTCACATTTTTCTTTCTTCTTGTAGCTCAAAAACTCTCTAGAGATCCAACGAAAGATTCTTCTGCATTCGGGTACATGTTTTGATCAGATCTATTTTATTCTTGATTTAATTGTTAATGCATTTTTTGTATTGCAGATCATTGAGAGATACCATGTTTCTAAAAACGTGAGTGATTGATCAAACCAATCCAATATATTTAAATTCTATATAACAAGGCCTTTTATCACTATTTATTATATATGTATTTTTATTATCATATTTAAACAAATATTAAGTTTAAATTTATGAATAAGTTATAGTTTGCAAAAATTGTAGTCCTCTTAGATTTATTTTTTTACCATTTTTTGTGATTTTTGTATGTATAGTTCTTTTATTTTGGAAAAATCATGATATGTACTATTGTTGGAGAAAACAATATTCTATTGGAATAAAATGAAGATGCCCCACTCTATGATGAATTCTTGGCATATTCATTATCACTAATTATTAATCTCCCACCACTGCAATTTAATTTATGAATAAGTTACAGTCTGCAAAAATTGTAGTCCTCCTAGCATCACTAGCATCACAAGCCGGTGCTTAGCCCGGGTCCATGATATGTAGAGATGTGCTAATTAATAGTAAAATAATAATAAAGATAATTTTGCATTGTAGGCCCCATGGTTGAATGTCCACAATCAGGCATCAATTATATATATTAAAGCAACATGTGAATTCGTGCTTTAATACCATAATACTTTAGTATGTTTCATTCTTCATAAATATCCTACAACTTTTCCATTATCCAACTACAAAATAATGTTCATTTTGGTTAATTAATCATCAAAATAATTGCTTTTAAATTATTTATTTTAACTGTGATTGTGTAAAGAATCATATGTTAATAGTCATTTACATTTAATTTAAATGAAATGAATATTACTATTTAAAATCTTAATAAGCACTGTAGTTTGGTGTATACTTTTAACTTAAATTGGATTTTCCCATCATGAATTAAAGGCCCGCGTTGGGCGTGGGCCCCGAAAAAATAAATAATTCTTAATATTCATATAAATTTGTTTTAGCCCATCTTTGATACCAAATTGCGAATTTTTCCCACATTATCCAGTAATATTTTCGTTTGAAATGCAACTTGGGTCTCACCATGATCAGTCTTCTCCCCTCTCTCTACCTCATAAGTGCACGAGTTGAAAAATTAGTTGGAGAGAAAACAATAGCATGATTCGAATGATGGAGTTTTTAAAAATTTATTCCCATCTTTTTTTATTAATTGACTCTCCATACCATAATACTTTTATACGCTTTCTTCTTCATAAATATCCTACACCTTTTTCCATTATCCAACTACAAAATAATGTTCATTTTGGTTATTTGAACCTTAAAAAAATTGCCTTTAAATTATTTATTTTAACTATGATTGTGTAATAAATCATATGTTAAAATAGTCATTTACATTTCATGTAAATGAAATGTATACTACTATTTAAAATCTTAATAACTCTTTAAACAAGGCCCGCGTTGGGCGCGGGCCCTCAAGCGCTAGTTATATATTGTAAAGCAGCATGTTTTTTCCTGGGGAGCGACACGTGGCGGGGGAGGATGCCCGGGAGGAGGACAAGTGGCGCGCCCTCGTGCTTTTGCGCTGCCGCTTCCCCAATTGCCCTTCCCTCCTTTTTAATTCCCTTTAAATTTAAATCCCTATGCAATGCCTAAAATGTCTCATTCTCAATCTAAATGTGATCCCTAAAATGCCTCATTCTCACGACCTAATTGCCCTTCCCTTCCCTCCCCTTCCCTCTTTTTTAATTCCTTTTAAATTTAAATCCCTATGCAATCCTAAAATGTCTCATTCTCAATCTAAATTTTATCCCTAAAATGTCTCATTCTCACGTCCCTAATTGCCCTTCCCTCCTTTTTAATTCCTTTTGATTCCAATTAATGCAATCCATCAAACTTATTGATTCCATATCAGTTGGATAAGGGATAGCTAATTGATTCCATCAGTTGGATAATGGAAAGAAGATCTCTGTACTCCCTAAAATCCCCTTAAACATCGTCTTTCTACTTCCATCGTCTCATCACACGCGCAGAGCCTTCTATAATCCCATCACACGCAGAACCCATCCCCTCCCTATCTCCAGTCATTCTATCTCCGGATCTCATCACCCTCTCCCTCTCATCTTCTCCGTTGAGATCTCATCCCCTTCTCCTCCGTCCAGATCTCATCCCCATCTCCCTATAATCATCTCCGTCTCACAACCCCATGCAAAGATCCGTCTCTTCGGCCATCTCCTTCCAAAGGCAGCGCCAAATGCCTCTCACGGTCGGACTCCTGAACCAAGTAAGCCTTCTCTTATTCTCCATCTTCTTCTTCCTCCCACGCTCACCCTGCACTTCCACTTGCATCACCACCACACACTGCACACCACCACCTATGCACTTCCACCTGCATCACCGACTGTCCCTCTTCCTTTTCCACCTGCATCACCGCCTGAACTCCTCCTTTTCTTCTCCATGTCCCTCTTCCTCGCCTGCACGTCTTCTTTTTCTTTCTCTTCTTCTTCTCACTTCCTCTCTCCCTACACCCCACCTGCGCTGCTTCTCCTCACTCAGCCCCACTACACACTGCCACCTGCACGCTGCTAGCTGCCACACTCCCTTTCCTCTCTTCCCTCTCTGCTCCTCTTCCTCCTTCTTCACACACTGCACACCACCACCCTGCACTTGCACCTGCATCACCGACTGTCCCTCTTCCTCTTCCTGCACGCACACCCTGCGCATGCCCTAAACCCCTCCTTGTCTTCTCCATGTCCCTCTTCCTCGCCTGCACGTCTTTCTTTTTTCTTTCTCTTCTTCTTCTCACTTCCTCTCTCCCTACACCCCACCTGCGCTGCTTCTCCTCACTCAGCCCCAGTACACACTGCCACCTGCACGCTGCTAGCTGCTACACTCCCTTTCCTCTCTTCCCTCTCTTCTCCTCTTCCACCTCCTTCTTCACACACTGCACACCACCACCCTTCTTCTCTCTTTCCCGTCCCTATTCCCTCAAACAAACAACCTATCAACACCTTCATAGAATGGGATCCATGTTAGGTTTATGGGTTTTGGGTTTTGGCTCGTTTTGTAGGCCCAGTCTGTAATTAGGGTTCAAGGGTAGTTTAGTATTTGAGTTTCCTATATATTATCCTTATGGTTGTAACCCTAGTAGCATGGGAGTTGAAAACTAAGAAGAAGACGGGCTTTGTTCGTGGACGTAGGTGTGAAATCACCGAACCACGTAAAACTTTGTTCTCCTTTTGTGTGGGCTTCTTTGATTGCTTGTTGATCGCACGCTTCCGCATAAACGATCACAACAAATTGGTATCAGAGCTTGGTTGTGGTACGCGATCAACAACTGTGATTGTTTCGTATCTCGAAGAGGTTCTTTGTTGCATCACACTGCCGTCGGTGAGATCAAGGTGGCCACACAGTTGCTGTGTTTTTTTGGTTTTGACTGTTACTGCCAGAGGAAACAGGATCATCGTCGTTGACCGACTGGGTTTAAACCTTGTGATCCACGATCACAAGAACCGAAGACCGGAGAAGAAGAAGACAGAAGAGGCAGCGGTTTCCGTGGAACAGAGGGCTGTTCTTGTCGTCGTGCAGAATCCTGAGACCAAGAACGACTGGATCGGTTCTGCAGAGAAGAAAGCGTGCAGATCATCGCTGGAGTAGTGGGCCACCGTCGCCGGAGTCATCGTCAGTCGCCTGTGCCACTTGCACTTTGCCAGAGAAGATCTGGACGCCGGAGTTGCAGAGGAGAAGAGTCCAAACCGGACTCTGTTTGACCGGTTTCTGTTACCGGAGAAGTTCGTCATTCACAGCGCCACCGTCGCCGTTGCCATTCTTCTGCCGGACTCCGGAATCTTGCTCACTGTCGCCGGAGTCTGCCTGCGGCCGGTCCCAGTCACTGACGAAGAAGAAGAAGAAACTCAGTTTGTTTTTTTGTTTACAGAGCTAGTGGAGAAGAAGACCCAGTTGGGCAAGGTTCTGCGCAGGTTCAGTCGGGTCAGGACCGACCCGATTGCTCCAGAGGCCCAGCCCGCAGTACAGCCCAGACCAGGTCAGGTCAGTCTGGGTCAGTTCCGCCCCGACCCGTGAAGCAGAAAGCCCATCCAGCAGCTGCTGACGTCAGCGCCACGTCAGCGAACAGTACGGTCAAAGACAGATTTGACCAATTGGACGGCCAGAATTGTTTGGGAGTTTCGGAGGCATCCGGACTCAGAATTGAGCTCCGTTTTTTTTTGTTGGATTCGTATCGACTAGATCTACGATCTGAACGAAGTGGATTGTTAGTTTGACAGTCAGAAACAAAATGGCAAGCTCATCATCAGCAAAGACAACCATCTCGAATGTAAAATTCGAGGTCGAGAAATTTGATGGTACCAATAACTTTGGTATGTGGCAATGTGAGGTTAGAGATGTTCTAAGCCAACAAGAGTTGGAAATTGCTCTCGAGGATAAGCCCAAAGAGATGGAAGATAAGGAATGGCAGAAGATCAATCGTCAGGCATGTAGCACCATCAGATTATGTCTCGCGAAGGATCAGAAATACTCAGTGATGAGAGAAACTTCTGCAAAAGAGTTGTGGCAGAAATTGGAGGAAAAGTATATGACCAAGAGCTTGGAGAATCGGATCTATTTGAAGAAGAAACTTTTCCGCTTCGAGTATCGTCAAGGTATTTCTATGACTGAACATCTCGATGATTTTAATAAGATTATTGCTGATTTGATGAACATTGATGTGAAAGCTGATGATGAAGATAAGGCATTACTTCTTCTGAATTCGCTTCCCGATAGTTATGATCATTTTACTCACACTTTGATCAACGGGAAGACTGAGGTTAAATATGATGTTGTGTCTGCTGCTTTGATGAATAATGAATATCGGAAGAAGGACAAACAGGCCTACAGGGATTCATCATCTGATGCATTGACAATAAGAGGCAGATCAGATGATAGGACATCTGGTAGTAAATCTCGTCCTAAATCGAGAGGAAAATCAAAACCACCTGCAAAAGATGAATGTGCGTTTTGTCGCAAAAAGGGGCATTGGAAGAAGGATTGTCCAAAGTTGAAAAACAAGGACAAAGATAAATCTGATGCAAACATTGGACATGATGGAGATGATAATTCTGATTTTAATTTGACTGTTTCTTCATTTGTATGCCATTCGGACGAATGGATTTTAGACTCGGGTTGTACCTATCATATGTGTCCCAACAGGGAATGGTTTTCCAGCTTTCAAGAGTTGGATGGTGGAACAGTTTTGATGGGCAATGATAGTGCTTGCAAAACAAAAGGGATAGGAAAAATCCGTTTGAAGATGCATGATGGAGCAGTTAGAGTTTTGACAGAAGTTCGGTATGTACCGGATTTGAAGAAGAATCTTATCTCATTGGGTGCTTTAGACTCCAAAGACTTCAAGATTACCCTGGAAGGTGGAGTTCTAAAAGTTGTTTATGGTGCACTTGTGTTAATGAAGGGTGTCCGAAGAGGTAATCTGTATTTCTTGAAAGGGAGTACAGTTGTAGGTGGCAGCAGCAACAGTATCTCATAGCTCAAATGAGACTGTTAAAGACACTACCAGATTGTGGCACATGCGTCTAGGGCATGCTAGGGAGAGAGCAATGCAGGGTTTGGTTAAGCAAGGCTTATTGCAAGGTGCAAAGACCTGCAAGTTGGGATTTTATGAACATTATGTTTTTGGCAAGCAGACAAAGGTGAAGTTTGGCACCGCAATTCATCGCACTCAAGGCACACTAGACTATGTTCATTCGGATGTATGGGGTCCTACCAAGGTGACATCTTTGGGAGGTATGCACTACTTTGTTACATTCGTTGATGACTTCTCCAGAAGAGTATGGGTGTACATCATGAAGCACAAGGATGAAGTTTTGAATGTGTTCTTGAAGTGGAAGAAAATGATTGAAACACAGACTGGCAGAAAAATCAAAAGGCTTGGGTCAGATAACGGTGGAGAGTACAAGTCTGATCCGTTCTTGAAAGTATGTCAGGATGAGGGGATCGTGAGGCATTTCACAGTTAGTGGGACTCCGCAACAGAATGGGGTGGCAGAACGCATGAACCGCACTATATTGGAGAAAGTTCTGTGTATGTTGTCTAATTCTGGATTAGGCAAAGCGTTTTGGGGTGAGGCAGTTGCTTATGCTTGTCATCTCATCAATAGGTTGCCTTCTGCTGCGATCGAGGGTAAAACACCCATTGAGGTATGGTCTGGAAAACCCGCTACTGATTATGATAAATGCATATATTTGGTTGTCCTGCTTATTTCCATGTCACAGAGAGTAAGTTGGATCCAAGGGCCAAGAAAGCTATATTCTTGGGTTTCAGCAGTGGTGTGAAAGGATACCGGCTATGGTGTCCAGATTCAAAGAAACTTGTTCTTAGCAGGGATGTGACTTTTGATGAAGCTGCTATGTGTAAACAGAACAAGCAAAATGACTCTCAGGAGGAAAGCAAGGCCAATGGTAAATCGAAGCAGGTGGAGTTTGATATCGTCCCAGTTGAGTTAGAGGGTGATGATACAGATGAGGAGGAAACTCAAGAGCCTCCACAAGAGCAAGCAGATTCTATTGCAACCAGTAGACCGAAAAGGAATATTCGAAAACCTCAACGGTACTCTGATATGGTGGCATATGCACTTCCGATGGTTGAAGAATCTGTTCGTACCACCTACAAAGAAGCAAAGTGGCATTTGGAAAACGCAGATATGCTGACCAAGGTGGTGACTAGGGTCAAGTTTAAGGACTTGATCAACATTCTGTAATTTTGAGCACCTTCGGGTGTATGGCGCTTTCGGGCGCATTTGGAGGCGTGTAGTTGCATGCCAAGGTGGAAAATGTTGTGGCCTGCAAATCTCGCCAAGGTGGAGATTTGTTAGATTTATGGGTTTTGGGTTTTGGCTCGTTTTGTAGGCCCAGTCTGTAATTAGGGTTCAAGGGTAGTTTAGTATTTGAGTTTCCTATATATTATCCTTATGGTTGTAACCCTAGTAGCATGGGAGTGAAAACTAAGAAGAAGACGGGCTTTGTTCGTGGACGTAGGTGTGAAATCACCGAACCACGTAAAACTTTGTTCTCCTTTGTGTGGCTTCTTTGATTGCTTGTTGATCGCACGCTTCCGCATAAACGATCACAACAATCCATACCATCATCACCTGCACTTCTTTTCCTTCCCTGCAACCACCTGCAACCCACCTGCACTCTTCTTTCTCCAGCTGCGCACCACCTGAACCCATCTCTTTTTCTTTCTTCCTTCCTCTCTCATTCTTCCATCTTCTTAGTTCTCCACCTCCTCCTCCCTCTCTTTCCTTCCTCCTTTCCTCTTCTCCCTCCTCTGCTCTCCCTCCTCCCTTTCTCACTCCCATGCCCTGCCCAGCCCATTGCGCAGGCGCCCATCACCCTCCCTGCACACACCTGCACTTCTTTTCCGTCCCTACAACCACCGGCACCACTTGCACCTGCGCCTGCTCCTGCATCATCTTCTCTCCTTCCCCATCTTCTTCTTTGTCCACCTCCTCCTTCTCCCTCTCTTTCCCTTCCTCCTTTCCTCTTCTCCCTGCGCATCAACCCAGACCCATTCCACCATCTCCATCTCCCTCTTTAAATCTCATCACCCACGTGTAGATCCCTACGCCCCAGCCTTGCGCGAACCAATCTCCCATAGCCACTACCTCCGCCTCTCTTCTTCCTCCTCCCTGCGCAGCACCTCACCCTCTTTTCTCCACCCTTCTTCTCTCTCTCTCTCTCTCTCTCTCTTTTCTTCTATCGCTGCACCCTCACCTGCACCTACTCCCTCCTGCTGCGCCCTGCACTTCAACCTCACCTGCACAATCGTTTTCCACCACAACCATTTTCCTCTATATATATACTGTAACATAATCACAGGCTGAATGAATTCTACCTCTCTGCCATCTCCCTCTCTTTCCTTTAGGCTGTGGCGGTGAGGCTGACTCGATAGGGGAACTGGAGCGAGGCCATAAATGCGCGGAACCGGGTATTGCGTTGGTTGGAGAATGCCACAGGCTTGGCTACACTTTATGATTTGACCAAGAAGAAACCTTACCAATCACAAATGGTCAGTGTTCTTCTGAAATAAGGCAGAGGTAAAGAAGGCGTTGGGTGTGGATAAAGATATGGTCCTGGGTGAATGCAGTGATGTGGTGGAGAGTGCTTTGCCAAAGTGATGTGATAAGACTGTGAAGTTTATGGTGGAGGAATTGGTGAAGAAGAGTCGAGTTCTGTTTGTATCAAGGACATTTTCATTTGAGAGATGGGGTGGTTTCGACAGAGGCATGGATGAACTAAAGGAGTGTTTAATTGTTGGGCTTCGGCAGGAGACTGTTACTCTCCTTGAATCCTCATAACATATCATTGAAATTATCTCATTAAGGCTTAATGTTTATTTATCTTTTGTGTTTTACGAACTGAAAAGTGAGAATGCCCATTAATATGCGTACACTAGCCGTAACTTTCATGTAGTTCTATTTTATATTATTATATTTGATGAAGAGGCCATTTTTTTTAAATATAGAACTATATGAGTGAAACATAGGATCTATGTTTCTTTATTTTTTTCTGTTAGTTTTTTTCATGTAGTTCTATTTTATTATTATATTTTGATGAAGAGGCTGGCTTATTTTGATTTATGTTATTTTTTTATGTTAAAAACATATTTTATTAATAATGTTTTATTATTTTTTATTGTCACCATCTTTATATTTTTATCCTCACATTTTTCTTCTCTATCCCTATCCAATCCCCTAAAATCTCTCATTTCATCTCTCCCTCTAGACCGTACACACACTACACACGATCTATCCAAAGCAACAAAACCCAATCTCTCCCTAAAATCTTCCATCTTCTCTCTCTTTCCATCTCCTTCGTCCCTGCCTTCTCTCTTATCTTCTTTTTTCTCCTCGCTCCCTAAATCTAAAATCTGTCTCCCTAAAATCGAAAGAAGAAAGAGGAAAGAAGAGGAAGAGGGAGTGTTGCAGGGAAGAGGTGGTGATTGCAGGTGGAATGCAGGATGAGGTGATGCAGTGTGTGAAAGAGAAGAAAGTTGGGTGCGGGCGAATGAGGTGATGCAGGGTGTGAAAGAAGAAGAAGGTGGGTGCAGGGCATCATGGTTCCGGAGGGAAGAGGTGGTGATGCAGGTGGAAGTGCAGGGTGAGGTGGCGCCGTGTCTGAAAGAAGAAGAAGGTGGGTGCAGGTGGAAGTGCACGTGGTGCAGGGCAGGGCTTGGAGCGAGAAAGGGAGGAGGGAGAGCAGAGGAGGGAGAAGAGGAAACGGAGGAAGGAAAGGAAGGAGAGGAGGAGGTGGAGAAAGAAGAAGATGAGAATGATGAGAGAAGGAAGGAGAAAGAAAACGAGATGGTGCGCAGGTGGAGAAGAAGAAGATGGAGAAAAGGGAAAAAAGAGGAGAAAAAAGAAAAATGTGATGTGTGGGTGTGCTGCTGGGCAGATGTGTGCGTGTTGCAGGTGTGGTTGGAGTGAGAGAAAAAAGAGAGGGAGAGAAGAAAGAAGAAAGAGGAAAGAAGAGGAAGAGAGGAGTGTTGCAGGGAAGAAGGTGTGATGCAGGTGGAAATGCAGGATGTGGTGATGCCGTGTGTGAAAGAAGAAGAAAGTGGGTGCAGGGCGAATGAGGTGATGCAGGGTATGAAAGAAGAAGAAGGTGGGTGCAGGGCATACATGGTTCCGGAGGGAAGAAGGTGGTGATGCAGGTGGAAGTGCAGGGTGAGGTGGCGCAGTGTCTGAAAGAAGAAGAAGGTGGGTGCAGGTGGAAGTGCACGTGGGTGCAGGGAAGAAGGTGGAGATGCAGGTGCAAGTGCAGGTGCTGCTGTGCAATGGCAGCGTGGTGCACAGAAAGGAGAAGAAGGAACGGTACCTGGCGCAGGGGGAGAGGTCCGGCGGAGATGAAGCCGATGGAGGGTGGAGAGAGATGAGTTGCGGGGCTGCTAGCTGCGTGCGTGCAGGGGATGCGTGAGTGCAGGGATCGAGAGTTAAGATAGAGAGGGAGAGAGAGACGTCAGGTGGAGGATGCGCGTGATAAGGATCGAGAGTCTGGGTGCGCAGGCCAGGGGGAGAGAGAAGAGAGAGGGAGAAAGAAAAGAAGATAAGGTAGATGGGGAGCGAAGGAGAGAGGGAACATAGAGAGACGGTGAAGCATGGAGAGGAGAAGATGGAGAGATTTTAGGGAGTCGCTTGGATAGATCGTTCATTGCATAATCCATTGAAGAAGAGAGGTTGCAGGTGTGTGCAGGGAAAAGGAAAGAAGAAGAAGGTGGTGCAGGTGGGTGTAGGGAAGAAGAAGAGAAGAAGGTGGAAGTGCAGGTAGGTGCAGGCGCAGGTGGGTGCAGGTTGTTGCAGGGAAGGAAAAGAAGTGCAGGTGTCTGCAGGGAGGGTGATGGGCGCCTGCGCAATGGGCTGGGCAGGGCTTGGGAGCGAGAAAGGGAGGAGGGAGACAGAGGAGGGAGAAGAGGAAAGGAGGAAGGAAAGAGAGGGAGAAGGAGGAGGTGGAGAAAGAAGAAGATGGAAGAATGAGAGCGGAAGGAAGAAAGAAAAGAGATGGTGCGCAGGTGGAGAAAGACGAAGATGGAGAAGAAGGGAAAAAAGAGGAGAAAAAAAGAAAATGTGATGGTTGGGTGTTGTGCTGCTGGGCAGTGTGCGTGTGTGCAGGTGTGGGTTGGAGTGAGAGAAGAAAAGAGAGGGAGAGAAGAAAGAAGAGGAAGGGAAGAAGAAGAAAGAGGAAAGAAGAGGAAGAGAGGAGTGTTGCAGGGAAGAAGGTGGTGATGCAGGTGGAAATGCAGATGAGGTGATGCAGTGTGTGAAAGAAGAAGAAAGTGGTTGCGGGCGAATGAGGTGATGCAGGGTGTGAAAGAAGAAGAAGGTGGGTGCAGGCATACATGGTTCCGGAGGGAAGAAGGTGGTGATGCAGGTGGAAGTGCAGGGTGAGGTGGCGCAGTGTCTGAAGAAGAAGAAGGTGGGTGCAGGTGGAAGTGCACGTGGGTGCAGGGAAGAAGGTGGTGATGCAGGTGCAAGTGCAGGTGCTGCTGTGCGTGGTGCGCAGAGAGGAGAAGAAGGAACGGTACCTGGCTCAGGGGGAGAGGTCCGGCGGAGATGAAGCCGATGGAGGGTGGAGAGAGATGAGTTGCGGGGCTGCTAGCTGCGTGCGTGCAGGGGATGCGTGAGTGCAGGGATCGAGAGTTAGAGAAGGAGAGGGAGAGAGAGACGTCAGGTGAGGATGCTGCGTGATAAGGATCGAGAGTCTGGGTGCGCAGGCCAGGGGGAGAGAGAAGAGAGGGGAGAAAGAAAAGAAGATAAGAGAGAAGGCAGGGAACGAAGGAGATGGAAGGAGAGAGATGATGGAGA